>SNQN01000051.1:0-97854 GCA_008642245.1 Bassia scoparia | reverse complement strand
CAAGTTATGGTTACCACTGGCGGTACCAGTTTGAAAGATGATATCATGAGATTGTATCAACCAGTTCATTTACTTGTGGGAACTCCCGGACGTATATTAGATCTTGCTAAGAAAGGAGTTTGTGTTTTGAAGGACTGTTCGATGCTTGTAATGGATGAGGTGAGAAGCTTGTTTTGATTTGTTCAATCAATCAAAAACTTAGTCACATAATTGTGGATCGACTACATGAACCAAAATTGATCATTCCCTGTGATCATCCCCATAGTACATTTCTGTTTGTATGTTAATAGAACATTTCTTGATTTCTAATGCCCTGTATGTGATGCTGTCTTGTGAATTTGTTTCTATGTTTGCCTTTTTGTATCATTGAGAGACATTTTCCTCTATCATATGAAGGATGCATTGTCTTTTTTTTATTGAGATATCTCCCCGAAACTGGAAGGGACTTCCTTTTACCCTCATTGCAWTTTGTGCTAACTCAGATATTGTAGGCACATGTCTGTCAGTCAAATGGTATTTATTTAAGTAGCATTCCTGATGTTTCATGATTCCTTTACCTTCATTTCTCTGTGGCTGAGAAGATCTTTCATTCTTTATTATGTTTTGTAGTGCTAAGTGSGCGTTGGAGTTGTTCTCTTTTTTGGCATAACCTAACTGGCTAATTAACTGCAAATAAGAAAAACTCTTGCACACTTTCCTTATTGTGGGTAGTGTAGCTTGTTGCTGGCCAGCCTGACCGTTTTTAATAATGCTAAGTGGGCATTGAAGTTTACCTGATAATATGCGGCTTTACTTTGTTAGCCTTTTGTTCCTTTCAACGAGATAGATTTCTGCATACTCACCCTAGCATGGGTAGAGTAATTGTAATTCACAATGATTCKAATAGATATTAGGCTGTCCACCTGTGTAAGACTCARGTTTGTTTATTTAAACCTGCTCCGTCAAAGCAACAACTTGTCATATAGAAGGAGACCGKGACACTACCATCTTTAAGGCGGTAGAATTGATGTTTATTTTCAAGTAACATCTGTGACGGGTGATATTCTCGTTATTTCTGATCCGCGCCTTTTCATTTGTGTTGCAGGCTGATAAACTTTTGTCTCCAGAATTTCAGCCATCTATAGAGCAGCTTATTCGATTTATGCCAACAACACGTCAGATTTTAATGTTTTCAGCTACATTTCCTGTCACTGTTAAAGATTTTAAGGATAGGTATCTACACAAGCCATATGTTATTAACCTAATGGACGAGCTTACCTTGAAGGGTATAACACAATTTTATGCATTTGTTGAAGAAAGACAYAAAGTCCATTGCCTGAACACCCTTTTCTCCAAGGTTGTGATAATTTTCATACATATACAGGTACTAATGTTTATTAAATGCCCCTTTTGTTCTGATAAGTTGTTTTTTTGTTTATGTATTCAGCTCCAAATCAACCAGTCAATTATCTTCTGCAACTCTGTGAATCGTGTCGAGTTGCTTGCTAAGAAGATAACAGAGCTCGGATATTCTTGCTTTTATATTCATGCAAAGATGCTGCAAGATCACCGCAATCGAGTTTTCCATGATTTTCGTAATGGGGCATGCAGAAATCTTGTGTGTACTGGTAGGTTGATTAATTTAAGAAATAGATTGTGAAGATTTTGTTTCTTTCACCTTTTAATGGTACAAAAAGAGTAAGAGGAGGGATCTTTGCTATATCACTTGTTGACTAGAGTTTTTTGAATTATATAATTCCTAGTCTTCTGCAGTAGTGAAACCTTGTATAGAATTTATTCTAGGATTAATTTAAAATAGGATATAAGGTTAAATCAAAGAGAAGTGTTGTGCAGATTAGTGTAGATTGTTATTTTGTTTACTGTAGAGCTTGACATTGTTTAAGAATATTGGCAGAAGTTTTATTGATTAATAATTTGGTTAGACTTAACGGTGGATATGAGTGAAGATTCCCTAATTTCTTGGTGTCAAATGTAGGAAATCTTGATTGCTGGTTAGGGTTGGGCTTTGAAAGTGTGATGGTGGGTGATTTTTTTTTGGTGATGATAGGGATGATTTATGTTGGTGTTGGGTTGGTCTTTTGCTGGGATTCTGGGAGTTGAAAATTGGTTGAGGCTGATGGTCAGAATTTTAGCTATATGGATGTGGTGGTAGGTGGGGTAATGTTGGGGTTAGGCCGTTGGGGAGTGGTGGTGGTGTTGTAGTTTGGCTATTTGTGGTTGGGGTTGTTGGATCTGAGATTTGTCAACTGTGACAATACTGCTGTGGTGTTTATGAGAAGTTTGGGGTTTTGTGAAACCCTAGGTTAGATGGGAGTAGGGGACCAGTATGAATGGATTAAAACTTCAAATAGGTCAAACTACAAATAAGGGCAACAAGGATGGGGATTGCATTTCCCCTTTCATAAGCCCCATACTAAATGCCCCCTTTTTTTCGATAGAGCTACTGCTTTATTTTGGGCGATGCCTGAGTTTTCAGACCCTTGCTATATAGTTTGCCTAGTTATTTTAATGTCAGTTTTATAATTGTTTTAAATCTCGAGTCTCATTATGCCTCCTAGTTTAGGGTTTGTGTTTGTTGTGGATCTGTTTTGCCTTTGTAGTAATATTCAGATTGTTGTCCTCATCTTATGAATCCTGGGCCTTCTTGAACGATTTGCAGATTTATTTACCAGGGGAATAGACATTCAGGCTGTCAATGTTGTTATCAATTTCGACTTTCCGAAGAARTCTGAAACCTACCTCCATAGGGTATGTACAGTGTTGGTGGGGTATTTTAAGATTTGTTTTAGCCACACCTTTATTATTAAAGACAATTAATTAATATATTGATTGTTAACACAGGTTGGTCGATCAGGAAGATATGGGCATCTTGGTTTAGCAGTGAATTTGATCACTTATGAAGATCGTTTTAACTTGTCAGTATCTATGCTCTGTTTTTTTTATTTTTAGATACAATTATTCTGCTTGCCTTTTTTTTTTTTGTAATTCATTTTGATTGCTTGCTGTATACAACAGGTATAAAATTGAGCAAGAACTTGGAACTGAGATAAAACAGATTCCTCCTTTTATAGATCAAGCTGTCTACTGTCGCTAAGTTGTTCCAAGTTTAGTTGATGCTTTGTTCTATGGGCAACAATAGTTGATCTTGGTAAGTTTAATTGATACAATGCCCATATATCGAACACTTTTTTTGGATGAATATTGACATATTAATTTGCAGAAGGTATGGGATCAACATCAAATTCGCTCAGCTCAGCATCAGGATTGTGATTACTGTAGATGTAGGTGATGTCTAGGTGTTTTGCCGTCAAGTGAATGTCTCGTGCAGATCTTCATGGCGCMGTTCTCGTCAGTTTGTCAACTACCTCTAGAAAGTACTGTGCTAGGGTGGAGATATTTTCAGAATTAYCTGTTAAATGTTAACGTGGATTTAAGTTGGGGTGGATTCAGCTGTTTAGACAACTGGCTGGAAGGATGTGGTATTTTAATTAATAACCAGTTAAGCTTGCTTATCCGTGTTTTAGCCTCTGTTGAGGTGGATAAATAT
This sequence comes from Bassia scoparia, assembly GCA_008642245.1. Classification (NCBI taxonomy): domain Eukaryota; kingdom Viridiplantae; phylum Streptophyta; class Magnoliopsida; order Caryophyllales; family Amaranthaceae; genus Bassia; species Bassia scoparia. Next base: position 94,307 of record SNQN01000051.1, on the reverse strand, counting down.
CTGGATATCGCTGTTAAGTCTTTTGGTATGGTTGAAAATAAAGTACTCCATATTCCCGTGTGGAGTATCCAGACTATTTATTGTGTTTCATTTGATGCTAGCTCGTTTCGTTCCCAAATGCTGGTGTATAACAGCACCAGATTTTTCTGCTGTATTAAGATTACGGTAATTGTCCTATAATGAAGCGCAGAAGTGCTGTTGCTATGGTATCTGGTGTTAATGGAGTTTTTCTGCGCATCTGATCTCCTGTAATATCGAGTCTGTCTGTATATATATATATATATATATATATATATGCATATTCTTTTCTCCATTATTTTGGGTGCTATGAATGTGTGACTGGTATTTGGCTGGTAAATGAACAAGTAATTTCATGGTAAGAAGTAGAACATTGAGATTGTTAGAAGATAATATATGGTTTTTGAATGTCCCAATTTSCAATGTTTGGTACAGAACTACAGACATACAGTACTAGGGTATTAATTTTGCGGTGAATTATGAAAGGATGAGCAAGATGAATGGTTTTACTCTTTATACATTACAGAGTTTAAGGAGTTATTAGTGCTATGGAGTTTTGTATTTTTTTTAATATTTGAATAGTTACATATTCAATAATTRTATTTTARGCTTTTAAAAAAAATTTAATTCCTATTTTTTTAATGGTTGTGAATTTTACTACAGTTTCATTTACRGTAGAGATATCGTGTTAATTGCATCAAYTTGTGTTTGGATATATAAATTTCATTTCAAATAATGCATTTGAAATTCAGAATTTCGAATTCTTGAATTCAATTTCAAGTCTATTGTTTGGGAATATATAGATTTCATATTAGGAATTTCAAATTCTTGTATTTGCGTGGAATCACAAAGAATTTCATATTTGGAATTCAAATTCACGTGTCAAACTAACATAAAATATATTCGATAGACAATATTTACATATAAAATAAAAAAAATTCACAAGTTACTAAAAATAAATCTCAAAATAATAATATATATAATAAAAATTAGAGTTTTGAGAGAATAGAGAAGTTAGGATTAGGTTAGAAAATTGACGAGAAGACAAGAGTATGGAGTGAGATTGAAACAATGTCGACAAACGATAGAGTAGCGAAAAGTGATTGATTGATGGTAAGTGGTGAACATGGAGGAGTGAGAAATGGTGATGGAAAGTAGAGCGGCGATGGAGGAAAGAGAAATGAAGAGAGACAAATTGTAGATAATTGATGTTCTTTAATAGTGGTTGAAAAATGAGGGAAGAGAAGGTAGAGGAAGCACGTAAATGAAGAATGAAGAATTTGAAATGACGTGTAATGGTCTATCATTTGGTTCAATCGTTCAAGTGTGTCATTTGTTTTTGTTGCTGCCTTTAACAAACGGAAAAATACATACTAAGATAAATCTAAATACAATACCTCATTGTTACAAATAAGCCTTAAATTTGGTTCATGTAGTCTTAAGTGTTAAGTAAAAAAAAGTGTGAGAGTATATATAAAAACCAAAGGAAGTACAAAGTATTTTACTCACGCATAGATGAAACATGACAAACATAGCTAAATTTGATTGAATGTAACCAATTTCGCCGTTAAATTTTACCAGTTTCGCCCACATTGTATTAAAACAAAAACAACAAATAAATCTAAGTGGATGAAACTACAACTTCACAACGAAATGAAGTCGAAAACTGTGCGAATGAGGAAGAGTGAGGAGTGTTCAAACTCACACAGTCACACTAGTCACACACTACTCACACTCACACCCTAGCAAACACTCATGTTGAGTTTAATTGAAAGTTGACTATTTCTAAGCTAACAATCTCTTCTTTGCAAGTCGCAACACTTTTGCCTTAACAATGCAAGTTTAGTATTCGTGATTGATGATTCCTAAAAACCATGTACGTACTAAATTGCTTTCACTTCACGCACTTTCCTTCTCATCCCCTGATGATGTTCAAGCAACGAAACAGGGTGATTTTTTCCTCGGTTTCACTTTAGTAAAAACTTTGTTTTGAGCACGCATTTTAAAGAGAAGATTTACGGGTGTAAACGAACAAATTAGGTAAAAATTGTTTTTAATACTAGTACATATAATCTCATTTTTTATTTGTGTTAAATTTATTTTACCTGAGAGTGAGGGATAACTCAAGTGGTTAAAGCTTTCCTCCCGATTTCAGGAGATCCTGGAATCGATTTTCATCCTCACCCTTGTGGCTCTTTTAGCGCAAAAAAAAAAAAACAAATTTATTTTACCTAAATTGATCGTTTACACCTTCAATTATCTTCCTTAAAATATGTGAACAAAATAAAGTACGAAATATCCGTTAAAACGGAGGAAATAATTTTTTTACTGTGACGTTAACTTTTACGGGGACTTGTGTGTGTTTTCTGCCCAAAATTTGACCGCATTTAATTATCATATATCATAGTTTTATGAATGAATGCAATTGCCAATTGCTTTAGACAATAGACATCACATAGTATACAATATGACCCCTGCATCATTGAGATAAGCTAATTAAGGACTTGAATACTTGTATTGATTCAGCTATGTGCCTCATAAGTCTACACTATAATCATCTTTTTTATAGGGTCAAAATATGACCATAGCATACTATAAATAGCATATTATTACGCTTCTTGTTAAAATATTCCTATGTGGATAACTTTTTGTCACGTTTACGGTTTATCCTAATATAAGGTAGTGATATTTATGATGGTGGAAGACAATTTGGTTTAGATACGAATTTTTAAATAATCTATTAGTAATGGGTAGACTATCCGGTGGGTTGATGTAGCAATGTCCGTTTCAAATTAGTCGAGTGATGCGATGCATAACTCAATCATACACAAACAACTTTAGGTGACGCAAAAAAACATTTATGGGATTATGTATAAGTGCATAACATTACAAGAAAAGAGGTCATATGAAAAAATGAGAAGGTTTGTGAAAATTCAAAGTACATATTGTAGGCAAAATGTGTAAAGTGAAAAAATCATTTAAGTTCGTTCAACTTTGCAAGTGAGCTAATCTTGTTAACATTGAAAATTGGTAAAATAAAAGTCACATTATTTGTCAAAATGAAGCTCTTAAACCTCTTAAAATTTGAGTAGATGCACAGAACAAACATATATCGTAATTCATGTACTCGTTATCGCTTGAAAATATACACTTGATTAATGAATACGGAGTATATTGTTATTTATCATGTACAATTGTTTGTTAAAATCCACTTGTGTCAAATCATAATATTGCTTTCCATCATCATAAATGTCWCTAGTACCACTTTTACATCATTAAATTTGGTTCTAACCCTTTCTCAAAACCTTTATTACTCAATCCATATCCCTTCTAAACTTGGCCAAACAGTCCATGTTGCTATTGTTATTACTTATGACTTATGTTATGAATAGTCAAGTTAGTAAAGGTTTGTTAATCTATCACAAATTGTTGACAAATGACATCAAAGATATACTTTCGTGCATCGATAACATTAAAAGAGATGTTTAAATGATTGGATCGGATCGAACTTGTAAGTATAAATCCATGCAAAAATTCATTTTAAAACTACAGGCTGAATGACTGATGCAAGTTTGACGAGTTAAGTTTAAGCTAAAAATGCACAATTTAATTGTCCAAAGTCCAAACCCTCGCCTTTTTAAGCTATTTAGTTTAGGTCAATGAGAGAAGCCAATGATAGTCAACAAAACAACAACATGAAATTAACTTTTCACGAGTTCCTTACCCCATTAAAAAGTCGAGTTTAGATCATTGTATACTAATCATCTTTTAGTAGAGACTATGACCCTCTTTTGTGAAAATCGATTTTGATACTCTAATTGATTCGTCCTACTATCCTCGATCTTTCGTTAAGGGTTCGCCAAAATCAACCACGAGAGTGCCAAAATCATTTCGGCGCTTAATCACAAATACTAAACACAACCTTTGTCCAATCTCTAAGCAAATCAATGATACACACCATACATTGAGACTAACCCCACATATGACAAATGCACAATGGAGTAGATCATACAATCACAAATCTCATCGATCATGAATAGAAAGTCGATGATATGATTGATCATTACATTATTTATTCATGATATTAGGGCAAACGATTTACTGTWACTATTTTCTCACATACTTTTTTGCGCATTTGACCAACAAAAACAGAGAAGCAAAAGATGGAATGCTAAGACCAAAAACCGTACTCTGTCACCGACATTTAATGTGCATTTGGCAACTCCTTTTTCACTCCTGTCCTTTCACTTCCTCTTCTCCCATCACCTCTTTTCATCTCATTTATTGCCTTTTCACGTCTTTTCTCTCTCTAATTCAATGCCTTTTTTTTAGCATTTTAAAAAAAAATAAAAATAATTATGATACGAGTTGAGTTTAAGCTTGGGATATCTCGATTGGATTTGTTTATATTTCGAGCTGATCTCAAGTCGAGTTGAGTTTAAATAAGTTGAAATTTGACGGAACTTTGACAAACTTGAGTGGAGCTTTTGTCCGAGTTGTTTTCAAGTGACCAATGAGCTATCTAGTGTATTATCTTTTGTCATTTTCCATTAATAATATTTGATATTGGACTTCCCGAGCTTCTCGTGAGTTTTCGAGTCCGGGTATGTGTTACTTACCTTAGCTCGTTTATATCTCAAGTGGAGATCGAAATTGAGCCAATCCCACATCCCTACTCGAGTTGAATTTTTACAGAGTTAAGCTCGAATAGTCAAATATCAAGTAACTATGAATTGTTTCGTCTCATAATCTATCACATGTAATAAAAAAGACGGTGCTAACGAGCACCCCCGACATTAGTTTAAAATTTAATATAATTTTGAAATAACTTAAATCTTAAAATACATGTCAAAATCACGTTCCAATTCATATAATAATTCCTTATTCTGATTTAACATTTCTACTTTTATCCAACTTGGGTTGTTTGTTAGCTTTTACCTCTAACAATAGAAATATTTGCCCTGTTTTTGGTTACTCTGTTTTAGCATTCTTGCAATAATTTCTTCAAGTGCATTGAATTCTGATGATTTCACGAAAATAATAATTTCACTGCTAATTTGAATGATGATGAAAATGTACAGTAATATTGTAAGTAAAAGCAAGTAGTGGTGCATTAAATGCAAGAGGGTTTTGCTCTGTTTTTTTTTTCCTGGCAGAAAACAGAGCTCAGCTTGTAACTCGCTGATCGTACAACTTTCTCTCTCTTAAATACCAACAATTATTTCTTCGATTTCCCAAGATAGATATTGCCACCTCCACTTTTTTCCAATCATGATTTATATATGCATTTAATTCATCTCTTTTGCAAATTTATTTCTCTCTGTTTTTGTTTCTTTTACAGTGAAAATGAAAAATAAGAAAAATGTTCTTCCTTTTCATCTGTCAATATATGAAAGAAGGATTTTYATGGGAAATCTTGAATTTTGATATCTGGGTTCTATAATTTATGTTTAGTTGAGACATATAACTAACGATTATGTGTGTTTTTTTTAAAGGGTTGAAATTGAAGATGTCAAAGTTTGAAGCTTTTATTGAATGAAAATTAAAGCTTCAAAATTTTTAATTTAGGTTTCATCAAATTGTTTTAAGACTTACATAATTATTGTTTTTGTTTGAATCGTGAAGTGCGATTTTTATTGTTTTTTATAAGAGTGAATATAATTTATTTATTTTTTTTTAAAAAAATGGGAAGATCACCTTGTTGTGATAAGCAAGGGTTGAAGAAAGGACCATGGTCAGAAGAAGAAGACGAACTTCTTGTGAATTATATTAACAAACATGGCCATGGTAATTGGCGTTCACTACCAAAAAATGCAGGTTTGATTTCTTGCATTTATTGCGTTTTCTCTGATACGGAGGAAATCAAATATTATTATTACATACGGAGTATTTGATTGATATGAATTGTTCATCTTAGTGTATGTGTTTAGTGTTTAGTGTATTTGCAAGTCTATTGCATTTTTGTTCTAAATTCCTTGAAAAAGATGAAATAATGATTCTCTTTTGTATTGTGTTTCCCTCTCTTTTTTCAAAAGTTTGATTGTCATTTTTCATGTAATAATTTCTCTAAAATGGCTTTAAGTTTAGGATGATTTATTAATGAACTAGGGTTTTGGTGTTGAAAGAAGATGTTCTTAGTTCTTACTGTACTTCTTAATTAAGACTTCCTAATTAGGTTTTGGTATTGAAAGAAGATGATTTAACAACATAGCAATTCATGTTAGTGAAAATAAGAGTGTTGCTTCTAAGTTTCACAATTTAGGGTTATTCCCCTCAAAAAATAAAATAAAATTTAGGGTTATTAGATCATTAGAGTATTAGATATTTTCTTCGATGAGTAGCATATCTCATGATTTAAAGATTTTGTACAGTTTGATTCGGTCAAAGCTCGACTTGAGTTCAAAGTGAACTCAAGATATTATTTTGAGTTCTTTGCTCCCATTTTTATTTTTTACAAAACTTTTTTTTTAATTCATAATTTACACAGTTTGAGTTGAGTACGAACACGAGTTTTGGACTTTCGGGTCAAGTTTGAGCCTCGCTAGCATCATAATTATCTCAATTCAATCAATCAACTAATCGGAGCCTTAGTCCCATAATTATCTCGATTCTTTTGTGAAAATCTTCATTTCAATTTTTTTGTTTCGTCTCAGTTGATAAACAAAGTTAGTTACATGTCTGCGTGCTTGAGAGTGATTCGTGCAAGCACCTTCATTATCGCGAAGCTTCCAGCAGATTGTTGCCTGTAGTACCTAAACAAGTCATGATTCATGTAGTGAGGGAAGTCCTAATAATGCATTTCTGAAAGATGTATCAAAGACAAGCTATTGTAGAATAGAAGTGCAATCAATATGAAAGTGGCTCATAACTTAATTTTTACTCCAAAATATGGTTTAAAAGTTCCATTTTACATACACTATTGTTTAGTCTAGTAATTACATTAGATAGTCAAATAAAGGATTTATAGCTTGCATTGTCAATTTTCTTGTGATACATATTGTGCAAAAATCTTAGTCGAAAATCGTAACTTTACTACACTCCATGACTGAAGTTTATGTGTCCTGTATGTTATGGCCAATTTTGAGTGATTAAGCTGTTTGATGAATAACATTGCTATGGAAGTTAGTTAATGACCATTGTTAGTACTGTATGTATTGGGCAGGTCTTCTTCGTTGTGGAAAGAGTTGTCGACTTCGTTGGACTAATTACCTCAGGCCAGACATTAAACGCGGTCCATTTACTCCTGAAGAAGAGAAACTTGTCATACAGCTCCATGCCATCCTAGGCAACAGGTATTAAATCTGATCTGGGTGATGTATGTCTCAGTGTTATCAGTTCTTGATGATTGTATCAGTACTTATAATGTAAAATTTCTAGAATTTTATGCTAATTTAGTCCAACAACTCATAAATGGAAGCAATGCTCTTAAATTGAAATGATACAGATGGGCTGCAATTGCTGCACAACTACCAGGAAGAACAGATAATGAGATCAAGAATTTGTGGAACACACACTTGAGAAAACGGCTTCGTTGCATGGGTCTGGATCCTCAGACACATGAACCTGCTCCTACATTCTCCGGGCCATCTACAAAGCCCCCGGCATCCCCTTCTACGCGCCATATGGCTCAGTGGGAGAGTGCCAGGCTTGAAGCTGAAGCCCGGCTTTCAAACGAGTTCTTACAGGGTTGTACCCCACATTCCTCAGTGTTTCATAACTCTGACCAATTTCTCCGCCTTTGGAATTCTGAAGTTGGAGATTCATTTCGAAAGATTGGAGGAGCCAAGGAAAAGATTGAGTGTCAAAGTCCATTGTCCCAAGCATCTACTTCAACTACAAAATGCGCTTCTACTTCAGGTTTGACAGTGGAAAACCGAGATGAAGAGACTGTGTATAAGAAGCAAATCAAATCTGAAGTTGATGCAAACATGAAATCAGATTCTTCGAGCTCAAATGAGGTAGAGGATTCATCAGAGTGTCCACTGCAGCTGCTGCTCGATTTCCCTGGAAACAATGATATGAGCTTCTTGGAAGATACTGTCAATGACTACTCCATCTTCCGATCCCTTCTGTGTTGAATTGCATACGAAATCTTTCACTTTTTTGCGCCTCTTGAACTTGGATGCAGATTCTTGGTTCTTATGTTTGCTTTCAGCAGTATGTTCTCTCAGTTAATTGCTATAGTACTAGTGCTAAGCAATCAATTTTTAATGATCCAGTATTGTACTAATGTATATCGGTCAAATAACTCAAATTACTGGTACTTTGTTTTTTTGCTGTTTGTAGGCTCATTAACCAGTTTGATTGAAAGATATGTATATGGTTGAATCATTCGTTGTCGTGCCTTACTGTTTTCACTGCTAGTTTCGATATGATAGTAACACAGGTAGTAAACGCAAGCAAAAACCATTATCATCTCACTAATCTTTCAAGTAAAAAGAATATTACAGTAAGAAAAATAAAAACACATTTACTAATGCAATCTAGTGTTGGTGTTACAGTTTAAACTGCATTATCCTGGAAAAACTAGTTCTGCTGTGAATGAATGATCTAAAATGAGATGCAACCAAGAAATTTCTTTGGGGCGTATCCTGTGGCTCGGTATTTTGCAGCCTTCTCTTGGATCATGAGGATGTCTTCGGCCTTCTTCGCTTGAACCATAGCCCTCTTCTCTTCTGCTTGCTTGTGGACTTGAGCTACCATGTTGTTTATCTTTTCCGCGTATTCAGCCTTCTTCTTCTCAAGCACTTCCTGCTCATCCAACACCCCCCATTCATTGTCAGTAATCATCTAATATGATGTTCTTAATCATGTTTTTGTTACAAAATTTAATCCCGAATACATTGAAGCAGTGATTGAATACTTTCTCCTTAATTTAAACACACTGTATAATTAGATTGTGAAACAAAAAAATAACATATGAAAGCATTGAGCAGATGAGGCATTTAGGCACCTCAATTTCCTTCAATTTAGCTTCTAAGGATGCTTTCTTGCTGTTCTCCCATGCGTCGAGAGCAGAAAACTTCTTCTGAGCCCTGTTCAATTAACTCAATAGTTATTATCCACATTCGAAATTTTGCTATCCTAAAAACATTTACAAGAAAATCCGGGGCAATGAAATGGCCATTTACGCGATGAATGGTACACAACATCTATCATGAATGTTGGATCGGACCACCTTCGTGTTCAACATGTTAGTTATGGTAGTTAGTTATCATGGTTCATATAACAACCTTGAAGTCAACTTCCCCAAGATCATCCTTGATGAATAATTCAATAGCCAATTTTGTTAGTAACTTGCATTCGACCTAAAAATCATTACAATTATCATGCAATAGGTTATGTAATCATGTACTCGTACCGTGATGAACCTAAAACAGAAAACTTACTTGTTAGTCGTTTTAGTTTCCTCACTTTCTTCCCACGCCTTGATGAAAGACAGCCTCTTTTCTTGCTCAACATGTGCTAGTGCAATATCTGAAAACAAATTTGTCGAAATTTTTGTTAAATAGACTTAATACATACTAGCAAGCTGATTTTTGATAATCGGACATCATAGATAAAATTTATGTATATCATGATTCATGTAGTCGAACACAAATGCTATGATTCGCATACCTCTGTCGTGTGATTGCTTACTCCTTTGAGATTCAGCTTCTTCGGCTTCTGTTCACACACAACATCAAATGTACATCAGTCACTAATTCACCCTTAAAAATTTGGATCATCTTGATCAAATGTACTACGTGCTACATGGCACGCTTGAAGTTAGCCCTTAGAACTGCATATATCAAAACCGTACAAGCAAAAGAAAGGAAGATAGAAAGGCATACTTTCGACAACAGCAACTGTGACCTCAGGAGTTGCCAGTGCAGGAGGAGGAGGAAGAGCCGTAGCAGCCGTTGATTTCTCCTCTGTGACAGTAGACGATGATGAAGAAGATGAATTCGCAACAACAGCAGCAGTTGGTTTATTCTCCACAATTTTCTTAGTTTCTTTTTCTGCCATTTTTTTTCTTTCTTCTCTGTTATTGCTAAATGCTCAGTTTTCTTCTGTTTCTAACAAGTTAATTGAGGTCTGTTTGTTCTTTTATAAACTACAGTAGACTATATAATTGTATGCAAATTGTAAAATAATCTATTTTTGTATGTTTATAATTATTATATGTTTCCCTTTCTAATATCATTAGGTGTAATGCAGAATCAAAATACAAGGATAATTAGTGGACTCCCTCTCATATTTATAAGCATAAGTTATGAAGTTAATCTAGTATTAGTGGCCTACCATATTATTAAGCACCAACCCTCAGCTATTTGTTATTGCATTTGACAGCTAAGAGCTTAATAATCTTCAATTTGTTTTAGATTTAGATATAATCATACTAGTTTATGATATTAATCTAGTGTCAAGTACTTTGTATATCTTTCAAACATTAGACATCATATACTGTTATTGTATACGAGTTTTTGTTAATCATAAATGCAACGTGCTATCGAGTTTGTAGTAAGAAATTTACCCTTTACCGTGTGTGTTCACGAGCATAAGTGTATAGGGTGACAAAATACATTCTTGTAGATGAAAAATTCGAGATTTGAGGTTTTTACATGAAACACTACTACTTATGTAGTTATGTCATTAGTTTGTTTGCCTCTTAATTAATATGTAGTTACTCTTTTACATTTCATTCTATTTTTTCACTTCATATAACATTTTGCTTGTTACAAGCAAAAAAAAAAAAAATGTAATTGTTAAGTGTGAAATGCAAGCGAAATGTAATTTGATTAATCATGTATTTTTAAGTTGCGTAACATGATCAACAAACTATTTAATTAATGACAACGAAAGCAAATCCTAGAAAGTCATTGTCACACAAACACAATCCAGTTTTTTTAAAATAATTATTTTTAATCTCGAAAGTATTGACTGATAACTTCATTTTTTTTTATCACAATCAATTGGAGTTAATGTAAGTGGTTAAGGGTCCCAAATTCCTTAATCAAAGGTTCCGGATCGAACTTGAAAATAAAAAAGTTTCCAGCATTAGAGATGTTGCTCATGTACACATACAAACTGCCACGGAAAGAAGATTAGTCTACTAGCCGAAAGCAGTCGGAAAAATTCCTTCCCACAACAAGACCAGACAGACCATTTTTAAGTACTGAAGAAAGGGTCTAATGTTGTCATAATAACAAAGACGATGAAATATAAATACAGCATGTGTATAATCTTATGAAGTTATAATGTTGGACATTTAATTTTGCTAAATAAATTTAAGGTACACGTTAGCACGTTGTAGCATGGTGCTGAAGCTCAACTCACATTTCAAATATAAATATTTGAATATCTTCAAATCCCATGAAAGAAACTAAAACAACGACAACTACCATTAATTAATCATGATTAAAAAAAATGCAGGATAAATATATTCAACTGCTAATCCAACAACTGCAACAAGGATGACTGAAAGAGAAGTACTGAATATACACTAATGATACTCCCTCCGTTTTTTTTAGATGTTCCATACCATTATGGTACGGTTTTTAAGAGTTGATTGAGTTGAATAAAATAGTTGAGTAAGTTGGGTAAAARRTTGAATAAGTTAGGTAAAAGAGTAAATGTGTGAATGAAATTTAATGGAAAATAGTAATTTTGGGTGAAAAGATTGGATAAAGTAATGAAAGTTGACTTTAGAAAGGGGTAAGTCATTAATGTTAGAGTAAATAAAGTAGGTAAAATGTGAAAAAGTTATTTTTAGATTGGTTTGGAACAACTATTTAAAAACATCCCAAAATAAAAACTGGAACAACTAAAAAAAACGGAGGGAGTATATTACAGCAAAATATGAACAGGTGACAGCAAACAGAGCTTAAGACATGACGTGATCACAAGACATGAGAGCCACATTCATTATGCTGGCAATAGTCACAACTTAAGTTTGTATCCAAAAATTGATATCATTAGTCAAAACTGTCTGAACTGCATCCTCCACAGGGGAGCGACGCTCCACTTCGCACGACCAGAGATGTTCTATCTCAAAACCATATGAAGATGAGGAAAAGAACCTCTTAGCCTTTTTGATCAACATGTGTTGCTGGGAAAAGTCATACCGGACTTCAACAATCAACATCATTTCAGACCAATTAGTTAAAAATTGGATAACAACGTAAATCCCAGTTTGTAAATGGTATGTAGACGATTTCCTTCTATAAACATGTGAGATACTTCTTAACTTCCACCATTGACAGTTTGACACTATCACACTACCCTCGTGTCTTTATCAAACTTCAGAAAAGTATACACATCACTATTTCTTTCAATAGCTTGGTAATAGCTTGTCCTATGTCAAGCTGCTCAGTGTACTGGATACACATTACAGAATCTCGACTAGAGCGAACTAGGGAAGTCCAAATTGTGTGTACACAGACACAGATGGCTGCTCTTTGGCTCAGGTGGTGGAAGTATTGGTAAAGACAAGATCTTCTATGAAAAATAAAAGGAAGGGGTGCTAAGAGCACCAGTACATTTGGGTGCTAGATTAATCAGGCAGTGAAAGAACTGCCCCCAGACTTGACTTAACATGATAACCCTAGGCAGTAGGCACACACAAATGAGTCGTGGTACATTTACCCCTAATCACAAAGTGGATTGAACCTGGTTGCCGGACGACAACTGGTCATTTGCACCAAAAATCATGGCAAGGTGAAAGAGGGTCTTTTAAGGTCAATTTTAGGGCAGGGCTCGTGAGTTATTGTGACCAACTCTAGACTTACATTGCCAATGTGCTAAATCTGTTAATAATAGATGAAACCTGTTAAAAGTCACAGTTAAGATCAAACATAAAATACAACAGTGCAAGGAAACAGAAGAAGAACAAAAGGTAACCAAATCAGCCTACCAAAGTACAATTCCGTCTTTCAGATCTACGGTATGACCAGTTGACCACATTCTGAGTTCAGACTGCATTCAATTGCATCTATTTTTTTGATCCATTCTTCACTTCTTTTTTAGCAAAATTCGTTACTTAACTCTTCTACATAGAGTGTCTTATGTTCTCAAACACTTTGAATCAAATTTTCTTTTGCCCAACAAGGAGCAATAAAACCTACCAAGCCATATAGGCATAGTTTGGTAAATCAGATCACCTATGCCTCACAGCTATTGGCACAACCTTAAATCAATGTTGCCTAGTGCAGAATGGATCAACAGGACTTCCATGAACGAAGGACTCAAAACCGAAAGCTAGATTAGAACTTAGTTACCTGAAGAAATGACTCAAAACCGACCCTAAGGCAAGGTTAGAATCAAGTTGCCAAGACTCAAGCAAATATCATGTTTGGATATGAATACAAGGATAAAAGATCTGCTGAGCCTAAGAGGACAGATAAATGCAGTTGCTATTCAAGTTAAAATGTCAAAAAATATGCTACTTATAAAGGCAATCGCAGTCAGTCAAGCTGGAAGAACCCGAGGGTGGAACAAAAGGAGTCAATAACATTGCCAAAATCGAGAGAATTGCCAAACTAACATAAGGTCTCCAGCTCAATGGTAGATCAAAAAATTCAGAACAATGAAACGATCACAAAGTAGTATTAATCAATAACATTAACAGAATTAATAAAAGGAACAATATGGCCAACCAAAAGGTCAGCTTCATAAACTTTTCTTGTATTCTCAATCCCATGTAATCATCAAGTGATTATGTGAACAATTATGAATCACACTGCATCATCTTATCTTTACTATGGTAACAGTATACAACTCCAAAATGGCAAAATGTATCATAATCAGCAGTAAAGATGATCCTAAATTCTAATCAGAAAACAAAACAAAACTAAACACTGTTTATTAACTAACAGAATATGATAGGGAACAGAAGATATACCTAAAAAAGCAACCAAATTGCTTGTTTCACCACCCCCATTAAACTGATTCATGCTTATTCCTACAATAAAGTTTCAACAATCAACACAATTAGCTCTATGAATCCGTCCCAAACAGCTTCGTCCTCGAAAGCGGGGTCCTCAAGTACCCTTCAACCTCATATTTCTTGGGAGAAAGCTCTCTATACTTAGCAAATTGTTCTCTAGCTTCTGGATTTCGATCGAGCAAGCTGTAAATCATCCCCTTGCAAAAGTAAGGCCTAAAATCTTTAGGATCCTCCTTAATCAAATCATCATAACATTTTAATGCTTCTTCCACTTTCTTTTGCAAGAAGTGAATTTGAGCAATGATCAATCTCACATCCCTAGCTTCCTTAGCCTTATGCTCATCCATGGCAATGTTTAAGGCCTTCTCTAACCTCACAATCACGGCATCCCTTTCGCCGCCACGGTCCATGATCAATGCATTCTCAAACAATGCCTCAAAAGAAAGAGGATTCAACGCCAAAATCTCTTCAAATGCATCTTGAGCTTCTTGGGTTTTCCCCATTTCACTCAACAATCTTGCCCTAAGAAATTTCCACTCCATTTCAGAAGGCTGAGCTTCAACCAACTTATCCAGAAGCTTCAGCGCCTCTTCATCTTCCCCAATTTCAAGCTTCTTCTGCAACAAATTCCACAAATTATCCACAAATTCAGAATTTGATTCCATCAAATGGGACAAAGGCGATTTTGCTTCAGACCCACTTTCAATTTCACTCAAGTTTTCAACTTTATCATCTTCCACATTAGAATTTTCAACAGTTGGCGTCAAAGGCTCAGCCTTTGCTGGCAATTCATTCAATTTGGAGGTCATTAAGGTAGCAGCCACTGTTAAAACCACAGTTTTCGCAGCAAATTGAAGAGTTTTGGCAAATGGGGATTCTTTACTGGACCCATTTGAAGGATTAATGGAACATTTAGCAGAAATGGTGAATTTAGATGAGGGTTTTACTAGGGTTTTGGAGGAGAGTGTAAAAGGGGTTGAAGGAAGAAGGAGAAGACTGCGTTTGGATTTGTGAAAAGGGAGGAAATTAGAGGATATGGTTAGAGCAGAATCCATTAGAAGAGAGAATTGAGGAAAAATGGAGATTGAGAAAAAGAGTATTGTGAAAAAAAAAAAAAAAATCAGTCTTCAGAAGAAAACAAAGGTTTTAGGTGAGATTGTGTTCTTGGTTAGGTGAGGGGTGACTTCATGAGGTTGAAAAAGAGTGACCTAAAAAATGGGAAGTTGGAGGGAACCAACGGCTATAAAAAAATGTCACGTGGAACTTCAATTTCATCACATTTTTTGGAAAAAAAGACTGGGGAATTTTGGACTAACAGGAGTGGACTAGTGGAGAGTAAAATAGGTCATTAGTAATTGACTCGATTACACCCTATTGGATTGTGTTTGAGAAGAAACAATATGTATTAAACGTGACCATGATAATGAACTTTGTAACCTTTTTTTCTCATAATAACAATAATGTCTTTATGATTTATCGTCAACATCTACTCGAATAAGTTGTAAATGATTCTGTAGAAGCTATATGGAAAAAAAATGTAGGAGACAATTAGCTCAATGGGAATGCATCTTCCTATGGAGGCAGTTTTATCAAGTATTTTTTTAGGGCTTGATGCAGTGGTGACAATGAGCAAACTCTAGTCCGGTCTGGCCAATGTTTTTGACTGGTTTTCGAGTGATGACTGATCTCAATCTGCGCTAGGAGTCAGGTACAGTGATGACCTGATTTTTGTTTGGGAAATTCTAAACTATACACATATGGTATAGCATTTTCTAAGATGTACCTATGCTTTTGAGACTTTCTCAACTATACCTATGAACTACCCATTATTAATCAACTATACCCTCCTCTAGTTAAAAAACTAATCCTAGTTAAATTTTAACTGAGTTGTTGTTACGGTTGGGTGGTGTGTGGGTGGGTTGTTGTTAAGGAATTGACTTCTTTGTTATTTTTTTTTATTTTTTGTTGTTGTAAAAGTTAACTAAAGTTAACTATAAGAGTTGAATTAAGGTACAAGTGATTAATAATTGGTAGTTCATGGGTATAGATGAGAGTCTCAAAAGCATAAGTACAACTTAGAAAACGTTATACCACATGTGTATAGCTTAGAATTTCCCTTTTTGTTTTTACTATCCAACAGATTATACCATATTACCCAGCAAGGGAGATCGGGCGTCTCAGGTGGCTTTTGCTGTCGCCTGTCGGCGGCTATCGGGCATATCTGCACGACATAGTCACGTACTGATGGTGAATGCATTGCAGATGTACAACTTCTTTGTGACTTGAGGGAACCAACTTAGTAAGGCAAAATCTTGTTTACTCCTACATTGCTTCAAGTGACAGACAGACAGTGAAATACTTGAGAAGACAGTTCTTAACTTTAACAGAAGAGGACACTTACAGCAGCTCTTCGGAGTCTTCATAATCTTGAAACAAAAAGTTTCAAATGTTTCGGGCAGATCAGGGATGTATATAAGACTCGCAACTGTGCAAGATCTGTTTATCGAAGCAACTTTTTGTACACAAGTGCAGAACACAGAAACAGAATGCCACAAAATTTCTGCAGCAGAATTGAACCAATTCCCATGGAAAGCTAAGAATTAATCACTGTCCAGTTGTCTGATTTTTCATTTTTATCAAATTATTGTAACGAGAACCAGTATCCTCAAGAGAATTACTATGGAAAAAACCTCAATTGAATGAATCGGTTTACCCATTACCTGAGTCCTCATGAGGAGATTATGTAGTTCCAAACATCCAAGGTCTATACAGAGCTGAGAGCTCTGACATTCCGGCCTCCTCAGGACTCAGGACAAGAATGGACAGTTAATTAAGATTTATTCCCATAAGATCCTTGTTTCACTTTCTTTCATTCTGAGATAATTAACCAATTCCTTTACAATATGATGCTAATCATCACAATATATACATATATATATGAAATTGAAAGAATAAACAGGGAAGTTAGACTTCTATGCTAGTATTCCTAGTAATATTGAGCTGTACAGGCCAACAAAAATTTGGTCTTAAAACTGCACAAGTCTCTAGCTCAGCTCCTTTTGCACTGTATGTTTACCAATTGCATACAAACTATTGATCCTAAAAACAAACAAATGGAGAATCAAGAATCAGAATAGGGAATTCAATCTGCATCAAATATGTGTTCTACAAAGTGCAGTACCCTAACATAAATCCAACAACAAGACTACGTCGTACGAGCAGACCACATAGATCAGTACTTAGCTCCTCCATATGTAAAAAACAAAACAAGATCAACAAAATTAATAGGCAAGATTATTAACCAGTGATCATGGTTCCAGCCCCCTCATCGGTCAAAACTTCTAATAGCAGAGAATGCTGAACCCTACCATCAATTATACTTGCTGTTTTAACTCCCTGAGCCAGTGACCTAATACAACAATTGACTTTCGGGATCATCCCGCCAGCAACCTTTCCATCCGAAACCATCTTCCTAATTCCGGCAATGTCAATTTCCTTCACTAAAGTACCTGGATCATTTTTGTCTTCCAAAATCCCAGCAACATCAGTTAACAATATAAGTTTTTCAGCACCAAATGCAGCTGCGAGTTCCCCTGCTACAGTGTCAGCATTGATGTTATAAGCTTGCCCTTTCTCATCAGCTGCCACTGATGCAATAACAGGAATGTGATTATTCTCCACTAAGGGGCGCAGAACAGTAGGGTCCACAAGAGCAACCTCACCCACAAATCCAAGTTCAGCAGCTCTTGGTGATGGACGTGCAGTGAGGAGGCGACCATCCAAACCAGACAGGCCAACAGCAGTGGCTCCAGCCTTGTTTATCAGAGAAACTAGATTTTTATTGACTTTGCCCACAAGAACCATTGTGACTATCTCCATAGTCGATGCATCAGTGACACGAAGGCCATTGAGGAAGTTTGGTTTGAGGCCGATCCGGTCAAGCCATTGGTTGATTTCAGGACCACCTCCATGAACAAATATAGGGCGAATACCCACACACGAAAGAAGCACAAGGTCATTAATCACTGATGCTTGAAGAGACTCAGATTTCATAGCTGCCCCTCCATATTTGACAACAATGGTCTTTCCCCGGAACCTTTGTAGGTATGGGAGAGACTCTGCAAGGATGTCAACTCGAGTCTGAGAAGGAGTTAACTCAGTTACCGATTTATCTAAGTCCAGTGATAGTGACGATCTGATACATGGCATGGAACGGGGTGTAGAGATATTGTTTGCTGGATGGCCACCATTGAAGGGTACTCCGAACTTAAGGCAGTGRTTTGGACATTTAAATGACTTTTTAGATAAAGAAAGAGGAGGAACTGAGGGTGTTTTTGCAGCAAACATGTTGCGAAACAATTATTGATTTTAGCGATTTAGAAGTTTGTGGATAGAGTGAATTGACCTGCTCACCTGCCACATTACAAAAGATATAAGGTGCTTGTGAGCATTAATACAGATTACTTGCACAAAGAAAAAAGAACCACTATAGAAAACAAATCTACTTTTACGACTATCAAAAACAATATGTGCAATTTACTGTATGATGGATAAGCCCAAAATATAGCTGCAGCAATCTCATGTATAGATGTAAAACTGAAGTTCTTCTCATAAGAGGAACAACTTCAACTACTCAAATTTCAAAAGTGTAGCTTCCTGCTGTCCCTAACCAGGAAAAGATTTCATTACACATTTCAAGCTTACATGATTTATAACATATACTCCCTCCGTTTTATTTTAGTTGTTTCAGTTTCCATTTTGGGATGTTTTCAAATAGTTGTTCCACACCAATCTAAAAATAACTTTATTATTTTTTTACCTACTTTAATTACTCAAACATTAATGAATTACTCCTTTCTAAAGTCAACTTTCATTATTTTACCCAATCTATTCACCCAAAATTACTTTTTCCCAAAAAAATCACTCACATATTTACTCTTTTACCTAACTTATCACCTATTTTATCTAACTCAATCAACTCTTAAACACCGTGCCAATTTGCTATGGAATTTCTATTAAAAAACGGAGGGAGTATAAAGCAATAATGTTTAAGTCATCGGGCAACACCAATGGGGGGCAGCCCCACAGTCTGCCGAATTATGATTATACCTAAATCAAACCAGATACACCCAATCGCACCAATATATACTTAATATCCTCAAGTGGTTAAAGCTTCTCTCCTGATTTCAGGAGATCATGAGATCGATTCTCATCTCCGCCCTTGTGGCTCTCTCAGTACCAAAAAAAAAAAAAAAAAAACCAAACAAAAAAAACAACATATACTTGTTTAATATTGCCCATATTGATTTCTAATTCCCTATGTTCCAAAACTCTAGGGGGTAAAAGCCTAGCATTCACCAACTAGCAAACCCCTTCACCATAGCCTTATGATTAAAAGGATCTATTAACTTACATAAAATAAATAAATAAATTCTATATACATTAGCACAAAGAGATTAAACATTTGTGGACGACTTTTCGGAATAATCACTTTTGGTTCATGTTAGCCGACCTCGCATATGGGACTAAGGCTTTGATTGATTAGCGCATAAAGATGATGAAATAAACTACATTATAGAGAAGAGTTTGAACATTAAAAGTCCTATATCGGGCATTTAAACCTCAATTCAGAACAGGATTTCTCCCTTTCCTCCGGAGTCTAAGTTGCATTACTAATTCCACTGACCGAGTAATTAAGAGAAATATTCAGTAGCTAAAAGAGAAGGAAGGTCATAGTGAAGGAACAACGCTTAAAAAAAGGGGGGAAAGTGCATTGTTGCATCATGTTAAATGATTATGATCAATCAATCAATCAATCAATCAATCATAGCCTTAACACTCCTGTAGCCGCTCTCCATTTAACCCACCCTGACTTAATCCTATGAGCCACATCTTGGTCAATATCCCCATTCTTTTTTATGATTGACCCAAGATACTTAAAGCAATCACTCATGGTCAAGTCCTTTCCGTCCAABCTCRCYACTCCATCATTGGTCCCCACTTGAGACCCAAATCGACATTCCAAATACTCAGTCTTACTCCGACTTAGCTTAAATCCTCGAGATTCCAACCTTTGTCTCCATTGCTCCAACTTGGCATTAACCCCAGTTCTAGTTTCATCCACCAATACAATATCATCCGCAAATAACATAACATGGTACTCTCTTGGATTGGCTTGTATTCATCTATAACCATGCAAAAGAAAGGGCTCAATGCCGACCTTGATGCAACAATCGTTATAGAAGTCCTTTGTCAATCCATCACAAGTCCTAAACATTGTTGACACACCCGATACATGTCCTTAATAGGTCAATGTACCTCCGGGGAATACTTTTTTCAACATTGCCCACCAAAGTACATCTCTTGGTACTTTGTCATAAGCTTTCTAGATCGATAAAGACCATATGGAGGTCCTTCTTCTCGCCCTATAAAACTCCATCATTTGTCTTAACAATGAATTGCTTCTATTGTGGTCGCCAGGCATAAACCAAACTGGTTTTCGGATATGCTAGTGCATGCCTTAACCGTTGTTCTATTACCCTTCCCACAACTTCATAGTGTGACTTATAAGCTTTATTCCTCGGTAGTTAGCGCAATCCTGAGCACTCCTTTGTTCTTATAAATTGGGACCAAGGTGCTCTTTCGCCAATCTTGAGGGATCCTCGAAGTCTTCCAATATCTGTTAAACAACTCCGTTAACCAATCAATACCAACCTTACCTAGACACCTTCACACCTCAATCGGTATACCATCAGACCAACTGCTTTTCTTCGATTTCATCTTCTCCAATGCAACTCTACTCTACTCTTTTGACCTGTCGAACAAACCCACATTGATTTCCTCCTTACTCACAGACATATCCCCTGTAACGGCCCTTGACTCCATTAATAATTCATCGAAATACCATCCACCTTTTTTTGATGTCCTCATCTTGAACCAAAACCTGTGGTTCTTATCTTGACACACTTGACCATGCTAATAGCCTTTCTAGCCTCTTGTCTTCGCTTTGCCATCTTATAACCTCCTTTTCCTTCTTTGGAGTCTAGCCTTGCATATCCTCTTCGTAAGCCTTTTCTTTTAGCTTGGCGCCAGCTACTTGCTTTACCTTTAGCGTCTTTATACGCTGCAAAGTTTCATCGGTCCTACTTTTCCCCAAGGCTAGATAACATTCTCTTTGTGTTTGATTGCCGTTTCACCTCTTCATTCACCAAGAAGTATCCTATGTACCAGTTCTCCCCTTGATTCCCCTAAGACCTCTTTGGCCATCTTAGGAAACAGCTCTTTCATTTTTGACCAAGATGCATTCTGGATCTACCTCTCCATCCCAATTAGCCTCGTGTTCACTTTTTCGGTGAAAACTTTAGCATTTGCATCCTTTAAGGTCACCATCTTATCCTTGCCTCCCCTTGGCTATGCTCTTTTTCACACTTTCTTTCAATCGGATAGTCATCACTAAAAGTCTGTGTTGGTAACAACACTCTCTCCAGGGATAACTTGCGTCTATGCAACTGTGTCTATTCGCCCTCCTTGTTAGCAGAAAAGTCTATTTGAGTTGCATTTGCACCACTCCGAAAAGTTATACAGTGAGAATTGCGCTTCTTAAACCAAGTATTAGCCAAAAATAAATCATAAGGAGCAAAATCCAAAATGGCCTCTCCGTGGGCATCTCGTTGCCCATACCAAAACCTCCATGGACACTCTCAAAGCCATCACGCTTTACCCCAACATGCCCATTCAGATCGCACCAAATGTATACTTTTCTGTGTGTGGACACCTTTGTACATCATCAAATCTTCCAAAATTGTCGCTCCTCCGCTCCGCACCTAGACCAACTTGAGGCGCATAGGCACTAATAACATTAACAATCTCTTTCACAAAGCACTTTACCTGATGAACCTATCCTTCCAGTAGGTTTCGATTACCCTCTTGTGCTAACCGTTCATCCAAGATCACGCCGACTCCATTCTTAATTGGTCCTTAGGAACCTTGTCCTGACCGGCATAAAAACCTTATACCCATGAGCAAGCGTCGAGCTCCTTCTCCAATCCACATCACCTCTTGGATGCATAAGATGTTTAAGCGTCTTCTCCTCATCACCTCCACCACTTCTGCCGATTTTCCAGTTAAGGACCCCACATTCCAAGAGCCAACTCGCAAACCTGTAGAACCCTTCCTTCTCCTCTCTCTCATCCTCTCCTTCCTTTGCTCATTTGACACCACATGCGGACGATGTGGCGCGCCGCTTCGGGGGCGACGACCTAGCAACCCTTGCATATTTATACTACACCCGGTCTAGGAAGTGGTGCAGCGCGCAGACAGGACGCACACCCAATTGCCAGCCCTTGCTCATTTGACACCACACTCGGGCCATGTGGCGCGTCGCTCGGGGCGACGACCTAGAACCCTTGCAGATTTATCCTACACTCGGGTCTGAGAAGTGCAGCGCGTCGCTCGAGTAGGGAACGCCCCCACGAAATTCTCATTTTGGTTCATGTCATAAGATGTGACAAATTTTTATGCTGGCTGTCACTGGCCTACCACAACCCTCCTGCTTTATCTGGGCTTGGGACCGGCAGTATGATCAATTGGGAAAAAAAGAGTTTGCTTCTGGTTCATACTTTAAATATGTTACGGAATTTTTCTTGATACCAAATATACATCTCACGGTTTCAGTAACAATAGATCAATATGTCTCTTGCATAGGATTGAAGAAAATTCAAAAGAGCACCTGCTCTTCTATCAAACTTAAGGAAATAACAGCATTCGGCCGAGGTACTTCTATACACAAGCTTTGAATTACATACAACTAATTGTTACAATGTCAGATAATCCCAACCCTAATAACAATATTGCAGAAGATAAACTCTACATAAGTTCAATCTAATTAGAGTACTTCTAACTTCTGAGTAGGTAGCTTATCGAAAAGGTGACAACTTTTTTCCGGACATCCCAAGAAGTCATTACATATTATGCATATACCTACTTATTAAGTAATTAGATGTCTAAATTAGTAGATAAATCAGAAAAGAGGTCATTAACCACTCTTCTTCATCCTTAATCCAACCAAAAGTAGACAAAAATAAGAGGCCCCAATTCCAAGTTGCAACAATTAGTGGTAAAAATTAAGGCCTCTGTATAATTTTCCTAATTCATCAAATCCTCCATTCACAACACTGCATTATCCAATAATCCACTAAAACCACAGCAAAATCCCCCAAAAAAAAAAACAAAAAAAACAGTATAACAATTAACATTGATTGATTAGCTAGTTTCCTAAAATTAAACCCTTGAATGTTCAAACAGAAATAACCAAGAAATAGTGCTTATTAGTGATTAAAATTAATAAACCATAAAGCAAACGAATAATAATTGGAAATTAATTAAAAGAAATTGAAAAAGAAAGAGAACGAACCTCAGTTGGATTGCAGAAAATGGTAGTCAAACGAATTGAAAGGAAACCAAAGCCAATGAGAGAGAAACAGTGAGGACTGAGGAGTGCAAGAAGAAGAAAGGTTTAAATTGTCTGTATCATTTTTATTTATTTATTTTTCAGAAGAGTCTCAATCAAATTATCTAGAGTTTGAACATGTTTAACATGTGTTGACACTTGACTGTTGTGGTTTGGTGGAATAATAAAATAATTCATTAATTCAAGCTATTGTGATAAAACAAATTTCGTATGTGTCCAAATACATAATTAAATAAATATAAATAACACTAATTGACTCGTGATTTTGACATAAATTCTAAAATTTATATCATTTTTTAAAAATATATTTAGTTCTTATTAGCTTAGGACGTCAGTTAGCAAGATCCTATCAAAAGTCATAGACACTATATGAAATAGATTAAAAAAACACGCTCGAAACCTTCTTTTCCAAGTCTAGCCAAAAAGCTCAAACGTAACCATACTCATTCAACTTCAAAATTTCAAATGTGCTAGAATATACTTTGTGTAAGTACATGATGAAAGACGAACTAAGCCACTAGCAGTCTAACAGACTAACACAAGTACACAACTACACAAAGGCCAACTGTTTGATATGAAACTATGATCAACAGATAACTCAGGCAATTAAATTTTAAAGAGCTTTGCTGCCATCTCTGATCAGAAAATGCCAATCGATGAAACCACGAAAACCCGCTTCATATATAAGGTTATCAATGTCATGACCCAATACATTACCCTCAAAAGCAGCTCAGCAATCGCAATGTTAGATCATACATACCAAAACACCAATCTGCTTGTATATATACACAGCTGATTATCAATATCAACACAACAACATCTTGCA
The DNA here is from genome assembly GCA_008642245.1 of Bassia scoparia. Lineage (NCBI taxonomy): Eukaryota > Viridiplantae > Streptophyta > Magnoliopsida > Caryophyllales > Amaranthaceae > Bassia > Bassia scoparia. Next base: position 70,067 of record SNQN01000051.1, on the reverse strand, counting down.
GATTAATGGACATTGGACAAGGACATCTAATACAAAATGTGATGGACTAATGGCCTCTCGGGTTATCTGTTTTTCTTGTTCTTGTTCTTCTTCTTCGAATGTTTTGACTTACCTTTTCCTTTCCCTTGATTTTTTTCACCAACTACACTGGCATCTTGCTTTCCAGGAGCAACAACTGGAGAATCCTCCTTCTGATCCTCCTCCAATTCGATATTATCACCATCCTCGGCATGATCATCATTGCAGTTTGCAGCAACATTTGCTTCCACATTTTCCAGGGAAATATCTTTTTGAGGTATCAGTGGACTCAGAAAGTACTCAAATACAGATCTTCCTGCTAACAGCCGCCTTGCAGAGTCTTCAATTAGTGACATGCTATCTCTCATCCGTTGTCCACTAAAATAAAAATTAAGCCGTATTATAAGCATGGGTAACTCAAGGTTGAATGTTTGTAATCTCCAAGAAAAGAAAAAGGCATTCACAAATTAACAAAGAAAAGCTATTTACATGTACAACATGCAGACAACACAAACCAAAGTTTTGATGATCGGGTAGAATGTTAAGCCTTCTCATACAAATAATAGCAAATATAACGATTCAATTTGTCTTGGGATAACACTGGAATATAATGTTGACACAGAAAAGGAATTTATACTGACCTTGTATCTAAAGAGGCCGATAAGAGTTGTAACTCTAGAAGCAGGCAATCACCTTCTTCCAAAAAGATCTTGTACTCATCAGTACAGGTATCAGTTTCCGATGATGTTTCTATCGCAGTCTTCAGCAAGTCATGCATTTTGTCAATTTGAACCTATAAATGAGGTATCTTGGTGAAATGAGACAAAAAGAACACAATCAAAATAAACAGGGCATTAAGGCACATATGCCCTATTTTCCATAATTTACTTCTTGCATGAAGTTGATAGGGAACAATAGAGTCAAGTGAAAAAGTTGTGTGCTGAGTCCATAAAAATGTTTGTACTAGATTAAAAAGTTGACAGGAAAAAAAAAAGAAGAAAAAGAGAGAGAGAGAGAGAGAGAGAGATGAGTACATTACATATATGCAGAACATCAAAATATGGTTAGCTTGAAAACAATAGGGGAGGGGAGATCATTAAATACTTTCAGATTACCTTGATCTTTGGGGCAATCGACACAAAGTTCTGCCTACTTTTGTCCGTATTGTCATCAGCAAACTTCAACTTATCAAAAACCTCCCAAACATTGACATCTTGAAACTCAACACACCCTTTGTTCTTCAATTGAGGAAAACTAGTGGAGCATGAAGTTTCTGACTTATCATCAATAATACCCAATCTACCTTGGCTAGTATTTGGCTTTTCAGGGAACAGGATCATCAGCAGGTCCGCTTTACTCTTGTTCACTATATCCAATGAAATGGCACCCCTACATAAAACTTTTGAAGGAATATCTCCAATTCTTACTTCAACAAGAGGATCCTTAATTACGTTTAGCGCTTCAACAACAGCATTCCTGAAGTCAAACTTCTGAGTCTGCCATTTTCGTAGGGCACTTATAAATCCACGAGGTAACTGCTTGGTAATTTCAGGCCAGGTTAACATCTCTAGCAGTTCAGTTCGGTAACTTCTAGAGTTCAGATGAAGCAGGCACGTCAAAACTACTAATCTGAGAAGCAGCACCGGAAAGTTCTCCTTTGCATTGATGCCTACTTTTTTAACCCAGTCTACAGTTTCGCCTTTGTTCATGACAAGCTGATGAAGAATGCGAACCAGGAGGCAGTAAGTATCTTGCAAAAATACAGATCTATCACCAAAAGAAACCCGATTTGTGCCAAGGTTAGGCTTCCAGTCAAGATGGATAAACCATTCAACAAGAGATGATCTCGTTATCAGTAAGCCACCTTGGATTTCCAGAAGGGAAACCATTAAGCGATCAACTAGATATAAGAAACAGCCAGGCATTATGTAATCTCTTGATCTCCAATTGGCATTATAAACATCTCTTAGAGCTTTATGAAGCCTGCAAGCGAGGGGCTCCTCTGCTCGAGCTTGAGATCGATCTAGAGTTTTAGTACACTGAGAGAGAACTTGAATAAATGGTCTCCAGGGAGAATCATAGTCAAGTGACTTAAGCCTTTCCAAAACCAATGGTGAAGATTCCTCCTTGTCCTTAGATGATCCAAGAAGCACCACAGCCACATATCCTAGTTGCCCAAATGTCAACTTATCTAACCCCTGGACATTTTTTAAAATGATTTTTTGAAGCATTTTCCTTGATGTTTCTGCCTCCCTCAAAGATAAAATGTCCTTGCTCACAGATCTTCTCCAGTCTATAGGAAACAAGAGCTTAAAGTGTTCTGATATTGAAACATCGATGTAACTCTGCAACTTAAGATCTTCATGCCTCAGCTTTGTAAGTTTAGAAGAAGATAGCATCTGAGCAATTTCATAAACATGAAAATTTAATCTCATTTTTCCAAAATCTGACAAAGAATTCTTCTCTGCATTCTTCTGAAGTGCTACAAGAACATTCAACACTTTCATCCCAGTGGAAACCAACTCCATGGACCAATAGTTGTGTGCTGCAGCAGACAAGTGCTTTATATCAGCACTGACCAACTTCCCAAACTTTTGAAAAACACTTCCATCAATCTCTTTCATCCACTCAGCATCAGGGTACAGACAAACATAAACTGTGTTTGTACTCAAAGACAATTTTCGAACCCCAAGGTAGTTTAGACAAAATTCTCCAAGTTCTCCAAAATCACCCATTTCATTTAGCTTTATTGCCTCGAGAAATGTGAAAATTCTCAAGACGGTCTCTTTCCACAAGTCCCAAAAGTATATTAGCGTTTCAATAGAGACCTTGTTGCTAGCAATCCTTTCAAAATGTGGCATGGCCAGATTTTCAATGATGTCCCTTTCCTGTTCATACTTGGAGAAATCAACCTTAAGCATCAAATCCAAGATCATTTTAGTTGATAGTACCTCTCCACTCAGATTTTTGTGATTTTGAGAAATGATCAACAAACGTTTCAGCTCAGGCAGAGAATAATTTCTGTTCAAAAAAAGCAAACTATCTGTACAAACAGTCATATAAAGATCACGTGGCTCAATTTTACTAGCAGAGGCTTTGGCTTTCAGTAGCAAATCCTCCATCATAGGGAAATTTTTGGGTGGCCATCCTTTACCAACAGCCCAGAGACAACTAGCAAGAATATACCACAGATATAGTTCACAAGCCTCCTTGAAAAGCCCACCCTTTTCCAGAAGATCTGCCTCAAGTAGAAGTTCACCCCTTTCTTTTGCTATAAAAGCAGCCATCATGAAGTTCCCCAAATCTACCTCCAAATCCAGAAGCTCGTCATGGCATCCCAAATTCTTCAGAAATGTTCTCATGGAATCCTCTGAACTGAAAGCCTTGACAAACTTCATCATCTTTATCTTATCTTCTTGTTCATGCAGAGACCGAGCACAATTTTCTAGGAAAACTTGTTCGATCGTGTCCAATCCTCCACCCATTTCCTGCTGTTTCCAATACTGGATATACTGCAGGCCTAAGTCATATAACTTTCCTTTTGTGCAAGACAAGAGGCACTCGGAGAAAAGTTTACACTTAGCAAATACGTTGGCAGCAAACTCATAATGCCCAGCCAAAGTGAAACATTCACCAGCTAGTTTAAGATCTGCCTCCTCACCTTGCTCAAAATATATTTTACCTGAGTAAATTAAGTGGTAAATTCATTGGTACCCCCAAAAGTATAATACAAAGAGGAAATCATAGGAATTGCTCTTTTATTAATAACATAGATCAACCTATCACACTCAATGGTATATTGTGAAATTGATTTCCTTTCCCTCATCCATCCCCAAACCAAAACAATCAAACTAATACTAACAAAATACAACTTTAAGCTAATATAAACAGGTAAGTGATTATGTTCTTAATCTGGTTTAAGTTGATACAGAAGAAAAATGTAGAGGAAAGAACCTAAACCTTAAGCGCTTGTAAGTTTTTACCATAAGGTTACAAACATGAAAGCAACTAGTGAAAGAAATAAAAGATTAACAAAATCTAATGTACAAGTCTTGACATCTTTGTCAACTACTTTCAAATTCTAGACATTTCCGACAGTGGGTATTGGGTAAAGCCATGTATAATTTGCACAAAGTCTTCATAATTCAAAAGGTTAGTAAAATCCTGTTACGAAACAGGAACTTCCTCACGCGTACGCATGTGGATAAATAAAATGGTCACAAACATAAAGCCCAAGGACAAAGACATACCTGCTTTATCATAATCTTTCAGCTCAAAGAAGCAGTCTGCAGCTTTCCGATATACATGTATGCTTTCAAAAAGTTCAGCAGCTTGTCTTAGAATGCGGGAGGCTTCTTCAGGGTTCAAGTTATAAGTTCGACCAGCAGCTGCCTTCAGCCCAGCAGCCTTAGCATAAATTTCCCAGTGTTTATCACCAGCTCTTTCAAAGCACATGGTTGCCACCTCGTAGTTCTCCACAGCGAGCAACTGCAAGTAAAGCCAGAACCATCATTTAATGAAGTGGCTTTTATTTGCACATCAACAACAAAGATATAAATAGAGAAGTTTGACAGAAACACAAAACCTTCCTGCCCCGCGCTTTCCACTCATCGGGACTGCTTGCAACTTGCATAGCCCGCGCAAGTGAATCATCTAATTTTCTAACCTGAACCACACATAATTTCTTCCAGTAGTCAAACATTGGTTTAGAAACATCCTCTTTGTTCTCACAAATCCATAATCTTTGCCGGGTGCGAGTGATAGCAACATATAGCTGCTTCAGCTCAGAGCATAATACATTGTGCTTTGCAGGACTGAAACTGGGAAAAGCTGGTTGCAAATTTGAATCAAACAAATTCTCCATCTTCATAAACTCATAGATCACTCTCCATTGATTTTTCAGTGGGGATGACCCAAAGAAGTTGTACAAGAGAACATCCTACAAAGGCAGCAACAAATATTAGAACTGTTGGGTTTTTATCAGCTCACATCAAGATTCATTGTTTTAAATAAATAATGTATTAACATTTACCTGAAACTCCAACCCTTTGCACTCAACTATTGTTAGTACAAGAGCATGTTTCCCAACATAGCTTGTTATTTCCTTCCGAGCACAATCATCCCGAACTAGTATCACCTGCTCAGCTCCAAATCCAACAAGATTACCACCCATATTCCCAGCATTACCAAATATTGTGACAATAGCATTTTCATCTGATCCAGACTCCAACAAAATTGGAGCTTCCCCAAATATTCGACTATTCTCAGCAGCCAAAATGTCAACAGAATGCGGGAAGAAATGATAAATGAGTCTAATAACACTGTGACCTAACTTAAGTATACCAGCATGGGTACGAAAATTCTGGCTCAAATGAAATATAGGAGAAATATGTCCTCTTACTTGACTTCCATTAGCCATATCTATTCGTTCACTCGTCAGAAACTCTTTGTAGAACAGACATCTAACATCCTGAAACCGGAAATCAATCCCTCTCGCAATTGTCTGAGCAGTATCACCCGAAAAAACAAATCCTTCCTCAACATTTCTGCAGATGTATTTAAACAAGGAGATTTGTCTCATTGTCAGGTCCTGAACTTCATCTATATAAACAAAATCGATAATATCTCCACAATATCTTTCATGCTTAAGTCGCCGATGAAGATCATTCACAAAATCAGATAAATCAAATTCCCCTCTTTCTGATTTCATTTTCTCATAAGCCAAAAAGATGTTATATATCATCTCTCTCTTTTGTGTACTTAAAGTTGACGTTCGTGCATCAGATAAATGAAGATACTCCTCAAGACTAAGCTTGCCATCCTCACTTTGTCCCACCTGGAGCCCGCCTTTGATACAAGAAATGATTTCAGTAAATACTCTAGAAGAATCAAGTTTCTTCGTGAGCAATGAATTGAAGTGGGGCCAATAAACCATACTAAATTTGTCATAGTTAACCTTTTTCCTTCTCATAACAATAGCAGATACACTAGAATTTCCTCCATAAGACAAATTTAGCTCATAATGAAATTTTTCTAAGTATGAACTCCCCAATGTGCCATCAAGCATTAATAAGAATTTGTTAAAAGTCAACACAAGAGGATATGACTTTGGATTCACATCAACAAGTGAATCCGGAATACCACCAAATTGATCTCTGTCATCTATTTCATCAGCATCAAGAGGGCCACTTGCCATAGAAGAAGTTTCATTGCGAGCAAAACTGCAGGAAGAACAAGACAGAAATTTAGTAGAACTAGTATTAACTAGAACTCAGCAAGCATTAGCATGCTAAACTACAAACTAATTTAATGAGTATGTAAGGAAGAAAATTAGCACAACCATTAAATCATCATGTAATGATATATGTGACATTGTATAAGACGTGAGGGAGAGAGGGAAGATGGAGATATATGAAAAATTCTTTGCTGGAAAACCTGGATCTAAAAAGAAACTACTATACAGTACACAAATCAAACAATGGAATCAAGAAAAAGAGTAAGAAGATATCAAGGGAGAACGAGCTCCATCATGTACCTTTTCAGTTGAGAAACGTGTTGTTTTATGGCATAACATAATTTTGGACTAACTGTCACAAAAAGCTGGCGCAAAACATTTCTATTTCCTCCGTTCTCATCAGAGTGGATAACATTCATGACGCTGGCATCCCTGTTCGATTCAACCAGGCCTTCATGAGCCATGTGATGCTCTTGCTCTTTCTTATATAATTTCATGGTTAAAACAGTCGTCTTTCCAGTACCAGATCGTCCTAAAATAAAAGAACTTTTTTGGTGAAGAATAATATGGGACTCCTCATCTGTAACTTCAAACGGTAAGTCCAAAGCTTTGCCATCAGTATCAGATAGCAGGTGGCCTACTATACCAGCAGACAGTGAGTAAAACTTCATTAACAGCAAGCTTTCGCTGACTTTTGCATTCTCAACATAACTTGTACCATCCAAATCACCAGCTGAAGCACTTGTTGACTCAACATAGTTGCTCTTAAATCGGACAATGTCAATTGAATTGCTCCAAGTCCTTGGTACCTCTAGCTCCCTACATGCATTACAACAGATTTACTTAAAAATAAGGGACTAACTTAGATATATATTCCCCTTCCATTCTCAGATAACAAGGGGAAGTTAATTTAGTTCAAGTAATATGAAATAACTGAGAAAACTAGCGTACCCCTCAAGACTACGCTCTTTGCAGTGACTCAAAAAATCATCAGTGAAGGCTCCATATATGATATCAAGTCTTTTAACCAGCTTTGAGACATCCTCCAGTGGCACAACATCCCATATCTTCAGCACCTGGGTGTATCCAGATTCCTTCCTGATGTCATTAGTGCAGATAACATAGCGCCCTTCAACTTTGTATTGCTTTACAATTTGTACAGAGCTCTCACATACAGGGTCAACTTTGACTTTCTTAGGTCGCCATCCATTTGACATTTTCACAAGCAGATTCATGACAGACTTTTTTGCTCGAGTTGATGGAAGCTTAGAAAAGCTTTTCACAAAATTGTCGCTAAACAGAACCTTATAGAGCAAGATGCAGGAACATGTATTATGAGTTGCCATACAAGCTAAAATTACTCATAAAGTAATGTACAACAAAATCATGAAAACAGACAAACCAAAAAAATTACCTTCCACCTGGCACTTTTAAAGATTATACTATCCTTATTAAGTAGGTCATCAAGCTGATTCAGCTCCTTCTTAATATCTATCATGGCATCAGTCAAGCTTTTGTCTTCATCAGCATTGAAAAGACAGTGACGCTCCCTAGCATTGCAAACCAATCTTTTCCAAATTGAATTACTTGTAATCAGTGTTCTCTCATTTCCAAGTATCCAAAGACAGTGCCTGCTCAGGAAGTTGCAATTACATCCAAATTTCTTCAAAGAAACAGTCAAACTACAAAAAGAGGAAAATTATCAGTAACACTATTTACACATCCATACCTTGCCCGAGTAATCGCCACATTAGTACGTTGTGGGCGTGCAATAAACCCTACATCTCCAGCACGATTAGATCTTACTGTTGATATTATTATGATATCCTCTTCTCCACCTTGAAAACCATCAACAGACTTCACCTTCACTCCAAAATTCTTGAGCTTTTCATATTTTCTCCCAAGCATTTCCTCAATGGCCACAACTTGTGCAGCGTAGGGTGATATTACACCAACAGCAAGCCTTTCAGTCGAATTGCGCCATTCTGTGAAAGACAACAAGATGTAAGATTGTTTCACTGAGCTTAGAATACATGCCTTTCTGACTTCATAATTTAACCCCTCTGGAGAACTGGCCTCGTCAGAAATAAGAAAGGGAATCAAAACTACAAAAAGAAATCTCAGGGCACAAATATACATAACAACACAAGGCTGTGCCTATTTGTGCAAAAAATTGATCAGAAGACACTATACTGGCTCAGTGGAGTCACAAGTTCTATGTCAATTGTCAATGTCTCAAAAAGTACAGTTTATCACCCACTTAGTGTCTGTACAGCCAAACTGTAATTCTACAATCAATAGAGAAATAGATTGAAACTACTATACATTCATATAACAATGCCGATGTGCATTCAGTTGAATGCTCCATAAATGCATGAACCTACATCATATCATCTACGCCTTTAAACAAAGAGAATGCTTCATTGATCAATATTTAAGGCTATATGAATGAGTTTCAGAACATACTCTTGTGGAGATTATGCAGGATTCTAGCCACAACTGCAGCTTCAACCATATTTCTAGAACTACGTCGGTCATCATCGAGCTCCTCCCGTCCCTCAGAAATATTTATGAAAGAATAAGGCCCATACATGACTCCTGGAAGATATTCCCTCTCATATTGCTTACCCCTAACACTTGGGTCATCCAAAATTTGTTGATAATAGAATTCTGCATTAGGAAATGAACTAATTGCAGGATGCATTCTGTATTGCACATTTAGCAGGTGTTTTGGCCAACCCAACAAGGTCATCCTTTGAAATAAGCTTCTTCCAAAATCAGCATCCTCAGCTAACTGCAAAAAAAAATATAACTAAAATTAAAACGAAAAAAAGGTGCTCTTCAAGATGATTGAAATGAATTGAACATATATGGAAGTTGAAGGGATATGACAAACATAAAGTACAACAGATTAGACATACATTACTCTGAACCACTGCTGGCAATTGGCACTCATCACCAAAAAGAATAGCATGATGTAGACCAGGCAGTTGCAAGGGTATAGTGGACTCACATTCCTTCAATTGTGCAGCTTCGTCTATAACCAAAAGGCTTAGTGGCTCCATAGGTGTAGCGTAGAGCTTATAAGAGCTGGTTGCAGTACAAAAGATCAATGATGCCATCTTGAAACAGAGTTCTGTGATATTTATATTGTGTGGAAAGAGAGCACCCAGAGATCGATGCAGAGTTCTTAATACAGAAATGCATTTCCTGCGCATTACTTCAAGCAGTGACATATCGCTGAAACCCGCCCCGCCACGTACAAAAGACTCATCAACTTCCACTGAAGAAAAAAGTTCCAACAATTTTTCAGAACTCAAATTATCTTGAAGCAACTTTTTTTCAAATGAATCAAGCAAATAAAGGAGACGAATCATGTCCGCAATATTATGTTCTCCCATGTAACTTTTAGACATATGGGTGAAGAATATATCAATACAGCACTTAACAGGCTCTGCAGCAGCCTTGAACCTATTTCTAAAAAAAGAAAGAAATGACTCGATCTGTATCGTAGCAGCAACTTCATCATTGTTTTCTTCCTTTGTCCTAATCAACTCATTTTCCACAGAAACATTGTATTCAGAAACACAATCCTCGAGAAACTTTGATAAACTTAGGAAACAGCTCTGCCATCCAGTTAGGGGAGCAAAGCACACCGATAGCATTTTGACACGATAGTCAAGAAATACATCTTCTATTTCCGTTTCTACTTTTAATCGCTCTTTGCTTCCAAACAATAATATGTCTCCCAGAAAACTGAATGTATCTCCTGAATCCCTTTGCAATTGTTTCATAATTAGTCCTCGAAGACGACCAGCTACTTCCTTGATGGCAACATTTGTTGGGGCACATATCAGAGTTCTGATACTCATCCTCCTCAGACAATATAACAATGTACTGAGGGTTTTTGTTTTGCCCGTCCCAGGTGGACCCCAGACAAGTTGAACCTGTGACATATGCTCGCATTTTATTGCATTCAGTGAAGCCACGACTGCATTGTACTGCGAGTTATTCAGACCTGAAGCTATTTCCCCACAAAAATCTTCAGACAAGGAGCAAGTATCAAAGGAGCTACAAGAATGACAGCCTTCATCCTACAATCAAGAAAGATACTTTAAAATCTGGAAAGTGGATACATTTAAGGTTAATAGTAATGACAACCGAAAAGATCATAGAAACTTGTTTCTTACCCAACTGAAATCTCCATCTCCTCATTCAAATAATGATCATTAGTACAACTATAGACTATGGAGTCAATTCATATAACGAATCCATGATTTTAGAAGACATGCATAAGGTAAAAAACACAAGAGAAGAGTATGCTCCAGTATTGTGCTATTATTGTAAATACTCTCTGATGCTGGTCACATACTCATATGATCATAAATGAAAAACCATTCTATTATACAGTGACGCCAATGTAACACTTACCGTAATATTTCGTTGTAGAGTTCCTCGGATGATTCTCATATTTTTAAACATGTGCAGGGCATTCCATATTCTTTTGTTTGTCGTGCTATTCCTCAAAAAAACCAAAAAGAGAGAGCTATTGTTGACGTCCATATCTGGAATGCCTTTTGATGTTTTCACTGTAAAAGAGGTTGATGAACTATTGTCATCACCGTCTTCCTCAAAATTATCCTTGGAAATTTTCGTGACAGAAGCAAAAATCCATGTCGATTCCAGCACTTTCAAATCGTAAATGGTTTCAGGCCGAGACTTCACAAATACAAAAATATCCCCAGGCAATGTTTTGTATGGCTCCTTCCCTCGCTCATTAAACCTATTTCTCCATTCGTCTACTTGAACATCAAACATTAGTGATTGATCATGTCTAGAACTACATTTACAACAGGACACTATTTCAGCATATGGCGCCCTTGATATTATTTCCAAACATGAACGAAGATCAACCCGTGTCTCTTCTAACAGCGGATAAACAAAAGATTTGAAATAATCTGGAATTGCTTCAAATGAAGTTGGTATTTGCATGACCTGAAAGCATTGAAAACAATTGGACTTGAAGCAGTTCGTGTAAAATAAATTTTTACTTCAAAACTAGGATAATACAGATACCACATTAAACATCAAAAGGTTGCCAAAGCAATATCAACAAAATACATATGCATTGATCCAAATAGAAGAATACAACAAGCCTGTGATTTTAGCTTCAAAAGTTCAAAGCAAATATATTCATAAGTTAAAAGGCAAGTTTCACCTTGCAAATTAAGAAGAAAAAATCCCTTGAGCTGAACTCAAAAATGTACGTTGAACTTGGATCCAAAAGGTAACCAATATATGAGATTGCTCATACATGGGGAGACCATTTACATGGATCCAAAATGAAGTTGGTCCAATTCTTTTAAGTATAAAGGTTTCGCCTGAGTTCTCTATACTAGACTTGTAGACTGCTCATACAACGGAAATAATTGTGCACATTTACATTACAAATTTACACTTCAAAAGCTTTCTTGAACTGAAACGCAGAGATTTAACTATGGGGAGACCAACAAAAGCTTTAGCCACCAACTAATTTTATGCAAAAAATATTTATGAGTTATTAACTAGAACAAGCCAACAAATAAGGGCTTCTAACCATGGTGTAGTGTAGGTCTTAATAGACATGTAACACCAGTTTGCAGAGATTTGGTTCAACATATTTGCGATCGGGGAGTAATATCTAGGGAGTTCATTAAAATACTAAATAATTCATTAATGATGAAGACGAGACAATTTAAAATGTTGTGCTTCCAAATAACCAGAGCAGCAATGCATCTTACCAGAAAAAATTTCTACATGATACTTTGAACGTGTAATAGCAAGTATGTAGACTTTAGACTTCCATATACTTCATCTTTTAAGTTTGATGGGCTAATAAACTTTATAAACATTACACACAAAATAAAATAAAAAATATATATCTCAGCAATTTATCTGAGCATGACTACATGAGCATGTATTCTTTACAAAGGATTAAAAAAATTAAGTGGTCATAAATGCATAATACACACACAAAATGTGGATTGCTGGCTTTATAGCTTACGAATGCTTAAGAGACTAACCCAGAAACAGAGTATTGCATAACAAGTTGACTCTTAGGTAAAAACTATTAAGCAACAAAATGGAAACAAAACAGTCAATATCAATGGGAATATTATACACTAAAAAAAATGAAATACCACCAAATATGAAAATATGATATAAACAGCACTGCAAATGCAGTAAAAGGGATTAAAAGTTGAAATCTAACAGTATAGACACAATTATAAGCAAGTCAATATCATATCATGTAATTGTGCACAATAACAAATCAATCAACCGAAACCTTAATTCCAAAAGTGGGCACAACTACATTAACCAAAAGTGATTATTACTCCCGTAGTGTTAGAAAATTATTGTCAACATTCGCTGGACAAAATCACAAAATCTAAGACACCATACGTCCATACCCATCATCCCAAGCAGACTATATTCCTTAGTATAAGAGTAGAGTTTCTTATTGAAAACGATTATTTTCCATTAACAAATAAGATCAAATGAATTTACAAACTTGACAATTTATGTAATTTCCAAGACATTGCATTTTTATGGAAGTTTGAATTTATGTAGGCCATTACAAAAGCCATCATATTAACTAGGGCTACAGATTGCATATTGTAGTAATCTTTCGATATTGCAGCCTATGTCAATTCAATAACAAAATGCTTCATACTTAAACATATGTATGGACTACGAAGTACTTTATACACAAAGTATTTCTTTTAATATAATGTAAACTATAAAGGACCGTCTTAAGACCATTGAGTTACTTCTCGTCAAAAAAAAAAAAGACCATTGAGTTACTTAACAAGTAGCCCAGAACTTAGAAGATAAGGAAACACTGTTAAAATAAAAACAAATAAAAAAAGAAAGCACCTACAACATTACACTAAAGAATCAAAATTTGTCTCTAATTCAATAGCATATACTATGTTTTGTTTATCCAAAATTAACTACGAGTACAAAACACAATATAATACCCGCTTTTGGTACAACCTCTCACATTATTTTGCTCATTCCATGTTGTGCATTTATCAAATTAGCGTAGCAAGATATGTAAAACGGAGCACCTAACTCTGGTCTCTAGGTACTTGATTTACCTAAAAGGCTAAAAAAGGGCGCAACCTTACCCTAAAAAAGCAAGGGTTAACAAACAATTGTGCCAACTTAATTGGACCCACAAAATTAATCATCAACATTTCAGGTAACATTTAGCTATTTAACTAGAGGAGTAACAAAAGGTGGTTATCTCATGCCATTTTGGTAATTAAATTCACTTTGTTTAAGTGATCATGTATATGTGGATGAACAATAAAACACACGTAAGACAAAAAATTACCAAAATACTTTGAGATAACTTCATTTTGGTTCATCACATTCACCGAGATGAACTAATAATTTCCCATTTAACTCCACCCAAAAAAAAGGATTATTAAAGTAATTACTCAACACCATTAATCATCAAATTCTCAGGAAATTGGACCCACAAAAAATCCACAATATGATCACGCAACGCCCATGCAATTCAAGTAAAACAATTGAAAAACAATATAATGTGATTCAACTCTTGGAAAAACCGAGAAACAACATCACCCCAAATACAAGAATATTTCATTTCATTGTCAAACTATTATAACACAACAATAAACAAAGCAAAATTCTTCAACCTTAACCATTTTAAATGAAATAAAACATAATATTAACAATAAGAGAGGAAATGATGAGAAATAGACCTTCTGACTGTAAAATTCATCATTGAAGATGTCATTAAGAGACCACGAAAACACCTCATCAAGAAAACCAGAATCCCTTGCAATTCTCTCACTTGCATCAGAATTTGAACCCTCTTTAATCATCATCATCTTCACTTCATAACTGCACCAAAATCATCAAACAAAAACAAATTAAAACCCATAATGCTAAACACTTACATATTTATACAAAAAAAATAAAATAAAATACCCACTTCAACAAACAAACAAAAGAACGGATTTTTTTAATGGGATATCGTACAATTTTCTTAACAAGGAAGAAATTTAAAAGTTGAACACAAATAATAATAGTTACCCAGTACAAAACGCACCAGAAAAAAAGTGAGTTAAAAGCACACAGTAGTAGAAAACCCAGAAGATTAAGTAATCAGTTAATGTAAGTAAGAATTACAGTATATAATCTGAAAAATGAGAAGAAGAAAAGATTATTTAATAGTGTGATGGTAAATTGGTAATGCGAAAGGGCATTGAAGCATGATTTTAAAGAAGTGGGTTGCATTAATTTTAAGTGTTTTTTTATTTTCTTTACTTTTTACAAAGGGAAATTTCTTGGATTGGTTCTTTATATATTGGGACATTGACTTAGAGTTGATTTTAAAAGCCTAATTAATTAAAGTTTAGAGTTGATTTTGCATTGACGCTTGTAGTCTTTGTAGATTAACTAAGAGGGGCTAAAGATGTTATTACGATAATGTTAACAAGTGCCCCCAGTGTTTGTTAAGGATTGAATACGTCTTTTAAATTAGTAAAAATGTTTGAATGCATGTCAAAATCACATGTTAATCGATATAACTAATGTTTATTGCAATTTAATAATTTCTACTTTTTGCGGCCTTATCTAACTCAGAAGTGTTGTTAGCTTTTGCCTTGAAATTAAGATTAGTTAAATGTTATTTCCTCGTAATATATTAGTCGTAGGTGGGAAAATGTTTGAATGTCTCTCGCTAAGTTTGCATTTATTTAGCAAATTCGAGTTTGTTATAGTTAAAGGAGTGGAGGTTCAGATTGTATCTTGACTCCTCTCCAACTTCTTTAGTTCAGTTGTTCTTTGTTGCATGTAACGCTTGACACGATTTGGTGGTTTTAAAAAAAAATAATAAGGAAAATGTTATATATAACCCTTAGGGCTATGTATAAGAGACTTAAAATGAAAAGAAAATGTCCAATAATGCATTTAAATATTTAATATATATTTTGATTGTTGTGTAATGTTTTATTGTTTTTCTAAATTGTTTCCAAGAATAGAAGTGTATTTATTTCTTATATGTAGCTCTTACGGCTACAAATAACATAATAATAATAATAATAATAATAATAATAATAATAATAATAATAATAATAATAATAATAATACTTCGCATATGTGCAATGAATTAGAGAGAATTAACTTGTCAAAAAAATATAGAGGATTAATATAATACTTTGTTTCAATGTCTTCTAAACCAATGAAAAACCAATCTATCTATATACCTATACCTATACCTATACTAAAACAATCCCCACTAACTATATTTTTCCTCCTAAACTTACTTTCATTTCCCTCCCAACACTACCTAAAACTAAAAAAATAAAATAAAACTTTTTTCCCTTTATCAAGAAAACTCTTCATTTAGCCATGTTTATTAAATGATTTCCTACATTTACTTTTGAGAGTAAAATCAAATACTCCCATCAAGGAGTACAATATATTGATCTAAAATTGTCTACCCATCTTTTTTACTTCTATTTCTATGTTTAATCCCATAAAACTTATTAAATTCTTTTAGCTTTTTCTCATCATATTATACACTTGTATCAATTGATATTACATACTCCCGAGTATTACTCGGGGTTATTATCTAGTATTAAAACGATTTTTAATCATGTGGGTTAGCTAATTTTATGGTCCTAGTAATTAGCTTATCATGTTAATTTTAGTTTAGTTTTTATTAGGTGGGTTGAAAGGAGAAAGAAAGTTATGTAAAAAAAAAAAGAACAATCTTTTTTTTTTTTTTTTTTGCAAAGTATGATAATTTTTATGGGGTAATAAACTAATAACGAAGTAGCAAAAGTAATTTATGGGAAATGATTAAAAAAAATGCAAAGAAGAGTGATAAATAATAAATTACCAAAAGTGTAAGTAAAATGAACCGTCAAAAAGCACCAATGGTTATAAGTTGTGTACTCTACTAGTCTGCTTGTTGAGTTGTTGTTGTTGTTGTTGTTGTTGTTGTTGTTGTTGTTGTTGTGTTTTGTGTGTAATCAGTAATCCAGTATGTAAATGTAAAATGGTAGGCTTAATCAATAATCAAGTTGTTTTATCTTCCCGCTATTTTCTAGGCTTCGTGTGCATACCTATATGTGTAGAGTACAAACCGTTTACACTTCACTTTCGTACATACATTTTAAAAAATACGTATAACTTAATGTACGGAGTACTCATTTTATGTTTGTTATGAGAGTCGTGTCAATGAGAATTAGTGATGGCAACGGACCGGACTCGGAGCGGATTATGCATAATCCGACTCCGACCCTACAAGAAGTCGGATTATAAATCAGCATCCGACTCCGACTCCGAATCCGAGAATCCGACTCCGACTCCGATTTTTAAATCCGAGATCCGACTCCGACTCCGATCCGACTTGAATTCGAGATTTTCTCCCTTATATATATATATTTTTAAAAATTCTCTACTTTTAAGTGTATTTTTTTGTTTTTCTCCTATTAATTTTCTTATATTTACTTTTTTTATAGGAAAATTTGTCAACAACTACCCACTTTTTGTCCAACTTTGTAAACAACTACCCACTTTTTTTTTTTAAAACAACTACCCAATATTTATCAAATGTTTGTGAACCACGACCCATGGCAGATTTCCGGTTAATAAAACCACTAAAAACACTTGTGGGTCCCACTACTTGGCTGTTTTGTGTCAAAATTTTCCCTGAATATGTGAAATGACACTAATACCCTCATTTTATTTCTTTTTTCTTTTTTCTTTTTTCTTTTTTCTTTTTTTTCTTTAGTGGCTTTTTCTTTCTTTCTTTCTTCTTCGTTCTTCTTTTCTTCTGGCGAGCCCACGCAACCCAATCTGAGCTAAACACCACCCACCGCAGCCCCAATCTGGGCAGAAACACCACGGAAAGCAGCCCCTATCGCAGCAGACCCACCACAAACGCATCCCTGACTGAACCGAGCCACCACCACAGCAGACCACCACAAAGCATCCCCTGACTGACACAACAGCCCAGAACGACGCCGCGCGCTGATCCTCTCGCCGCCGCTGAAATTGCGAATTGCCATTATCATTAAAATTACAGCCCTGCAGAGGCGACGACGACTTTACTACCTAATTAACAACTTTCATTTGTCATTATCATTAAAATTTAGGGATTTTGATTATGTTAATCAAAGTAATTTGATATAGAAAGTACAGATTGTAGAAATGAAATAAAGAAACTAAAATGGTGGTTGATTGGAAATAAAGTTGCAATGAGTAGAGGTTAACTAGTCGTAGCATAAGACTGATAAGAATAATGCGATGAAACAGAAAGCTTGAATTACATCAGCAGACAATGGCGACGACTCCGACGAGAGAGAGACGAGCGCCGCGGCGGAGGCATCGTTTTGGCGGCGCGGCGTTGGCGGCGGAAGCTGCGGCGGAGGGGTGAATGAGTGAGGATGAGTGAACTTAGAGAGAGAGAATGGCTGGCAGCAATAAGGAAGAAGAAAGAAAGAAAGAAGAAAAAAAGAAGAAAAAAAAAGAAAACAGAAAAAAAAGAAATAAATAGGAGGGCATTACGGTCATTTCATGTTCTTGGGAAGATTTTCGACTGAAAACTGATATATGTGGGGCCACAATGAGATTTGGTGGTTTGGTGCTCGGAAAACCACCATGGGTCGTGGTTGACAAACATTTGTTTAAAAGTGGGTAGTTGTTTTAAAAAAAAAAAAGTGGGTAGTTGTTTTCAAAGTTTGACAAAAAGTGGGTAGTTGTTGACAAATTTTCCTTTTTTATATGAAATAAAGTTTTTGACTATACATTATACATAAGTAGCCTTATAAATATAAAAATTAAATGATAATAATTGTATGAATGTCGGAGTCGGATTATTTTAGTCGGATTTTTTGTGAGATCCGACTCCGACCCTTCTCCAACTCGGAGTCGGATTTTTTTAACAAAGTTGGAGTCGGACTTTATTTATATCGGATTCGGAGCGGATATTTTCTCTCGAATCGGAGCGGATTAGGGTCGGATCCGAATTGAATTGCCATCACTAATGAGAATTGAACCCCAATATGTACAAAATTGGGATAATTTTTTTTAACGACTTGAATAATTCCTCACTCTCTAACGTAATCATTTTTAATAGAATTAGTAAATCTCAAATCTAACCCGGGTTTTTTCGGATTGTGTTTTTCGTGCCGTGTCACATTTTGTCAGTCTTAATTTAAAATGGCATTGATATGGAGTATTACAATATTTTTAATTACATAATTCTCAAGTAAATGTTCGATTTTCTTAATAAGAGTGCTTTTGTTAAGGCCGTGAGGTTATTTCGCGTGATACTTTTCTCGCATTTGATAGAATCGACTATTTGTCACCAAATAGAGCTTTTATAATTAGTTGATTGGTAAGGTTGATAACCATTTCCTTTACCGTATTCTCATCTCTATTATATAAGCCAAGGAGAGCTATGGTGTTCCCCTGTGAAAATACAATAGTACCCTTTTATATAACTTTTTATGTAAACACAAAATTTTAAAATAAAAAAAGATAGATAATCAATTTACCATTTTAAACTAGCTTAAATTTGAGTAAATTTCATTTAAAGTGCATATTATCAATTCATATGGAATGTAATTAAGGTCATTGATCATAAGTGTTAATTTCTGATTTAAAAAACCTCCCTAAAATAATAACAAAGTATTTTAATTAAAAAGTAAAAATTGGTATAACATTAATCCACTATAAATTCATATCAATCAATTATAACTTTAATCAACCTATCTAAAATAATTATCAATTTTACTCTATATAAACCCACTTTGTAAACACCCAAATACAAACTTTGTTCTTTCAATTTTTTTATTGATTTTTTAATTCTATCTTACGAATAATCTATGAATTTTCGTTTCTTTTGTTATGAAGTAACAATTTTTTTATGAACCACAACGATTATCAAATATGATTTTTATGATAAAAGTAGTATTTTACATCAATTATTACATTTTTAAATCACCAACAACGAGCTAAGTATGGTTTATCAAGATCAATAGGGGAATTGTTAAACGTTATTCGCARCCATTAGCCGAACTAATACTTATTGCACAAAAGTAATAAGAGACGACTACACTTAACACTTGTCTATTGTCAATTTATCATCACTTATGCTACTCGTTCTTTATCACATCAAAGCATGTGTTTATCGAGTTTGAGCAATCATATATTACATCCAAATAAGTAATAAGGGTCGGTATGTTTTCTTCAATTCCTTTTTTTGTGACCAAGTAGTGTCTAACTGTCTATGTGCAAAGTCACTCCCGTACTAACACATGTTCACAATTTAGGAAATGATCAAATTACCCTCTCAAAACCCTTCCCTTAAACATTACCAAGTACCAACTACTCTATCTCTGGTCTCCTTTGTTGTAGCAAGTATAACGTGCTATACCATAATATTTTCTTTGAGTTTCAGGGTTGAAAGTGATGGAGACTTTCCGTTAATATTATTTCAGGAGAGCTAACCTTGTTGATACATTACGGAGGACCCTTAGCACTTCCTCATGTCACGGGATCTCCTTAGCACAAGTCCATGTCCAAGCTCCTTAGCACATGCACTACAAAAGGAGACTAATCCTTTTCGGATTATCTCATCTCTGATTCTTAGGTAAGTAGGGTAGAGAGATTAAGTTCAATCAAGTCTAAGAGAGAGAAAGTAGAGAGATAAGTTCTCAAGTCTGTAGTTAGAAGTAATGAATGTTATGTGTAATAAATGTGCTTTCCTTGGGTACATATAGACTATTTGCGTTGCCCGAGAAAGCTTGGATGCATGACATTTGTCACTCTTTCATATACTAGGTTACCCGCTTCTACCTTTTGAGTGTACAGATACATGATTCTTGATCTGTTTCTATCCAACCTGCTCACTCTATAAGTCGCTTGATTCTTGACACATGGCACGACGTGAGGTTGACACGTGATCGTAGGGCCATGGCCACCGAGGATCATTTGATCCAATTTTGAGTCGACACATGACATGTGGGGAGGGGGGGGGGGGGGTTGCGACATCATCCTCAACCTCACTTCCACCATTATTGCATCACCCAAGTCCCAACTACTCTCTCTTTCTCTAACTGTCTAGTATTTGCCACACTTACTATTGTTTCCTCCAGGGCTATGTTATCCGCATTTCTCTCCCTCGCATGAATAGTATTGTTTTATATGAGAGAGGTGAAATGCGGATATTGATTTGTAGAGTGCGGATAACAATTTCTTTTTCTCTTCTTTTGTGAGCTGACCACTTTTCTTTCTCTTTTCAGCTCACCTCCACTACAACTCATTGCAAACCCACGATCGCCAAAGCCAAAGATTCACATAATAATGTGGAGATTTATGTGTTCCATGCAAATTAAACGACATTTTTACAACCCCTCATTATACGGAAAAACCTTTTAAGTACTCCTTCTAGAAGAAAATCACAAACTCTATTTTTTTTTTTTGCCATTTTACATCACTAACCTGTCTCTACTCTCTGCTGTGGCCTGTGACGGGAGATCTTGGATAGGCATGGTGCATGGAAGGTTTGAAACGAACTAGCAACGAGTCAATCATGTAGAGCAATTGTTCGACACTAGGGAGTGACAAAAATGTTACATACTTCCTCCGTTTTTTTAGTTGTCCCAGTTTGACTTTTGCACTATTCACAGGAAGCACTTTGACCAAGTTTTGTGCTTTACACGTAATGAAAAATATAGTCAAATGGGATCTCGTTAGATTCGTCTCGTTAAATAATATATTAATATCTAGTTTTTTATAATTTTCATTAATCATAATTATAGTAATTAACGGTCAAAGTTGTGTCTCGGCAAGTGTGTTTTGTTGACCGGGACATCTAAAAAAACGGAGGAAGTATTAAATTAGTGCTTTTTCATGACACTAGGGAGTGACAAAAATGTTACATATCAAAAATTATTTAATTTTACTCGTAATTATTTATGTAGCATATTTTCTAGTGAATAAAACAGGAGAATTCCTAATTAAGCTAAAATCTATCTCCAATAAGTGGAAAATAGATCCCTAGAGAAAATGACTAAATTACCCTTATAACTCTTGATTACAACAAAAATGCCATTATCTACACGAGGTTGCCTTAAACTGCTGCGAGGGAGTATCACTTGGCAGTGTTGGCAGTTGGAAGGAGTTTCATTGGTGTTGACTGTTGAGCAGTGGAATTGCAGAAGAATTCTTTCGAAGCTACAACTGCCAAACATGTCGCAAAATTCGACCTTTGAAGAAGCATTTAACTCTCAAAAATGGGGTGAAACCATTTCAGATAAAGTTTTCTCTCTCTACAATTCTCTTCCTAAAAAGGGCAAACCTCAAGGTCGCGAAGTCTCAGTTTTAGCTGCTTTTCTTCTGTCTTCTCCTTCTCAAGGTAATTATATATTTCTCCCTTCAATTGGGTTTCTAATTTGATTGCCCTTTTCACCGTTTTCTATTTTTTATTTTGAAAGATTTGATTTTGGGTTGAAATTGGAATTTTTGATAAGCGACGAACTGATGATGAATGAACATGATTTGGGTTGCAGAATTAGAGGTTGTTGCTTTGGGAACTGGGACTAAATGTTTGCCAAAATCAATGAGGAGTGTGAATGGTGATGTTGTGAATGATTCTCATGCTGAAGTTATTGCCAGAAGAGCTTTGTTGAGGTATTGCATTGTGTTTTTGTGTAATTTGTTCTTATTATTCATTCTTACTTGTTGCAATTAATAGTTTTGATTTATTGGGATTTTAGTACTTATATGATTCTAAAGTTGGATTTTTAATGGTGAAAAACAATTGCATAGTGAGTTGGATGAGTATACTTGTTCTACAATGGTTATTGTTTGCTATTGCAGAGTGCATTTCACTTCTGGAAATCAAGGTGTTCTTAATTATAGCATAGTGTAGCTTGCTGTTTTCCATAGTCGTTATTTGAAAAATTAGTGATCACGGGTTGTTAGATTGAAATGTATTATGAGTTTATTTCATTTGTAATGTTTCTTAGACATGTATAATCGTTGCATTGTGAATCAGGAGTCAATAGAAAACAGTTTTCTCTCTTGATGATAGTTGTGTACAGTAGATGGAAGACATAGGTTAAGGTGGATTAAACCTAATTAGGCATTTACATTGCTGATTTAGTACTAAGGGTTGATTTTATTTGAGTTGATCATACATCAGCAGATTTGTTTGGCATCAAAGGTCTCATATCTCATATGTGCTCTTCATGATCTCATTTGATTAGGAGTAACTTTCAATAATTTTCTTCTCTAGAAAGGCTGTATCTAGCAGACTAGCACTATGGTGGACTGATGGTCGTTAAAATTTTTTTCAAGCTGGATATCTTTATTTAAGTGATGACTTGGAGCTTGCTTTTCAAACTAATGCACATCTAAGATTTTGTTTATTTATATTTGGATTATGCCAGGTTTTTTTATTCACAGATTCATTCTTATCACAATTTCTTTGATAAGGATGAAGTTGATAGATATAATCATGCACAAAGTGTCATTGGTGCAGACTTGCCTATTTATTTGGAGGCTCACGAGTCCGGTCAAGGGCAATATAAGATCAAAGAGGGTTGGCATTTACACATGTATATTTCACAGTTGCCATGTGAGTCTAATTTAATCTTATGTTTTTCACCTTTTATTAGATAGGTAATGTGTCAACGTCAGTCTCTTGACCTTGTCTGTTATTACTTTTTTTCGTCTTAGGGAGTTAATTTATTCTACACACATTCGATTTTATTTTTTAAAATCTGTCTTCCCTCTCCTGTCTCTCCGCCTACAGGTGGTGATGCTTCTCTCAGTTTGCCACAGTCCTTGAGGCACATTTCTTTTCTGGAAGAGGTCAAAGTGTCATCAACCAATGCTGTTCATCGTTCTGAAGAAGAAACTTCTGAAGCTTCAATGAAGAACTATGGTTGGGTTCATGTTTTATTTTTATTTTGCAGCAATAGGATATGTTTGCATTAAATCATGATGTATTGTTATAAGTTGTGTTTAAACCTTAATGCAGTTGCTTACATAATAAGCCAGTCAAGTCTTTATTCATCTTAACATGCCTTTACTCTATTGGGACTTTGGGATATTACTCAGAGTTATTGAATGATAGAATATTATGGATTTGCTGCATGACCTTTACAAGACAACGCCTTAGGCCTAAATGCCTAATTACTGGGAAGAGTTTGCTATGTTCAGAAATAAGCTGATGAATTCATCTGCCGTATGATGAATGTTAAAGTGCAAGAATATTTGTCATATACAAAATGTTCAAAACATTAATCTGAAATTGCAATGTCTAATTTCAATTCTAAGTTTGGAATTGTGTATTAAAGATTTCATATGCAGGTGACTTTCCAACGGTAACTGGCTTAGTTCAAAGGAAGCCTGGCCGTGGTGCCACAACTTCTTCTGTTAGCTGTTCAGACAAACTAGCGCGCTGGAATGTTGTTGGAACCCAAGGTCAGACAGTGTTAAGGTCTCGAATATATTTAAATATCTTCTAAAGAATGCAATGAGCAATGAGGCCTCAATTCAGTGTAGTATTTTTCTTTGGAGTTCTAAATGCTGAATAATCATGTTGCGGAACAAATCTACTTCAAAATATAGTTATGACAAGAATGAACTCTGTGCTTTTGAAAAATAAAAGAATGTAAAAAAAAAAAAAATAGTCTGTATAAGACGATTAGAAACACCATACCGCATTACTGCATTAGTCCTGTAGAGATATGAGTTCACGAGACTAAAAGTTTGTTTACCAATAAAACATTGATGAACTTAATTGTTGTTCTATTCCGTAAGTACAGGCATTTTTTATTTGATTTTTGGGGTCTTCGATTTTGACTTTTTTAACAGGTGCTCTGCTTTCCTACCTGCTTCAACCTGTTTATATTTCTTCATTCACAATTGGGCAATCATGCAACAGCTCTCAAAACCTCTTCCTGAAGGACAGCTTGAGGAGAGCTTTGTATGATAGGCTAAACTCTGTATCAAATATATCAGTTGGGCCTTTTCGGGTGAATGAGGTTCGTCTTGTGTAGCAGTGCATCATATGTCAATGCAGTACATGCTTTTGCTGACCATAAATGTGTTTTTTTTTTTTTTTTTTTTTTTTTTTCAGCCTTCTATATTTGAAGCTCCTGTACCACCAAAAGAATTTCAGCATCTTGGTTCTGCTCAGGCTACTTTAACATGCGGGTGAGTCTTTCTTTGTAAATTCATTTCATGTTGGTGCTGGCATCTAGTTTCTGATTTAACTTGCTTTGGTGAACAGGTATTCTATATGTTGGAATAAGCATGAATTGCACGAGGTTGTCCTTGGGACTACTGGAAGAAAACAAGGAACCTCTTCCAAGGGAGCATTATCTCCATCCACACAGTCATCCTTGTGCAAGTAATAATTTATTGTTATTTTTATGTGTCTGTTCTGTGCCGAATCTTTTCAGAATGACGATTAATCTCATGGCAGTAGATGACATGGTAATTAGATTTTTTTTTTTTTCTGAACATGTGCTACAGTATGCACTACAATTTAGGTGTGAGATTGCTACACAAACGTACATCTAGTTGGTGTGATATTTTTGTTTGCTTTCTTGTGTCTTACGGTATCTACACTGCATATTGCAGGAAGAGACTGTTGGAATGTTTTTTGTCTTTGAGGCACAATTCTTTGGCTACATGGAAAAACAACGCAAACTCTTATAGAGAACTGAAGGTAATATGGCCCTTCTAAAAAAAGTTTTTTTTTTTTGGTAAAATGCATTTCATTCTGTCTCTGATCCTGAGAATGCACCTTAATTGTTTTTTTTTGCCTACTTTATTGTAATATCCTGATTCAAATATGTCAGTAACATTAGGTGATATCATGATATTCAGGATTTATTTTTATCTGCATGTTCTTTTAAGTTGTCATGGTGAAGAAGAAAAGTCCACCCATCCCATGGAGGCTTACATACGAGTATAACTATAAGATTGTTCAGCTAAAAATGATCACAACTGTTGGTATCAAACATATAGGAAGAAGAATATGGCTTAGAAGTTATGTTCTTACTCTTCTGAGGTTCTGATTGAATTGTAATGTCTTATGCAGGAAAATGCTTCAGAGTACTTTCAAATGTCAAAGATATTGAAGGGGAGTCCACCTTTCTGCAATTGGCTTTTGAAACCTGTTGATTCTGATATGTTTTCTGTCAACTAGTACTGAGGTAACTGGCTCTCCTTTAGCAACTCGATATTGTTCCAAACAGTTCAAGTGGAAAGAGAGAAAAAATAAATAATATACTTGAAATACTAGTTGTTGATTGAATTTATGGGATAGGTGAATTGGTTGGGTAAGTTTTAATGTGTATGCTTTGGCCTTTTGTCATGGTGTTCCCTACAATCCAGATGTATATGGAGAATATTTTAACCAGAGGACTGACATTTCGTGGTCAATAACAGCTATTTTATTGTCTTTGGACTCCTATCTATGCTAGGAAAGATTTGTCTAGAATTGTTATCCGAAGCATTAGGTCATTTATCTATTAAGCCTAGAAATCATGAATGGGATAAAAACAAATTCAAGTTAAATGAATTCAAAACTTACCAGAAATTTGCTAGGCAGGGGAAGTAGGGCGAGGGTAATTGATGTGCAAAGTGGGAGTTCAATCCCATAACAGTCATACTAATTGCTGGATTTTTTTTCACTGGTGCATTCCTTTATGGTGCTTTGTCAGCCTCTATGTAGATCTTTTGAACACTTGATCCCAACATTGAAAGCTAGGCTTGTTTCAGGGTGTTCCAAACTAATCTAACTGTTCAATTTTTTTGAGAGCTAGTTCAAAATGGAAGTTTACTTTGTCACTCATGTTCAAGTCAGGTCCAACTTTACTAAGCCACACCTGTTTCATGGATTAGTCACTGGTTTATGGGGCTTGTAAAAGATGATTTAGATAAGCAAATAAAAAAATGATTGAAATCCATCAAGTGTGCTGTAGATTAGGCCAACACAAAATTATACCCTTTGAACAAAGCATCAAACTTTTTCTTGATATCAGTTGATCATTTACAAAGTGCAATTGTGCAGATTATCACATATCTTTTGACTATGTTGAGACTGCATCTTATGTACTTGTATTTCACCTCACATTCCACCCAATTCCAAATATCATCGTCTTATAGTCAATATTAATACTTAATAGTCTCTCTAACAACTTTTGAAAGGTATTGATAAATGATGGTAATATCATAATATGGTACAATTATGTTTATTAGGATATATCATATATGTCGAGATAGAAAAAGAATGTACAGTATTAAAAAATATGGTCTTTACGCATGTACAAGGGGTGTTCAAACCGGATAATCCGATCCGAAAATCCGGATATCCGAAATTTTCGGATCGGGGAAATACCGATCCGAAAATTTTCGGATATCCGATCCGAAATATCCGAACTATTATTTYMCGATCCGAATCCAATCCGATATCCGAAATTTCGGATCGGATATCCGAAATTTCGGATCGGATCACGGATCGAATGTATATATTTTACCTATTTTTTTTATTTTTACATATTAAATTATTTTTTAATTAAAAAATCGGATATTTCGGATATCCGAAATATCCGAAAGTGGGAAAATTCCGATCCGAATCCGATCCGAAAATTTTCGGATATCCGATCCGAAATATCCGAAACCTTTAAAACCGGATCGGATATCCGATTTTTCGGATCGGATCAAGCGAATCACGGATCGGATTGATCGGATCGGATATTTTTGAACACCCCTAGCAATATGCCTATACTTACTGGAGCAAAAGCTCTTAATCCTTCAGTTTCCATTCTTAGGGCAGAAACTATGGGCTTCTACATTGGTCTCAAGACTGCTATTTCCTTGGTATAAACTATAAAGAACCTTATTGTGAAAATGTGGAGTGAGACAACTCGGTAATTATTAATTCAATCAAAAGGATTTGGTCAATCCCCTGCGAATTTCATAATCTTATTTGTGATGTAGGTTTAGATGTGCGATATCTTGACTCCTCCTTTATGACTCATTGCTTTTGGGAGGCCAATCAGACGGCGGACATCTTGGCAAATTGGGGCAAAGCTATTGAAGTACAGTCCCACTGTACGTGAGGAGCAGCTGAACTTTGCTCTGGGAGATTGGCCTGCAGCCCGATGGGCTTGGAGACGATGGTTAATGGGCCTTCTGAACAAGATCAAAATTAGTGAACTTCCCCCGCCTTGTAGTCCACAAACATTTTAAACTCTGTATGATCAAAATCTCAAGATCAAGGAAATTGTTGAGATGTGGGAAAAGAGAAGTAACTAAAATTAAGAGTTTAGATTTTTTAAAAATTGTAATAATTCAGCTTAGAAGCACAGAACTAGTTGGACTATCAATTGCTGGTATGTACCAGACCAGTTGATGGTTTTTATTGTCTTAATAATATGCACATCATATTGTCAGCAATCTTCAGCATGTACCTTAATTGCTCCTTTTCTTATTCTTTTTTCTGATATCCTGATACTGATATGTAAGCAACAGGAGAAATATGGGAGGTGTTGTCTTTTCTACTTTGCTCATGTTATACTACAGTATTTGTGCTTGCTTCCAGTTTCTCTCTTTTCTGTCCTTTTGTTGAACCCTATGGAGGTGCTAAGTTGCTATTGTTATTGCGATTTTCTGAACAACTAAAATGTAACATCTGCGCAAAATGTAACATTTGGCGAGAAGCCTTCTGTTTGTCTTAAAGCTATACACTACCTGATAAATATTCCGGAGGGATGCTTGTATGCCATTTATCAGGTCGTTTGAGAAAGCCAAGGAATATCAAAGCATCTTGCTATCCTGCTATGATGCTTTCAGTATTCATTAATCCTTTCTTGGTGCCAGACTATGTTCCAACTCTTCTGAGGTTCTGATTGAATTATACTATCTTATGTAGGAAAATGCTCCAGAGTACATTCAAATGTTGATGGGAAGACGACAACTCTGCAACGGGCTTTTGAAACCTGTTGCTTCTAATATGTTTTCGATCTGCTAACAGTGAGGACTGAGGTAACCCGCTCTCTTCAAGTAACTTGAAAAATTACTTGCAGAAATTCGTAACTGTTCAATAGAACTTATGGGATTAAGTTTGTGTCTATTACTGTCCATCGTATATAAAGCAGGATGAAATTAGTAACAGCTAATTGATCTTCTTTGGAAATTTAACTATGCCTAGGACAAAATTGTCTAGCATTATACTGTCTTACTAGTATTTTTGGCACGCGATGCGTGTGTGGATTTTTAGAGTTATTTCATAATCCATCTACCAACATATTTTTCAAAGTTCAAGTAGTTAACATCTAGTTCTATTGCATCTTAGTTGCTTTTACTTTCTTATGTGTATAAAAAAAAAAACCACCGCCTATAGTAAGTAGGCGCCATTTATTGTGCATCTATTGCATACAAAAACTTCTGTAATAGAAAAGGAAAGCATTAGATACADAACATTTTTCCTCTCTCTATTATATAATACCTCCATATTTTTTTGAGTAATTGTAGAAGATCGTGTATATTTCATTCTTTAGTCATCTCTTATTTTTGGTGTTATTCGGTAGTAAATATTCGATATCATTGTCTACTACATCTAAGCAAAGAATAAACTGCATATTCTATAAAAAAATATAAATAAAAAGAATAAACTGCATACAGAGTACCTAATTAGAATATTCAAATACTATAATTAAGAAAGCTATATACAAAATAAAGTAATACACAAAGCAAAGAATATTGTTTTTCCTCCATTTTAATATGATTGCGAATTTGCTATTAAAAGTAATTATATTGAAATAACATTATTCAATTCATTAGTTTATGAATTTTTGGTGGAGTAAGTAAAGTTGTTCTTGTATATGGTAAGTTTTGAATTTATTTTATTGTTGTCAAASTTGGTTTTTGGAAAATGTATTAATTGCTTTTAATTTGAATTGATTGAATTTTAATTTGGTAAATTTATGTTTACATTTAATTTTTTTTTTGTAATTATTTTTTGGTATAAGGGTAAAACGGAGATTTCGAAGGAGGACACCAAATTTCACGAACGAGCTACAATCAAGTCCATATCGAATATCGATTCCTTCATCATACGTTGGCAGCCTCTGTGGATTGTGGGAACATTCTGATCTTGACATTGAAGCTAGTCCTGTTTCAGATTGTTGAGAGCAAGTTCATCGTCCACTCGGGTTCCAAGCTAGTTCATCCCAAGTTCTGTATGATCATGTCCATGACTGGCCTCATTATTGAGCCGCTGGTTTGTAGGGGCAAGTAAATATCATCAATAAAAAGAAGATTTAAGTCAATTAATTTACCTTATGTATATATATATTTAGCCTGATTTTTTTTTGCACAGTTATCTGCTATAGGAGGAAATAATATCTTCATGATTCTTCATATCATTAATTCATTATTTTCACTCTTAGGCCATAATAAATACAAGTATCTTCTTAGTTGTGAATTAGAATCTCAACCTTCTCATGACACCTTAATTTGATTTGCTTGACGCACCATGAATACCAAGAAATGCAAGTTTCAGTTCTTTAGTTGGAATTTGAGTGATCATCTTAGTAGGTGGCGATATCGGGAGTCGAAGACATTGCCTATAGCTAGCAACATCCTGCCTTTTGTCTTTCTGATTTCCACCACCTTCTTTGGTTACAGGCTTCTCACTTGTTGGAGTCATTATGTGAGTTAATTATCGATTTTCGATTTGTTTATCTATTTTATATAATGAAAATTCTGATACATTTGCTAATGCTAAACATAGCTTTCTTGCATCCTTGCATAATCTTGTTAGCCATTTTCATGTACTCCCTCTCTACAAGTATTTATTTGTTTTTGTGAGAGAACTCAATAAGGGACACCCACGTGGATCTTTTCGATTTTCGGCGGTATATATTTTAATTAGTTCTGATTAATTAAAATAATTGGGTGAAAGAATGATAATATAATTAATTATACGTTTGTTATTACGAGAATAATATAATAGTTGGTGAAACGAATTGAAATGAACAATTCATTTAGGTGAACTACTTTTATGGACTTTTATGGTCAGTGTTTTTTTAACCAAACCACTATTTGAAACTCTTGTTCTCTAATTCAACCCTGTTTAAACCACAATCTGCAACATCAAATTCAAGCACCTTCTCGAGTCAGCGAAACAACAGGGAAAAGATCAAACGATGAGCACGATTCGAAACGAAATGCAACAGAAAGCATGTAGCTGAATGCTTTTCTGCAAGATTTTGATCACTGAAATGCGTTGATATTGTGATCCAAAAATCATAAACTCATGCACTGAGGCACATGTAACACACCTGCCTACATCGTACTGAATGAAACATTTGGTTGAGGGCCCCACCTTTGTATGAACGAGTGTTGAAACTGTCAAACACATGAGTTTTGCTTGTTATTTGGCATCATCATTGCAGTCTGGTTTCATATCTAATACAGTTTCATGCAGTATTTTCCAAGCTAGTTTGCTTCGCATACCATGTCTACCAAAAGAAATGAATATAAGCTATTTGGTTGGGGGTTTGTTGGGTGTGGAAACGAGCATTCCGTAGAGAGGTTTAATTTAGCTGCAGGGCGACGATGGCAGGAGTTAAAGCGAGAGTCTATAGTTAGCTATGTGTTGCTGTTTCTCTTCTTGTTCTCCACCCTCTTCTTTTGTTATGGAATTTTCGCTGGTTGGAGTGAATATGTGAGTCTACTATTAAACTTTGTTTTGATTCATTTGTTTGGATTAAAGAAATTATTTATTCAATTCCATGTTGTGTAAATTTAATAGAATTAACTAGATATCAGATTCTTGTACGTATATGATATTCAATCTGTTATTTCAGTTGAATTCATTAGTAAGCTATATCATGTTATAGTATGTCATAGACTCATTTCATCAATGTTGCCTAATAACAGTCGACTTTATGTCTTTGTTTCTTTTGGCCTCTTTTCAATTCAGGCGTTGCCATCACCTCTGCTACCATCAGGGCCAAAGCGACAACAGTATCCGCTACAATGCACAGCCGGGATTACTACAAACCAGACGTGCCCTCGCAACTATCCTACCAACTATAGCTCTCTGAATTCTGCCAGTCCATCAGCATGCCCGGACTACTTCCGTTGGATCCATGACGATCTTCAGCCATGGAAAGAGAGAGGGATCACAAGGAGAATGGTGGAGGGGGCTCGAAGGACAGCCCACTTTAGGCTGGTAATCGTAGACGGGAGGGCTTATGTAGAAAAGTTTAGGAAGTCAATTGAAAGTAGAGCCGAGTTCACTTTGTGGGGGATTTTACAGCTCTTAAGGTGGTATCCCGGGAGATTGCCTGATTTGGAGTTAATGTTCGATTGTGACGATAGGCCTGTCATATCAGCACACAGATTTAATCGGCCTAATTCCGAGCCACCACCCTTGTTTAGGTATTGCTCYGATCAAGGGGCTTTGGACATCGTCTTCCCTGATTGGTCCTTYTGGGGTTGGTAAGTTAAGCTCCTCTATYACAATCACAATTTACATTTTCCCTCYTTTGATGAGMTTTTACTTARTTGTTACATATGCACGCACGCAGGGCGGAGGTTAACATAAAACCATGGAGAGATTCTTCCAAGGACATACAAGAAGGCAGCGAAAGGACTAATTGGGAGGACAGGGTGCCGTATGCGTATTGGAARGGCAATCCCAAAGTTGCACCRTGGAGGAAAGACTTCATCAAGTGCAATGCCACAGGCGGAAATGATTGGAATGTTCGACTCTATGCACAGGTTTCTTCCTCTACACCCTCAAATATATACTCGTGTACTTCGTATAATGTATCACACGACAAAGCTTGATTCCTCCCTTTCGCAATGCTTACATGGTTTATTACCATGACATCATTCATACATGGTCTTAACTAATTAATTGAAGTAATCAACTGCTACATTGGGTTGTTGTGAAGTAACTCATCTTAGTAACACCCTATAAGTCATCCCCCGACAGGCCAACACTAGAAAACATGGTCCGTTGTGTTATATTGAAAATTCGAAGCATTTAAATGACATGATGCAATGCAGGACTGGGAAAAAGAAGCTCAGAGAGGGTTCAAAGAATCCGACCTCAAGGATCAGTGCACCCACAGGTAATATATATTCTCCCCCACCCCTCCAAATTAAAATCGAACAGTTTTTTTTCTACTCGTAAAGATTATGAAGCTACATCTGTCTAATCTTTGCCTCGAATCATGAAGGTACAAAATCTATATTGAAGGATGGGCTTGGTCAGTGAGCGAAAAGTACATTCTAGGATGTGATTCAATGACATTGTTTGTGAAACCAAAATTCCACGATTTTTTCAATCGAGGGATGTTCCCTTTGGTGCACTACTGGCCTATTAAGAGCGCTGATAGTTGCAAATCGTTCAAGTATGCAGTGCAATGGGGCAATGATAACCCTGATAAGGTAAACTTTGTCAACTTCTAACCTTGTATTTMGCATCAGATCAMTTTCCCTCCATGTATAACTATCAAGAAGTTGCTGCATTAATTAATGAGCTGAATTAATCGATAATTGAACAGGCAAAGGCGATAGGGCAGGCTGCAAGTACTTACATTCACGAGGAGATGAAGATGGAATACGTGTACGATTACATGTTCCATTTATTGAACGAGTATGCAAAGTTGTTAAGGTTTAAACCCRYGATCCCTCCCAAAGCGGTTGAGCTATGCTCCGAGGCCATGGCGTGCAAGGCCAAAGGAAACTGGTGGAAGTTCAAGGATATGTCCTTGGAAAAAACTCCAAGCGATGGTGTTCCTTGTACAATGCCGCCTCCTTATGATACTTCGGCCAAGAGAAGTCTTCTCGAGTGGAAAGCTAAAATAACGAAGGAAGTGGAGCTGAACGAAACTAAATACTGGGAAAGTAATTCGCGAGAGTAATAAGTAATAACTAACTAGAAAGCCTTGATTGTTTTATAGCAAACTCAGTAGTGTACTTTAGTCTCATGAACTAATTTTGCTGTGGTTTATCTAGCTACCTCTCTCTATATTTGAACACTGCATATATTTTGATAAAATTGTTGCAGCTTTCATTTCCATTCGAGAGGAGTTTGATCACGTACACCTTAAAAACTTTAGGTAGACTAGCAACGTGTAAGTTAATACTTTTTTTTTTCCCTTTCACGTGAGACAACTTACATGTACTTACTTTTGAGACACTGATGGTACAAGAATGAAGGCGAGTTTGTAATTATATTCTCGATCTAAATGAAGTTATCGAGTTTAGAGTTGCGAATGCGTATGAGGCTAACGCTCAATCCCATTGCAAATGTGTAACTCTAAAAAAATGAATGATTTGGTACGCTTGACTCCAATGATTAGGTTCGCTCATCAACCACCATATTATAAAAACGTTAGTTATATAACGTGCAGGATTTAACTTGTTAAATGGTTGGAAGAACATGCATGTGGTTTGAAGGTGTGATCGATTGCGATTAATCTCCTTCCGATTTAGCTATGTACGATGACATATTGACATGTGCATGTGTGTTACCTACAAGATTYCAAAATATGTATACAAATTAGGATCTCCTCTCRAGCGGACAGGATCATTTTCTTCGATGTTGAGTTCATATTTTCGRARCTGATTATCCAATTTAAGATTTTTTTTARAACATCAAATAATAGTAGAATTTGGTGGTCAACTCCAAAAACTTGAAGTCAACACCGAAGAAATAGAGCGAGGTTTCACATCTCATAAAATTTTTGAATCCTTGATCAAGTTGCTAGTTTCATTTCTTTGAATCCTTGATAATTTTTTTTTTTTTTGACGAGAAATCCTTAATAATTTTAGATGAAAACCAATAGTAAAGTAATTAAAGTTAATCAAAGAGTCCAATTTTTCATTGTTTGGTTTGTTTCTAACAAACTTTTTTTTTTTTTTTACAGATAACCGTCAAATTAGTCGTGGACCCATCTTGTAATAAATTGGTAAATACATGGTAAACAAAAAATAATAATCATGAATGAAAACAATGTTGAGGGTAATTAACCAAAAATTGCCATTTTCTCAAATGTAATTTACCCTTTCATTGCCAAAAGTCCAAAACTATGGCATCATGAAGGTTGTCAGAAGTCAGAATCTGATCAATTCAATTATATGCACCAAATTTTATTGGAAACTTAATAATAATAATAATAATAATAATAATAATAATAATAATAATAATAATAATAATAATAATGGATCCAACAACTTATTAGTATAATTAAGAATAAGAATATTGATTAGTTTTCTAAATTATAGTATTAGCTTTACCTTGGGCCACTCATGTGTCCTTACTCCCCACTTCTCAACCACAACATACAAAGGCATACAAGTCAAACCAAGCTTAACAYATGCTAATCATCTTATTTAATTAGTAATTAACACCATTTACATCACCAAAAAAACATCTATTGTTTCATTAATCATTCTTCTTCATTTTTGCTGCATAATTTTGATCAATTATTATGTGTAWATACARTATAGTATGAGATCTTAGCTTGTTRTCAAAGTTGTGATTAAGTTCARGAARAGTTCAACTTATATAAGCTAAAGTTCAGTTCACCCACTRCAATATCRATCAATTGTAATGGTGAACATGAATTGGTCTGCTATGAACAAGAAACGTAGTCTCGTCTACTTTTACATACTTCTCTTCCTTGGCTGTCTTATCTTGGTTCGCCGCTACGATTACTCTGCTGTAAGTTCTTTCTGATCATTCATTTTATGTTCAGTATATATGATTCATACATGTCAATGCAATGTAGAATAGTCGAGTTTTGGTATGTCGATTTATAAATGCACCGAATCCTATCAGAACTCGAAACGACTCACCTAACTTGGTTGTTGATTTTTGTTGTYATTGCAGCCAACAGTAACAATCCCAACAAACAGGAGAATCAATAACAACAATTCCCCAAACACCACAAAACTCCCACTAAAATTGACCAAACAAAATGCAAAAAAATTCCCACTCATTTGCACAAGCCAAGCAAAAACATGCCCAACAAAGGAGGAGAATTACCCAACAAAAATGGAGGAATCTGATGAAACCCAGAACATGATATCATCACTCCAGTTTTGCCCAGATTACTTCAGGTGGATTCATGAAGATCTGAAGCATTGGAGAGCAAAAGGGGTCACACAAAAAATGGTAGAAAAGGGGAAAAAACAAGCAAATTTCAGGCTGATAATATCAGATGGGAGAGTGTACTGTGAAAGATACAAGAAAACATATGAAAAGAGGGATGAATTTACAATATGGGGTGTGCTGCAGTTGATGAGATTGTACCCAGGAAAGTTGCCTGATTTGGATTTGATGTTTAACAGTGATGATAAACCAGTGATTAAGAAGACTGATGATGATGATGATGATGATGAATCTGAGATTGGTGCTCCAATGTTTCACTATTGTGGAGATGATCAGCATCTTGATATTCCTTTCCCAGATTGGTCATTTTGGGGTTGGTAATGTTTCTTACTTCATCTTTTTTCTTTTTCTTTTTTTTTTTAATTTCATTTCTTTCTTCTTTTACCCTATTGTTTTGGTTTTACTTATACTCCGTATTAAAATCAAATTGTTTAGTTTACTCGTTTACACTGTTATATATTTGTACGGAAATACGTGCAAATGGAATTCTTGCAAAATATTTGGTTATTGAGAAAGTAATTCTTTAGTTTGGKAGTATTTCATACTTACATTAAGTAATTGTAAGAAAAAAAAAGTACAGCCTCAAGCCCTCAACCTTAAATGATGAAATGAGCCTAATTGTCTTTGTGTATGAATTAAGATAAAAATAATCATTCCTAATTTAGTAGACATAGTACTTGTATTTGATTTTTAATTTGAGTGATGTAGGACCCAACAAAAAAATTAATTACAATAATGATAGCAACTAGCAAGTGAGCCTTTTGTCTCTTGCCAAACAAGTAAATGGTTTCACAAAAAAAAAAAAAAAAAAAAAGTAAATGGAACTCTTTTTCTTTGTTCATCCCTTGTGGGCTTGTGGGTTGGTTGGCAAATCACAAATGTATCTATTGACTTGGGCCAACAAAAGGTCAATTCTATGAACCATCATTTTCATAATTAAATTTAGGGTAATTCCATCTCATATCATTATATTTTTGACAATTTTATTTCGTATCATCGTTTTTATTTTAATCCAAGAAATATTATTGAGTTTATGTCTTTTTCATTTAATATCATTGAAGTGTGACGTTTTTGAAAAATATGGAGTATTTTGGAGTTACCCACACTTTATTCTTCATTATTTATCGACTAGAAGCCTCTCAAACAAATATCCATGGGTCAAATCTTTGAGTTGCAACTACAAAATACTCTACATTTGTCGAACATAATACACTTTAATGGTATCAAATAAAAATGTCATAAACTGGTATTTCTTGGAATAAAAATAAAACGATGGTACGAAATGGATTAGTAAAAAACTCAACGATACGAGATGAAATTCCCCTTAAATTTCTTATTTTTCCATCGAATTTGCACTATTGACAAATCTCTGAGATAAACTAGGAATTCTCCACTGTATTATACCATTGGAACTTATTGTATGTGAATGACTATGGTCATCTTAGATACGGCGAAACTTAATCGTCCTCATTTGAACTTACTTATAGGGAGTATAAATTTCGTATTCCATTGCACGTCGTTTTGTTTGATGACTTTTAATATATAGCTCTTTATTATTACCTTAATCATATGAGATAATTAGTGTTAATGTAATGTGGAATTGCAGGCATGAGATGAATATAAAACCTTGGGAGGTGGAAATGGAGGACATAAAAGAAGGCAACAGCAAAGTGAAATGGGCAAACAGAGTGCCCAATGCATATTGGAAAGGCAATGCTGTTGCAGGCGACAGAAAAAACCTTCTTAAATGCAACTCGACTCGATTTAAATCTGTCATTTATAATCAGGTAATAATAATAGTATACAAAGTACAGTACGTCTTTAATTTAATTCATTCCCGATCTTACAATAATGATTCTTAAAATAGTTGATTATTCTCGTTTAATTTGCAGAGTTCGCCACTTGAAGTTAAGGATGGTCTAAAACAATCAAATGTAGCAGACCAGTGCAAYTACAGGTAACWTAAGTTCGATATKGTTGATTTGTCATCGGTTAAGCCATTTGGTCAAACTGTTTCGTATATAGTGACCTTTTACATCGAATGTGCTAACAAAAAAAGTGGATAAATTGGTGATGAAGGTACAAGATATACATGGAAGGAAAAGCATGGTCGACGAGTGAGAAGTATATCCAAGCTTGTGATTCAATGTTACTCTTAGTACAGCCGCAGTACTACGAGTTCTTCAGCAGGAGCTTGCTGCCTTTGAAGCATTACTGGCCTGTTAACCCCTCCAGATTATGCGAGTCCATCAAATTTGCTGTCAACTGGGGTAATAAAAATCAAGCTGAGGTACGCATTGTCTTACAGTCTTGCCTGGTGGCTAAATGAACAGCATCTAATCTCAGTTTATTAGTCTATCATCTAGCTCTCGGTTTAATCTATATGGCAGGATATCGTAGTGYTATACAGTTTAGATTCCTTTGAACTTTGTTATATAGTTTTGCATTGCTTGTGTTACATAGAATGTGTTCCTGAGAGATAAACACGGCATCAGATCATTTTTTTTATGCAAATGAGGTGCAAGGGCYATACATATTACAAATCGGAAGGGGGTTATTGGAACAATCCCTCGATCTTAACCAGGCTACTAGGCACTGAACCAGTGATGTTATCAATCATATCCGAGATTAAACTGTGACTTGTTTATCTATGTATAATGGGACAGATGACATATCATCGATCATCAGTTCATCACCATTGGGTTGCATATAGTTTGAACAATTGATATTTAGATCGAAAAAGAATTCATGGATATTTTCACTGTGAATGCAGGCACAAGAGATCGGAAAGGCAGGAAGCAGATTCATAACAGAGGAGCTACAAATGAGATACATATATGATTACATGTTCCATYTGTTGAATGAGTATGGAAAACTCATGAAATACAAGCCAAGTGTACCACCAAACGCCGAAGAAATATGTGCAGAATCAATGGCTTGCAATGCTGTTGGCAAAGAGAAGAARTGGAAGCATGATTCACTAGTTAAGGCTCCTTCCCAAACAAGCCCTTGCGCAATACCACCTGCTTATGATTCTCAGCATCTTAAGAAATTCCTCAGTACTAAAGAAGAGGTTTTGAGGGATGTGGAAGGTTTGGCAAGAGTTGGCTCATCATGAATAATCTCATATACACACTTCCTTACATTTTGTTAGCATGAATGTTGGTTCTTAGAGAGTATGAGATAACTCAGTTGGTTGAAGCTTCCTCTCGATTCCAAGAGAACCTGAGATCGATTCTCACCCAGCCTTTGTGGCTCGCTAGACACCCAAAAAAATGAATGTTGGTTCTCGAGTTAGCCCGTTTTGTAATGTTGAGGTATATTATACAGAGTAGTTAGAAGATAGGTTATGCATGTATTCTTGTCCAAATTGTATATAAGCACCTTTTGTGGGGGAAATTATTGGTTGCATTTTCTATCATCAATAGGTTCATTTGTAAAAGGAATAAGATGCATACTTACTCTTTTAAATTTGTTTATTTGATCATATTTATTTTGCTTTTTTAAAAAAAAAAAAATCACACTTCTTTTTTCCGCGTAGACTGAATGATTTGTATGTATATTACTCCGAAGTAAATAATTTACTCTTATTATGAGTTTTATGTTCTACATTATTGAGCTTATTTAAGGCAATGATATATGATATTGACATCCCTAAAATTATGCATTTCCATTAGGATGCAGAAAAAAAAAACATACATCTTTAGCAAAAAAATAATAAAAAAAAGCATTAATTACAGTGATTTATGTGTGATTTTGTCGTAAATTCACAAACCATTATTTGAAAACGTATTCAACACTTACATAAAATTCTAGTCGAAAAAAGTTGTAAACATGTTGAATAGCTCATACATTTGTATTTGTATTTTCCTAATCCTAAACATAGCAAGATTGCCAAGATATGTCAAAGTTCAAAAGCAAAGAAATCATTAGAATGTAAGAAACTATCATCAACATTTGGTTGAGAAAATTGCGCTTCTTTTCTACTTTTGTCTTCCATTTCTCATTTTCCAGAAATTAAAAAATTCCCCCATTTTTTTTTGGGTTTGTTTTTGTTCATTCACAACCAAAATTGATGATGAAATTCAGCTGAATAAATTAAATTCAACACCCAAATGCATTCTCAATTGATAGAAGCCATAATATGGCCTTTCAAACGAAGGAATACGACCATTATCGTGTTTTATGCAATCCTCCTCGTTGCGGCCTTTGTTGGCACGCGCTATATGCATGTTGTAAGTCCCCTGTTTTTTTTATAGTTCCTTCGTATCAAAATAAACGCAACGGTTTGACATAAAGTAGAGAGAAAAAGTGTCAAATCGTTGCGTTTATTTTGATACGGAGGAAGTATCAAATGTTGAACGCACATTAATATGTTGTTTATCAATGAACTATAATGATTGTTTTGTTATTGGTGTGAAATTAAATTTTATGTTGCGAACTTTATAGCTCGAGTGTACGTAACAAAGTCCAATTGGGTATCCTAACAAATCTGTTGCCCTAGATTAGACCTGTTCGTTGTTTGGTGGGGCAGATAACTTTTAAGGTGTCAAAAATCGAAAGTTAAACWTCATATGTAATTTTGTAACCAAAGTATTATTCGTAAGTCAATGTTGTTTATGAAAGAATTATATTAGTTGTATGTTGCAAACCTTATAGTTCGGATGTTAGAAAGTGCAATTGGGATATCGTAACAAATTTTGATCTTACCCTAAAGTAGTTCTCTTTTTGATGGTCAGATAATTTGGAAGGTGTTAAAAATTGAAAGTTGTATGTAATTTTGTGACGAAAGTAATACTTGGTATTTCGTAAGTCAATGTTTATGAAGTTATGAAACATAACAACGATGGTACACTTTTTTTCGTTGAGCATGTGTAAAAATTGTACTTATATTGATTTGTATGTTGTGCAATTCAATTAGTGGGACATCATGTAATAGAATGCATACAACATTGTTTTGAATTTTGTATGCTCTTGAAAATGTGTGATAAAAATGGTTAACAAAACTAATCAGAATTTTGTATGCTTTATAGTTCGGGTTTCATAAAGTGCAATTGGAGTATCGTAAAAAATCTCGATCTTACCCTAAAGTAGTCCTTTTTTGGTGGCTAGATAACTTGTAAGGTGTCATAAATTGAAAGTTGTATGTAATTTTGTGACGAAAGTAATATTTTGTAAGTTAATGTTTATGAAATTATGAATCATAATAACGATAGTGCACCTTTTTTTCGTTACAAGTTATGAATCATGTTGTTGTGCATATGTATAAATTGTACTTACATTGATTTTTATGTTGTGCAATTCAATTAGTACTGGGACATCAATACATCATGTAATAGAATGCATACAGCATTTTTTTGAATTTTGTATGCTTTTGAAAATGGTTAACAAAAACTAATCAGAATTTTGTATGCTTTATTTAGAAGAACATTGTTTTGAATGACACAAATTCATGAATTTTTGTTGCACAGCCATCCCTTACAGCAACAACATTGATCAGAAAAGCGTTCCCGGGCTCGAAACAGATCACTGTAAGCCAACCTCGCTACTCTAAGAAAACAACATTCCCTCTAAAATGCAACCCTGATGTGAACAATGCCATCCAAACATGCCCTTCCAATTACTACCCTACAGCGTATAAGCCGACTAACCCATCAACACGTACGTGCCCCGAGTACTTCAAGTGGATCCATGAAGACCTCCGGCCATGGAGAGACAGAGGTATCACTAGGGAGATGGTTGAAGCTGCTAAAGAGTTCGCGTATTTTAGACTGATAGTGGTTGATGGTAGGGTGTAYTGGGAAAAATATAGGGATGCTTATCAAACAAGAGATGTCTTCACCATTTGGGGCATACTGCAACTCTTAAGACTGTATCCAGGGAAGCTTCCGGACTTGGACATTATGTTCGAAGCAGGAGATGTTCCGGTTGTACATAAGAGTAATTACACAGGACATGAATGGAATGCTCCTCCTTTGTTTCATTATTGTGGGGATGATCAAACTTTGGATATCGTCTTTCCTGATTGGTCTTTCTGGGGCTGGTTAGCTCCTTTCTGTCTTTCATTTGTTTGTTTTTCCAAACGTATTCTATTTAGACCTGATCATGGACGAGCTGCCTAAACTCTACCCAAATTGAGCTAGGCTATAGTTGATGATCAGCTCTAATGCTCATACATACGACGTGTTTTTGGCCTAATTAGCTTGTTGTTCTTATAATGTCTTAGGCCAGAGATTAATATAAAGGGATGGGGAGCTTTGAAGAGGGATTTAGCACAAGGTAACAAAAGAGTGCCATGGATGAAGAGGTTCCCTTTCG
This sequence comes from Bassia scoparia, assembly GCA_008642245.1. Taxonomy (NCBI): domain Eukaryota; kingdom Viridiplantae; phylum Streptophyta; class Magnoliopsida; order Caryophyllales; family Amaranthaceae; genus Bassia; species Bassia scoparia. Next base: position 28,242 of record SNQN01000051.1, on the reverse strand, counting down.
TATTCTGGAAAGGGAATACTTTTATGGGGGACAGAGGTAAGCTTCTTCAATGCAATTCTACTGAGGAATGGAAAGCTCAGATTGCTACTCAGGTAATCAACTAGAAATCGGCATCAGTGTAGAACGACATCTTCTGCTTATGTTTTCGCATCTACTTAAGCTAATTCGGGGTATATATGATGATTAATGTGTGTAATACATGGTATTTGCAGGACTGGGAAAAGGAGACTAGTCTTGGCTTCAAGACATCAAATTTAGCTGACCAATGTGTCCACAGGTTGGTGGTATTATATATATATATATCTTGGCGATATGCAAATTTCGCTGTTTCTTAAATTAGCTGATCAATTTTTTGTTTCTAAACGAAAAGAATCTGGGTTGAAGAAAGTGATTATTTTTCTTTGAAGGTACAAGCTCTACATAGAAGGAATCGCGTGGTCTGTGAGTGAGAAATACATTCTGGCTTGCGATTCTCTTGTTCTGTTTGTAACGCCTAAATGGTACGAATTCTTTACAAGAAGCTTGACACCTATGAAGCATTACTGGCCTATTAATCCTGAACCTGAGAGCCTGTGCAAGTCCATCAAGTTCGCTGTTGATTGGGGTAACAAGCATACAGATAAGGTATCATATCATCAATCTTGTGAGTATTAGTGATCGAAGAAAGTATTCATTACATTATTCGATCTTAATGTTTGATTACAGGCACAAAAAATTGGAAAGGCAGGCAGCAAATTTGTCCAAGAACAGTTAGTCATGGACAATGTGTATGACTACATGTTCCATTTGCTTAATGAGTACGCGAAACTCTTGAGGTATAAACCAGCCGTGCCTCCAGGAGCCAATGAGACATGCTCCGAGGACATGGCTTGCCTTCAAGAAGGACTGCAAAGGCAGTTTAGGCTTGACAGTATGGTTAAGGGTCCTTCGAAGACAACCCCGTGTAGTTTACAGCCTCCTCAGGATCCTAATGTTATCAGGGATTTCCTGGATAAACAAGACAGTGTAAGGAGGCGCGTGGATGGGTGGGTGGCAAATGGTGGATCGGGCGCAGAGTTATGAGGTCCGAATGTAAAAGGAAAGAGGAAATGGACACGAAAGCAGCGGTGAAAACAGAATGAGAAATGACAGCAACAGATAGTACATACACTGTCTTGGCCAAAGTCTAGCAGCAACAGGAGCAAAGAAGTGGTAATTAAATCGAGGACATATCGAATCTCCAATCATACACTACAAGATGAAGCAGCTAACTGTTGCAATCAAAGTTTTGAAAAATGTATGATGTATATTTACACAGAATTGAAATGAGAAGATCAGAGTGATCCTCTCTGAAAATGAGGATAAAAAAGGGAACTCAGAAAGAGACAGAAAACATTTTGTGTTCTGTCTCATTTGTTTTCATGTAACTAACATGGGTATATATATATGTCAATTCTGCTATGTAGGTGAGAGTGACTGATAGCTCAAGTGGTTATAACTTTCATCCCGGTTTTAAGAGATCTTGGAATCGATTCTCATTCACGTCTTCTCTAAAGACGCACCCAAAAAAAATAATAAATTATGCTATGTAGGATTGTAGGTCACATTTGTACAATGACATTTTACTTGTCATTATTCCCTTATAACCCTCATTGCTGACTACAAACCATTGCTACCTATTTTCATTGCACCTCACTGATGAAATTAGGGCTCATTTTTCACCCTCGTATCAAATAGTTACGAGTATTTAAAAACGGAGGAAGTAAGTTTGAGCGAAGAAAACTCAATTTCTTAATACCTGCAAGATGAGCAGTTGCGTTGTGCTTAATCCCAATTTTGTATGTTTTATTACTGTATATAAAGAAAGGAATTTTATGGGCCGGGGTATCCAATTATCTATGTATGTTACGAAAAAAGTTTTGCATATTATCGTCGGTTTTTGAAATATCATTTCTTTATAATGCTTTCTAAATTTGTCAGATCTTTAATCTTTATTTATGTATTTTCAAAAAATTTATGCAATATAAAATCAAAGTGTTTTGATTTTACATTGCTATAAGGTAAGCCTAAATAAGTCGTGGAAAAGACAAAAGAAACATAGTCAAGCTTAAATTAGAAGATAATTAATCCTTAATTAATTGAAGTCTTACAAACTACAAACTGAAAAGTTGTACTCATCATTTAGACCGAGGCTAAATCCATGGTATTCATTTTGGGTTTATTAAACATGTAAAATAACTTGTTTTTAAGGTAGAAACCACACTATTGGCTAATGTTCCCTTAACTTAAGTTAATTCTTAGAAAACCCATCATTGACTTTGCTTCTTAAGATTATATTAGGGTTTACATTAGAGATTTAATTAATCATATGATAACAAATGAGAATTAATCCCATTACTTAGCTTGTCACATATATCGAACTATAGGTCATTTTTTAATATGTGGAGTACTTACCATGTATAGAGTAATGAAATACCAACAGATTGGATCAAGTGGTAGATAGCTTGACGTATTTTTTATGAACGATCTTAGATTAGAACCTCGCACGTTTTTAAACTATTGATAAATAAGCACAATTACTGTATCATCGATTGACATACATTCCGACATATTTATTATTTTAGAATATATACTTAGTGATTATCTAACGTTGTCCGCGTCGGTTACAAGATCAACTTACTATAAAACAAAACTAATTTTATTTCATTTCATTTTCTTGACCAATGAGAAGTAGTTCATGATTGAACTTGTGAATTTTTTATTTTTATTTTTTTTAAAGAAAAACAATCTAATATGTTAGGCATTGACCCAATTAAGTGCTCTATCATATTGGCAAATGGCATAATTTCATAGGAGAATTGCTGCCATTAAATATAAGGGAATCAAACCAGATCCTGATACTGTAATAAATTACTTACCCAGTACAAATAAATATAAAATTAAATAATTGAGAAAACTCTCCTAAATATAATAAAATAAAATACTAATATATGTGTAATAAATTAGAGAGAGTTAGTATAATAATTAAAGTTTTAATGTATTATAAATCAATAAAAAACTAATACTTCGTATAAGAGAGTTACCAATCCTAAGGATTAGCTAAYCATGATCCGAAACAAAATAAGAAACACTCCAATTTTCTGACACGTCCATTTCAAACAAGACTACCAAATAATTCCATTGATCCCCATGCCACAAGTTTTAGGTCGACTTACTATGCTACAAAAAAACATTACTTTGTTTCTTCCTTTCTTTCTATTATTATTCGACCCCTCAATTCTACTTCGAGCAGTTCACACCACTTTTTAGGAGTAGACTAATCTTTTGTAAGAGTTTATATAAGGATCGTTCGTTCCTATTATTATTTTTTTCATTTACAAAGTTCGATCCCAATCCATTAACGAGTTCTACACCTCGAGATCTTTAATTACTTAAATCAACCCGGCTGATTTTTCCCTTATTATTCAAGCCCACTTTCATTATCTTATGTTATAATTGACCAACTTACATCACATGCTACTTGTATTGTATTATTGTACACATTATTATTACTATATAATACAACGTAACATTTTTACCAAATACGAATTTTAAAAAACAGAGAGAATGGAAGACTCTGTTTCTTCTCCTTCTTCTACTTCAAATAATACCTCAAATGAAAAGAAAAATTTATACGACTCGTTCAAACTTTTGATACTTTCTTCTTCTTCTTCGATATCGTCTTCGAAATCATATAAGTTTTCTGCTGGGAATGCTTCGCTGCTTCTCTTCGTCGTCTTCGTTTGCACTTTGCTTTTGACTCGATGGTCTGATATTGTAAGTCCTCTAATTAAATCCTTTTTTTAGTCCTAAATTTTGATTTTGTGTTATGATTGTGCATATGATTAAAACATGATGATTGAAATATTCAAATATATGAATTTCAACGTTAATCAATATACTTAGCTTGTTTTTATAAATTTTTATGAGTTTGATAAGTAGTAATTCGTACTTGATGTTAATCATGATTTGTTAAAATTATCGTGTTGTACTAATTAATCACTTTAATTGATGAATACAACTTTGAATATTGTGATTTTCGTGCTAAAGTGAGTTTAAGACAAAGGGTTTAAGTGCGTGCTTAACCTGATCACTTGTTTCATGGTTATTGGCTAGTCAAAATAATACTCCATTTGTTTTTATTTATTTGCTACATTTGCTTTTTTTGCAATGAGACAAGATTTCATAATTTAATAGAGTATTTCAACTTATATATATCAATTTTTTTAATATTTATATTTTTAAAAAGTACAACGAATCACAGAAGATCAATCATGACTATGTTTTCCTTATGTATATAAATCTAAAAATAATCAAAGTTAGCAAATGAACAATGCTACAAATCAAAATATATGTAGCACATAACTAAAGACGGAGGGAGTAGTTAGAGTCTAGTTAAATTATAATAGTAGAAAGTTTTAAAAGAGATATTTTTGGATAAGTGTGTTTAAAAGAGCCATAGATGAGAAATGATATGAGAATCCGTGTTCGGGATCTCTATAAAGCTCTAATCATCTAAAGTTTCTTTCAATCTCAAGTTTTAAAGGTGATCAAACTACTCTCTTCGTATCAAAATGAAAAGTTATATGAGCATTTCATATATATATATATATATATATATATATATATTATATATATATATATATATATATATATATATATATATATATATATATATATATATTCCTCCGTTTTTTTTAGATGACTCACTTTGGGTTTTGTGGTTTTGAGGCAAATATTGGTGTAAGTGATTAGGTAAGTAGATTGGTAATTTAATAAGTACGTGGGACCATGGATGAGGAGAGAAAGAGGAAGAGATTGTGGACCCCAAAAAGTAGAAAGTAAGTGGATTATATGATATTTATTGTGGTCCCCATGTCTTGAAAGGGAAAAAAATCAAAGTCTATTTCCAATTTCCTAAAATAGAAACTGGGTCATCTAATAAAAACGGAGGAAGTATATTATATATATATATATATATATATAATATATTATATATATATATATAGTATATATATATATATATATTTATATATATATATATATATATATGAATAGGATCATGTGAAAACACAAATCTTAGGTGAAAACTAAAAACTTTTAATCTTAACCGTAGGATTTGGAGATGGACGATCACGATTTAATTTATGTATATACTTGTATTTCAAACTGGGGTACATTGAAGGTTTAAAGGGGTACACGTGTACTGTTCATCAACAGTAGCTGAAAGTCTTGTGTACCCCTTTACTACTTAAAATGTAAAATGTACTCATTTATTTTGGTTTTCACGTTTTCATATAACATGTGGTTTTCATTGGAGCCTGACTATTGATTTTCCCGTTTTTGTACCATCAACATATGATTTGGGAGTTGCCAACTCAAATAAACTTTGTAGAATGTGTAGTGTTGGAAAAAAAAGTGCGCATTAATAATATTTCAAGTTGGATTGTATAATTTTGCGACTGAGTCAATATACATTTAATGAATTGTTTTTTTATACGAATAAGGGTAGTCTAAATTACAAATGAGTAAGAAAAGATTCGAATTCAGACATATAACCTATGATTCTATGTACGCAATCCCTCGATCTTAACCACACAAGAACAAGACCTCACCGATCCATCCAATTAATAATCCGTCTCAAGTCCGTTGATTTAGTCTAATTGGCTAGTAGTTTGGTCATGTACAACAAAGTCAGCTTTTGAAATAGGAAAATGCTATACGCAGCCCTTAGGGCTGCATATAAGCATTAAATTCTTGCTTAAAATGGTAAGTATTTATAGATTTATGTTAAAATTGCACAGAATTTGATGTCATAAATGTTTACTTTTTTTAAAACCTTCTTTTTTGACTTCTTATATGCAGCCCTAAGGGCGGTATATATCATAACCCTTTGAAATATTTAGCCTTTTTTAGTGGGCATATATCTCTATTACAAGATTGCGATTTGCGACTAATAATATTCAAGGAGGCGAATTATTATGGTAGCAATGAAATAAAGTCCTGAAATGTAATTTTCTTTCGTAATCTTAGAATTGATAGTTTGAAAATTTATTCCCAATTCTAGAGTGCTCGTTTGGTTGATTTATTCAACATTCGATTGGTTGATTTGTTAGGAAATTTCAAGTTGTATGTGATGTTTGGATGAGAGTAAAGTGCGTTTGTTGCTTAAAATTGACGGAATGTGAATGTTGTGGAAGGAAGTGAGGGTCAAGTTAATGGATTGCTTTATGGGCGTAAGAAAATGTGTTCTACGTCACGGTTACGTGTTTGTGTGCATTGATGCACTATTTCAATCAAAAGTTTAAACTGATGGTTGACACTAGGGAATACAATATATCATATGACTCACCCTCACATTGAAAAGCCGTTTAAGCTAGAAATGTGGAAGTGACGACATAGTATAGGCACCCTCATACCCGCCTGAATTTAATTTCAATTAGAAGGCATAAGGAAAAGAGATTCAAACATGTGAAGCGGCTGTGACCTCTGTATCACGTTGGCTCTGATAGCATGTTAATGGATCTTTACAACCAAAATAATTAAACGGATGATTGCAACCCCAATGCAAGAATGTAATATATAATCTATTAGTGGACACAAAATACGAAAATTCATTATACACTTTTATCTGAAACTTAACTTTTTGGTTGAGTTGAATATATATTTAACATCACATCGACATAATACCATGATCATAGATTCAAAATCAAACATTTCAATTAGCAACTTCATAATATTTATAAGTGACACACTATTAGTATACAAATTTTGGATTCGAAGATTTGATTTTCTAGGAAAATTCATTACATACAAAGATTTTATACTCCCTCCGTTTTCATTTTTAAATAGATGTTCCAAACCAATTTCACAATAACTTTTTTACTTTTTACCTACATTATTCACCCTAACATTAATAAATAACCCATTCTCAATTCAACCTTAATTACTCCACCCAATGTATTTCCTTATTTCATTAAACAAAATATCAACCTAACTTATATCTTCACTAATCCCAACCCCAATTCACTTAAACCAAATMTTATCATASTAKAAAAAATCAACACCACATTTCAGTAAACAAAAATGAAAATAAAAAAATCCAGTCAATGAAACCTTATCTTCTGAAATCCACTTGCTCAATCCGCAACAACTGCTCGGTCAATCCACTTTCTGGATAAATTAGGAACAATTGCTTTCCAATTGCTCAATTCATCCTTATTCCACTATGTCAACATCAAGGTATTTTAATTTACTTGAGAATTGTTGTTATTGTACTCAGATTTTTTGCTGAATTCGTACTCAGATTATTGTACTCAGATTTTTTTAGTAGTGAATTCGTTTACTTCCTCCGTATCAAAATAAATGCAATGATTAGACACTTTTTCTCTCTATTTTATGTCAAATCGTTGCGTTTATTTTGATACGGAGGAATTATTTTTTATCTTCAGATTTTTTGCTAAATCTGATTTCATTTTTTTTTTATTTTGGTGTAAAATTATCATGAATGCAACATTACCTTTCCAAAAAAATTCATTTACACATTCACTCTTTTATCTTTTTTACTCAACCATTTTATCTAACTCAATCAACCCTTAAACATCGTGCCATTTCGATTTGGAACAACTAAAAAAAATGGATGGAGTATATATTATTGCTTAATTTATAAAATAAGAGTATTAAATAAAACTATCATTTATATGATACACATAAATTATGGTACGAGAAAACTTTGTTTATCCACTACGTAATGTAACCTAGATAGAAAGTGTTAAGTATTACATACTAACTACAAGCAATTAGATAAAGTGGCTAAAAATAGAAATATTAATTTGAAATTAACATTAATTACATCGATTGATGTGTGATTTTAGCATGCATCCCAACATTTTAGTATGCATCCCAACATTTTAGCATGCATCCTCCGGGACGTTAGATAAAGTGGCTAAAAATAGAAATATTAATTTGAAATTAACATTAATTACATYGATTGACGTGTGATTTTAGCATGCATCCCAACATTTTTACTAATTTATTTATATATTATTGCTTAATTTATAAAATAAGAGTATTAAATAAAACTATCATTTATCATTTATATGATACACATAAATTATGGTACGAGAAAAAACTTTGTTTATCCACTATGTAACGTAACCTAAATAGAAAGTGTAAAGTATTCAGATTTGAGTGAGAAGTAACAATTTTTATTTTWTTTTTTTTGTAAATTTTAAGCACGCATAGCGTGCAAAAAAAAGCTAGTACATACTAACTACAAGCAATTACTAAGCTATATTTTAATTATTTTGGCCAGTCAACATTTACAAGCAGATCAGGGCAAGTCCCCTTCAAGATATTCTCCAAGAACTACAACAAACATGACTATCCAAAAAGAGACGAGTATCTCCTCAACTGCACCTCAAGCAACATGACACTAACATGCCCATCAAACTACCCTCCAACACCATCCAATCTCACTGCCTCCACGACACGGTCATCGAGCAGTCGAACGTGCCCGGACTACTTCCGGTGGATACACGAGGACTTGAAGACGTGGAGGAGGAAAGGGATCACAAGGGACATGGTTGAGAGTTTGCAAAAAACAGCACATTTTAGGTTGGTTATTGTTGATGGAATAGCCTATGTTAGGCAATATCAAAAGGCATTCCAAACAAGGGATGTGTTTACATTGTGGGGCATTTTGCAACTCTTGAAGTTGTACCCTGGAAAATTACCTGACCTTGATTTGATGTTCCAATGCCATGATCAAGCTTCAATTAAGAAGGCTCATTATAAAGGAAATAAGGCTGATTTTGTTCCCCCACAATTTCATTATTGTGGGGATGATTCTACTTTTGATATCGTTTTTCCCGATTGGTCGTTTTGGGGCTGGTAAGTGTATATACTTCATCTGTTTCATAATTGCTAGTACATTAGTATTTTAGGGCGAGGAAAATCATGATATTGGGTGAGGGGGTGAAAATTTTGTGGTAAATTTGGTGAAAATGAAATTATTGTGAAAAAAAAAACATAAGAAAAAATATAAGTACCCTATATGTCCATTATAAAATACTAATAAAACGACTTTTAATAGTGTTAAATTAAAGTGTCATCAATTATGATTGTAGTGTACGTATTTAAATTTAATTTACATGATTCTTCTTATGAATATGATTATTAGTAAGATAATTTGATCCAAAAAATAATAATTGATTAGTACGCGTGGTAAAATTTAAAAATATTTCAGGCCAGAAATCAATATCAAGCCATGGGTGCCCTTGGAGAAAGACTTCAAAGAAGGTAACGCGATGAAGAACTGGACTTCTAGGGAACCCTATGCGTTTTGGAAAGGGAACTTGCATACTGGTCCTAGGCATAAGCTAGGGCAATGCAATTCTATTGAGCATTGGAATGCTCAAATCGTCGGCCAGGTATTACAAAACTTCTTATGTTATTTACTCGATTGCAATATTCTAGAATTAGTTGGACTACGTGTAAAAAAAATGTATTTTTATGTGGAATGAAGAGAGCATGTCATTATATATATCATGCGAAATATTGCTAATAATAATAATAGAAACATTGATCGAAATTGCAGGATTGGGGGAAGGAAGTCGCGGAGGGGTTTAAGAACTCCGATTTGTCAAAGCAATGTATTCATAGGTAATTCTTTTTATTATTTTCGGATTTGATCAAAATGCAAACTTTTCTTAGATACATTTGATTAGATCCTTGATATAATTATGGTGCATAATGTAGGTACAAAATTTATATGGAAGGAAATGCATGGTCAGTTAGTGAGAAATATATTCTAGCTTGTGATTCCATGACCCTTCTTATAAACCCTGTTTACTATGAATTCTTTACAAGAAGCTTAATACCCATGACACATTATTGGCCTGTTAACCCGAAAAACATATGCAAATCCATCAAATTCGCTGTCGATTGGGGCAACAATAACACCGAGAAGGTAAAATATTTAATTCTAAGTACTCCGTATTTTATATTGCATTGTCCTCGTCAGTCTCTAACATTGATTAAAAAAACGGAGGAAGTAATATGTTTTTGTGATCGTCGTTCTCATCGAGTTAATGGACACTTATAAACAGGCCCAAGAGATTGGAAAGGCGGGAAGCGAGTTCATATTTGATCAAATAAAAATGGAAAATGTATATGATTACATGTTTCATGTGCTAAACGAATATGGAAAATTGTTCAAGTACAGGCCCACTGTGCCGGAAGGAGCAGTTGAGCTTTGCTCGGAACGGTTCGCTTGCAGCCCAATGGGCCTTGAGAGTACTTTTAAGCTCAAAACGATGGTTAATGGGCCTTCGGAACAAGGCCCGTGTGAGCTTCCACCACCCTATGATCCAAAAACACTTGAAACTCTTCATATTCAGAATGCCGAGATTAAGGATCTTGTTGAGATGTGGGAAAAAGAAAAGTAGCTAAAAAATGGAAGGATTGTTTTTTAGAGGGTAAAATTGTAAATTCACATCGACTATTCGATTTAAAAAAGGTTATAAAGATTCAGTTTAAAATTAGTTGGGTTATCAATTATTGTATCTTTTAGGAGCTCACCAAAGGAAAGGTAAAAATGTTCTTGAATTATCTTGACTCTTGAGTAATGTAACAACAATATCTAGAACATATTATGTTAATGTATGTAACTAGTTGATACCTTTTACTGTATAAAAGGAAGAGAAAAAGGCATTGATCATAGATTAAAGCTAAATTGGCCTGGTAAAACTTTAGTGGATCGATTTTTGACCCAATTGCAAATGATCTGTACCTAAATTGAATTGTTCTCGAATAAGAAGCAAATTGTTTCGACCTGTTCTTGAAATTAAATTAAACTGAACTACCAAAAAAGGTCCTGTTTCTTTGGATTTATTTCTATGGTACATAAGTTAAGTTCAGTTATTTAACCTAATATTTTTCTCTTTTAAAAAATTCATTTCAGCTCAGTTAAGTTAAGTTAAGTTCAGTTCGACTCCAATTAAGTCCAAAGAAACAGAGTCTTCAATGCAGCCTGAATCAAAATGAACTAAACTTATTAGGTTCAACCCTATATGGTCCTGATAATCTGATGTGACATCACTAGAACTAAGTTTAGTTATTTAAACAAACAAATATGTTGCAACAATCCAATACTATTACTTTTAGGTGGAATTTATTTGAACTAATATCTCATTAGTGTTATATTCGTCCTTAGTTGATCAAAACTAAATTAATTTAAACAAATCTTCTTGTGAGCTTGTTAAATGCAAAAATTAAAGAGGTGAACAAAATACTCCCTTCGTCGTTTTTTACTTGCACCATAGCAAATTTTACGGGTTTTTAGGAGAGTATTGGTGATAGTTATGGAGTTATGAGCAAGTTGAGGAAAACTTAGTTGAAAGTTGAAAGTGGATAAATATTTGTATGGATGAAATTGAAAGTCAGAAGGATAATAAATGTAATTCAAAGTTTTTTTTTAATCAATTAAAGAGTATGTGTTATTAAATATTTAATGAGGTATACATGCTTAAAAATGAAATGATCCAAATAATTTTTTTTTGGGCAACGGTACAAAGAAACACACATGTTAGTCACCCTTCCTAGCATATATAGCTAGTACATGGGCTTCATTCACTTGTGTTCTCGAAACCTTAAGGAAACAAACTGACCTAATTACCGACATGACATCAAACAAATTATCCATTATAGTTTTACATTCAATGGGGATCCAAGTAATTTGTTACGTTCATTTATGGTATATGGTGCAAGTAAATAAAAACGGAGGGAGTAAGTCTGATAAATTTTTGGGAAATTCCCTTTGATAGGCATCAGTTTTTGCAAAATCTCTTTGGTAGGCACTAATTTTTTTTAATTCCTTAGATAGACACGAGCTTTTGTAGGGTGTTTTAATCCCTTTATTTTACTTATGGTTGAAACACCCTACAAAAACTCGTGCCTATCTAAGGGATTAAAAAAACTGGTGCCTACCAAAGAGATTTTGCGAAAATTGGTGTGTACCAAAGGGAATTTCCCTAATTTTTTTTTTTTGCTAAAAGGCCTCTCGCAACTCGCAAGTGGGGTTTTTTTTTTTTTTTTTGCTCCTTAGGAATGAAATTAGTCCAATTTGACCTGATAGCACGAGAAAACCGATTCGAGTCCTCAAGATTTAAGGCTAAACCCGACACAAATCATGTAACCTGTTAATAAGACCATCTTAATCAAAAGCTTAAGCTGATGGTTGAGGCCCAAGAATATGTTATATACTCTAACATTCCCCCTCACATGAAAGACCCTTTTGACTTGAAATGTGGACGCAGCACAGGCCCCTTCAAACCTAACGCAAATTAATTCCATTTGAAAGGTGGGGGAGGAGATTCGAACCCGTGACTTTTGTGTCACGTTGGCTCTGATACCATGTTAACCAGACCATCTTAACCAAAAGCTTAAGCTGATGGTTGAGGCCCAGGAATATGTTATATACTCTAACACTCCCTCTCACATGAAAGGCCCTGGCGCGAATTAATTCCACTTGAAAGGCAGGGGGAGGAGATTCGAACCCGTGACCTCTGTGTCACGCTGACTCTGATACCATGTTAACCGGACCATCTCAACCAGAGGTCACGCGTTCGAATCTCCCCCCGCCTTTCAAGTGAAATTAATTCGCGCCAGGGCCTTTCATGTGAGGGGGAGTGTTAGAGTAAATAACATATTCCTGGGCCTCAACCATCAGCTTAATCTTTTGATTGAGATGGTCCGGTTAACATAACCCAAGTAACACAAATTCTTACGTGATTTCGAGATCATATTCATCATCATAAACCAAAACCCGACCCGACCCTCAATTATCTCACCCATGAAAAAAATATATCGACACACTCGCACAGCCACACACGGACACCTTAAAATCGAGATGTCCTTAAGAGACCAAGGTACGGAAATTCAAATGTGGATTTGTTTCAAGAAAGACATACTACTACTCGTGTCTCGTGACGTTATAAATAAATGTACAAATACAGATCGAGTAGACTGGAAGAGAGAGAAAACTAAGATGGAGGACTCTGCTCCTTCTTCTTCTTCTTCCTCGAGCCCCACTCAAAATACTTCCAATAATAATAATGGCTTCCTCAAATCATGGAATCCTCTCACTTTTCCATCATCATCATCTTCTTCTTCGAGATCAAGAAGACTGTGTTCTGCAACTGCTGCTTCTTTCCTGCTCGTCTCCTTCTTCGTTTACACCCTCTTCTTCACTCACTGGTCCGATGATTTTGTAAGTCTTCATCGTCACTTTCTCTCTCCTCTATATCGTCGTTGACCTTTTTCATTATTTCGTGTTTTGATCTTACCTTGTTGTTGAAGTTGTTTAATTTGTTGATTTTGCTTTGACTTTAAATAGTATTGCTTTCTAATTAACGAAAATTAAGCGAGTTAATTCATTAAATGGAGGCAAATAATTAAGTATAACGAACCCAGATTTTTTGTTGGGATAATAAATTCAAGTGGAAGTTCATGATTGGTGCTTTCTTAAAGCAGAATTCGCTGTCCACGTGACTTTATGCTATTTGACGATCATATTCATATTATTAAATCTTTAAACAATTAAATCTTCCAAAAAAAAAAAAAAACTAGCTTATCCATCCAACTAATCGACATTTGTTTAGATCAATTGATAATTAACGAGTCGCAAATGTCCTATAGTATTCTCCGAAACTCTACTGGAGTAGGTTTGATCCCTTTTAAGGCTACCCAAATGATTTTGATTATTTGGTACACGTTTAGAATAAAAAACTTTGAAGAGATGCTATGATTCACTTTAATGTCTCCTCTCACGAGTCACGACTTACTTGATAAATAAAAGGCGACTTAATCTTTGTGATTTTATACACCGTATGTAACGGCTATAAGCTAATAATTATTTACCAAACACTTTTATATAAACAGTTAAAACAATAGTCTAGTTAAATTAGTTACTATTACAAATAGTTAGCTGAATTAGCTAACTCAATCCACTAATCTCTAATAGCTAAAAGTTAACTCCCAAACAAGACGCGCAAAATCTACGTATGAATATAAAAAACTAAAAAAAGCATAATCTACATATGAATATAAAAAACTAAAAAAAAGGCAGCTAAATTTAGTGCATTGGTCATATACTTTATAGTTTCTACAAGTCTAATGGTCAAATGTGGTGTGCAATATATACTGCATAGTGCATATACGCCTTAATTGTTTATGGACCAGTAGGTCTACTATGATCCCACGATCATATTATTCCTCGTTATGGTATCGGGTAAATGTTCATGTCCTAAAATACAAATGTTTATTTTTCGATATTACATTTTTATTTGAAGGTAAACACTTGCATTTGAAAATGAACCTTTCGTGATTGACATTTACATTTTAAAATATAAATTTGTATTTTTAGACATGAACATTTGTCCGAGATCATAATGAAAAATATAATCTCAGGATTACCTAAAAATTTGCGATAGACCAGTATTGTGTCGACTGGCCCACTTTATTCCGTAAGGCCTGTCCGGCTGTCCTAATATTGTTTACTATGTTACTGATGAACCAGAAGAGCCTCTGAACCAAGCTCTAGCTCATCAGATCAGCCACTGTATAGAGTCATTTAGGTCCTGTTCTTTCGGACTTATTTCACTTTAGTTCTGCTCTTGCTAATTTTACACTAAATGCTAGAACTTGCCTCGAGCGTATTAGCTGTTCGATCTGATCTGCCACTAACCATTAGGGAAGAAAGCTAGATTATTCGCTAGTGTATATTGTGTAACCTAAGCCTGTTTGATAGAGCAGAACTGATTCTAGATTACTAAGATTAGTCATGTATCTTCGGAAAATTCCTAGTCAATCCAGTGGATTGACAACAATGGCATTTTGGTAAATAAAACCAAAAAAAAAAGATAAATGGCAAAATTGTAAACAAAATATTTCATTTATTTACCTATTGAACAAGCTAGCAGTGCTAAACTGCTAATTGAACAAGAGTGTTAATTGAGGCTTTCTTTTGGACAGTATTTTATGCAGTCAGCTTCAGCAGGCAGCTCAATGCCATTTGAGTACACTATGTTCTCTAAAATCAACGGCAGTCATGATTACCCTAAGAGAGACGAGTATCTCCTAAACTGCACTTCAAGCAATATGCAGATAACATGCCCTGCAAACTTCCCTCCCAACACAAAATCCACTCGCGACTTCACCTCGAACCAAACATGCCCTGAGTACTTCCGGTGGATACACGAGGACTTGAAGGCATGGAAGAAGCAAGGGATCACAAGAGAATTAGTGGAGAGTGTGAAGGATGCCCATTTTAGATTGGTTATTGTGAATGGAACAGCCTATGTTAAGCAATATGCTAAGGCTTACCAAACAAGGGATGACTTCACATTGTGGGGTGTGTTGCAGCTCTTGAAGTTGTACCCCGGCAGACTTCCTGACCTCGATTTAGTGTTCCAATGCCACGATAGACCTTCCATCCGGAAGAATCGCTATAGCGGGTGGAGGGCCTTCTTTGCTCATCCTCAGCCTCCTCCACAGTTTCACTACTGTGGGGATGACTCGACATTCGATATTGTCTTCCCTGATTGGTCATTTTGGGGCTGGTAATTGTCTGCTAACTAGATTCAACTTCTTGAAAAATGATTAAAACAACTGTCATACAAAGTTACAGGATCACATTCTGTTGTTATAACAGTTCTTATCATGCACATGACAACTTATCATATGTCATATATTATGGTAAGCTATTGATGTAATTAGGTATGTGTGATATTTGAAACTTTCAGGCCAGAAGTGAATGTTAAGCCATGGGTGCCCTTGGAGAAGGATTTGCAGGCAGGTAATGCCGCGAAGAACTGGACAGCCAGGGAGCCCTTTGCATTTTGGAAAGGAAACTTGCATACTGGTCCAAGACCTAAGCTCGGGAAATGCAATTCCACTAAGGATTGGAATGCTCAGATCATTGAACAGGTAATTAATACTCCCTCCGTAACATAAAACTTGCACGATGGGACATTTTTCCTCTCTACTTTATGTCCCATCGTTGCTAGTTTTATGTTACGGAGGGAGTATAATCCATCTTTTCGCTTAGTTCCTGCACAACAATAAAGCAAACCACATATTCGAATCTCATAACCAATGATAGAGTATATAACATATTCTTAGGCTTCAACTATCAGTTTAAGCTTTTGGTTGAGACCCGGGAATTAGTTGGTTCAATCTTTCTATGGTTGGTGACTTGGTGTCAGTTCACTAGCATATGCTAATTGTACCAAAATATATAATTTGCAGGATTGGATCAAGGAATCAAGAGAAGGGTTCAAGGATTCAGATTTATCAAAGCAATGTATTCACAGGTGTAAATTTTTGTAACTTTTTTTTTTTTTTTTTTTTTGCACCCTTCTCCAAATATGAGTTTTGCTTAAAATAATAATTTTTTTTTTAAAAAAAACTTACATTTTGGGTGAAAATTGATGTTACATGCAGGTACAAGATATATATGGAGGGAAATGCATGGTCAGTTAGTGAGAAATACATCCTAGCTTGTGATTCCATGACCCTTCTTATAAACCCTCATTTCTATGATTTCTTCACAAGAAACTTAATTCCTATGAAGCATTATTGGCCTGTGGACGATTATCGCCTTTGCAAGTCCATCAAATTTGCTGTTGATTGGGGCAACAATAACACTCACAAGGTAATAAGCGACGATTTATCTTTATTTTCATGTTTATTTCGTATTTTTTGGGTCCAAAAAGAATCCGCTGAAGGTAATGACGTGGAAGAGATCGATGTGAGTAAAGAATCTATTATACGATAGAGTGTACAAGAATAAGTAAATCGAAATTGTGAACATGTGTATTAATACAGGCCCAAGAGATTGGAAAAGCAGGCAGTGATTTCATATTTGAGCAGATTAAGATGGAACATGTGTATGACTACATGTTTCATGTGTTGAATGAATATGGGAAGCTGTTTAAGTATAAGCCCACTGTGCCAGAAGGAGCAGTTGAGCTATGCTCGGAGCGATTTGCCTGCAGTCCATTGGGCTTGCAGACGGCGTATAAGACCGAAACCATGGTTGATGGGCCATCGAAACGTGGCCCGTGTGAACTTCCTCCGCCGTATGATCCGCTCACAATTCAATCACTTCGAGATCAGAATGCTAAGATCAAGGAGCAAGTTAAAAATTGGGAACCGTCCGATACTTGGTTCAATTGGTAGGTGGGGTGATAAAAAATATGTTTCGAGTTTGAGGTTTGGGAATGAATTGTGCAAGAATTGGTAAGGAGGACGTTTCATTCGCTCTCGGATGTAATTTGGTTCGAATCTAAATTAGTCGAGGTGCAAAGGGCTTTAAACCGAGCACATCCCTAGAAGATATCAAGATGTGGGAGAAGTTTTTGTGGCTGAAAAGAAGATTTTTGAGTCAAATGTTGTATAATGAATTTGCATAGGTTAGCTTAGAAAGTTAGAGTATAATTTTTTACACTAATTGGATTTATATTATTTTGCTCACTTACATGTTACAAAAACGTGTATACTTAGAGTTCTAATATCAAATAATGATAACATAAGAGTTATACGTTGTATGTAACACATAATTGAGATGGTAATATGGAGAAAAGAGAAGTTTGTACAATTGTTCTTAAACTATTGTAATTGTTGTAAATTTGTGACTAAAATTAACATTTTGACAATTAATGAAACATCTTACGACGCGAGACCTTTTATTTTTCATATATTTGGTAGACATGAACATACGACCTATCCAAAAATTATTATCAATATAGTCTCTTAACTCGCTTTAATGTTTATATAGGAGTCTCGTAATTTAAATTCAAAATGGAAATGAAAAGAATGCATACACGTCAACAGAATCATCTATCGTTAAAATGTTCTAAATGTTTTTGCAATAATAATTTCCAGTACAAATGATGAAAAGAATAAAGGCTTTGCCAGAGACGACTATTTAACAATGAAATTCAAATGTCTATTTTTCTCAAACTGTTTGAAAGAAACCATTGAAGAGAAATCAAACCCTAAATTAACAACAAAAAAATTAAGGAATTCGGATCGAAAAAAGAAAGTCACTCCGTGATAACGAGAGCAATTTTGAAATTATGGGTCTCCATTTAATAAACTCTCCCTTTGATAATGTCAAAGGTCATCTCACTAGGATCAGTAGCTTGTAACTCAACCTGAATGCCGTCCAACTCTCTCTTGAATCTGTCCTTCGAGCTCGCGTACAACATCTTACTTCTCACTCTTGATGTGTCCGGTGACCTACATCGTCGTATCATACCATATATCAATATATAACAACGTTAAAATTGTATCGTTCTCGTGACTCATTCGCAGTAGAACAAAATATTATAACAACGTCAATTGTAGATAGATAAATGCGCACGTACGTACCATGCGATGAAGAAAATCTTGCTCTTTTGACAATTCTCGATTGTGGTGAAATCGTAATCATAAACAGCATAACGACACTCGTTATCGGGCAAAGCATTGGTGAAATCTTCATAAGTTTCGTCCGGACTCCCTATTTTCTCTACCATCACTTCTTGCATCTTCTCCTCTATCTTAAACACGATGAACCGATAATTCCTTTTCGACTTCAACTCCATAAATTTCAATTTGCACTCATCGTTTACAGCCATTCCTGATGCTGCGTTCGCCTATACAAGGAAATTTGATCATGGTTCAGTTTAATATTACAATTATCGAGTTTTCTTAGAGACGTACTGCGTCATAAATGTTAAGTAGATTAATAAAGTACATAAGATGTCACATAGCATGTTATTGTTTTTTGTAACATTCAATGTCATTAGAAAACCATTTATAAGACTTGTTTTTTTTTCCCAATTAAGCTCATATGCAAGCATATGAGTAAAGTCAACCATAACTCAAACAATGCAAGATATAATGATCTAAACACGCGCAATTAGTGAGTTTTATCAACCTTTAACCTGATAGAATAAATTAAAATATATTCCTATTTTAATTATATATTTTAATTATATTCTACTTTATTGTATATGTGTAAATATAGTATGGTTATCTCTAGTTTCCTCTAGTTTAGCTTGGTTAGCCTAATTGGGCTTTATGTATTTTGTATATATATCAACCATAATGCAATACAATCCTGAMGGAWTWWWAWTCCKTCAGGATTGTATTGCATTATGGTTGATATATATACAAAATACATAAAGCCCAATTAGGCTAACCAAGCTAAACTAGAGGAAACTAGAGATAACCATACTATATTTACACATATACAATAAAGTAGAATATAATTAAAATATATAATTAAAATAGGAATATATTTTAATTTATTCTATCATAACCACATGTAATCCGCCAAAAACTTGATGATATTCACAATATTGTCTATGCATGAGAATGTTATAAAATTAATTTGCACTATGTGTGACTAATCATTTCAACTTGAAAAAAGGAAAATACGATGAAATATATCAAAATTAGTATGTTAAAAAAAAAAGAAATACAAAATGGTATCCTTTAACCCTCATGTAATCCGCCCAAAACTTGATGATATTCACAATATTGTCTATGCATGAAAATGTTATATTATTAATTTGTGCACTATGTGCGGCTAATCATTTCATCTCGAAAAAAAAACAGGATGCGATAGAAATATATCAAAATTGATATTTAAAAAAAAAAAAGGAAACAAAGAGCATTAGTGCATTACCATATTGAGAATCGATGCTAGAGATAAAGAGCAGCAACCCAACAAAATGAAGTGTAATGGAAGAAAAAGGTAGAATGAGAAAGAAACAAGAAAAAATAAGCAAGATTGAAAAGAGGAGATCTTTTTAATGGTGTGAGAAATTAGATAAATAAAAGGATTATATTGTTTGGAATATTATTTTAGTCTTCCCTCTATTATTCGGAATAATGTTGTAGTGTTGTACTTGGATTATGCTTCCCACGTCTCTTTAATTTGATGCCATTTTGCTACCAATCTTCCAACCTAATCTTCTTAATTAGCTTCTTGTTTTAATTAGTATTATTGTAACACAAGTACATGCCACACTTAATTTCATATGTATCCATCGTGTTTTTGCGCGTTTATAGTGACGGGTATACTGAGAGCAATGATGTCATCAAAATATCAAATAGACACAATTTTACGTTATGGGTATCACCGCGTATATGTTTTAAGGCTTTTGTAGAAAGTGGTGTCAACAAAGAATGATGTGATTGTGATGATGTATAATTCTTTTTGTGCAATGAGTCAAGTTGTTAATTTGTCATCCTTCCTTAAAAATTCAACACATAAAGTCAATTTTACAAGTTTGTGATATCTTAAGCATGATTATAACAATGTCAATCTAAGCTTGTTAATATCCTATTCATGGTATAAGCTTGTCATATATTAAGTTATTCATTTGCAAGTCGAAAATAATTGTTTCAATTTTTTTTAATAGAAATGCATTAGAAGTTACGCGGGCAATAATATGTAATATGAACGAAATTTGATTCAACTATCACCGTTTTATCAGCTAAACTATTTCGTAGTTAAAATTAAAGTTAAAAAATCTTTTTATCTTTTTATTATTTTTTCAAATAAATCATAAATTAATCTTGATTGATTTTATTTTATTTTATTTTTATAGGAATTGAGTCAATTTAATTTGCATTGAGTATTGAAGACTAGTAATCTTCAACGGATGTGACCAAATCATCGAGTCCCATAGTCCACCTGTTCTTGAGAGGCTATAATAATTTTCTGGTTGACATTTGTCAATTGAATAGTATATGCAGATGAATGAATGATGCAAATTCTGTCCCATACCAATTTTGACAAAATTTTTTTATTTCATTTTTTAATTTTTTATCATTGTGATTTTTTATTTTTTTTTTGTCTTTTGGTAATTTGTTTGTGAAAATCAAATAAAATGTTTCAAATGATCATAGTACAACATAAAAGGGCAAATCACTTTTTTTTTTTTTTTTTGAAGAGATCACTTTTTCTAGCTTGATGTATTGTTATAAAAAAAATTAAACAAAAAACATCACAAACGAGGGCTAATTTTACTATACAATTGGTGGCACCATGTGTTCATTTTAACTTAAATGAACAAAAACTATAGTTTTGTCCATTTGAGTTGAGTTGAACAATTTTTTAAATTTTTTAAGGTATTAGTACAGTAGTGATATAGTGTACATCCTTACAAGTGAGCCCCAAGATGTTGATTTACTTCATCAATAGCTATTAGTAAATCACTTTTTCCGATTTCATGCACCTCCAATAATAGTCCACTTCAAACATGCATTTAAATTTAAGAGATTTTGAAGTCAATTGTAACTTGCGGATACTATTATTTGTATTTTCATCACCCTAATAAAATACATCATACATATAACGAAGAAAAATCACAAATAATGTTCACCTATTGAAAGCGAGGGGTAGATCAAGTGGTTAAAGTTTTCCTCTCGGTTCCATGAAATTCTGAGATCGATTCTCACCTTCGCTCTTGTCCACCTGCTTGCACTTATTTGATACTCAAATATTAAATAGTTCTCAAATCTCAATCCAATTATCGTTTATCAACCAATTGAGTTGACCAAATATTTTTCCATAAAGTAGGATGGGTTATGAATGTGTGATGTTGGACTTATTGGTATAGTTAAATGGGCCCAAATACCTTTCATGGACTACGAAGGCCAAGGTGCGTGTTAGTCCAGTCAAATTTTATGCACTAGATTAGGCATTAAGTAGTTTTTATAGTCAAATTTTATGCACTATTGTATCGAGAAGAGAGAAAAAAATTGGGCTTGCTCAGCGATGGAGACCGTCTAAAAGTTCTATCCATTTTATTTGATGATAGATGATAAAACATTTTATTTTCATTGTATCTTCAAATGTATGTTACTCCGTAGTAAAAAAAAAATTATAAATATTAGATATTTGCGTAGTACTTATTGACACAAATCAAACAAAGACTCCACACGAGTAAATTTTGGCGTATATCAAGAGATTTTTTTAAAAAGTAGTCTCTCAAATTAAAAACAACTAGATTTAGCCCCGTGCAAATGTGCAATGTACGACTTTGACAGATGAATTTTGATTAGATTAATTTTTTGTTAGAATATAATCGAAAATATTTATGGTCTACATGTTAGAAATAAGAAAATTTAATACTCCGTAGTTGAAATGATAGATAGAAAATGGGACATTTGATATGTTGATGAACTATTTTGCTCATTTAATAAAATATGAATAGTTAACAACTTGGAAAAATGGATAGTTAAAAAAAGTTTTAATTTTAAAAATCTTCGAAAACAATGGCAAATGTAGTTTTAGAGTGAATATTTTGCTTAAGAATTTGACACATGATATTGGCAAATTCTAAGATTAGCCTCGTGTGTTGCACAATTTTGACAAATGATATTTTTTTATCGATATTGCTAACGGGCGCCCCTGAGCGTTAGATAAGACTTAAATGTATTTCTTAAAATGGTATACATTTTGAAATACATGCCAAAATCATACGTCAATCGATGTAATTAATGTCTATATTCACTTAATATTTCTACTTTTAGTTCTCTTATTTAACGTCCCGGGGCGCTCGTTAACTTTTGCCTTTTTTATGAAAATTTTGTTAGAAGATGATTGAATTGAAAAAATTATTACAAAGTAGATAGTATAGAAATATCATTGTAAATCAAGCAATATTCAAAGGTACAAGACAAAGTATTAGGTACATCGAATGCACAATAAATTTACTGTGAAATAGATTATAGTGACCCTTTTAGTTATATAGTAACCATTTTCATCAATATAGTGACCCTTAAGAGTCACTATATGCTTGATGCACAATAAATTTATTGTGTATCTGATGCATACAATACTTTCTGGTAGCTTTTGAAGAGCATTCTCAACCCATTTACAAGTACTCCGTAGTGTTTTTCTGCTCTCTTACGTTGAGACAATGATTTCCGAATCACTTTTCTCTTGAAATTGCGTTTTCCCTGAAATCGCAGAGACATGGTTTGATCAGAGTTATGATAACTTGTCAATCATCGTAGAGTAGCCCCACCAATTCAATCTCTAAATGCACCTCATAAAGGGTATATTTGGAGCT
Organism: Bassia scoparia; assembly: GCA_008642245.1. Classification (NCBI taxonomy): domain Eukaryota; kingdom Viridiplantae; phylum Streptophyta; class Magnoliopsida; order Caryophyllales; family Amaranthaceae; genus Bassia; species Bassia scoparia. Next base: position 5,086 of record SNQN01000051.1, on the reverse strand, counting down.
TTACGTCTGGTCTTAATTGACTTATGTCTCCGAACAAAAAAGTCATGTAATATATTTTAAATCAGAAACACGATCGATTGATTGTCGTCTAGTTCTAGTCCCGATTAACCTAATTTATAAAAGTATTTATATGAAATAAAATATACCTGAACACATCCAAATGTTACTTAATACATATTTTAATTTAATTTTATGTACTCATACAACCTTAGTCGATAATTTATGTTATATTTGATATAATATCCAACGTTTATTATTGGCATTTATCGCATTTGTGGGCTGAGTTAATCCCTAAACCTTCCATATCTATTTAAACTTGATATTAGGTGTTCATACAACCTAATAAAATAATTTGTAGTATTTATTTATTAAATTACATTACAAAATTTATTTTAATTAGTGCTAGACTAAATAAAATAAATGTAAATATCTATAAAACAATTTAAACGAATTCATTATTGCATTAACATAATCCATTGTCAATCAATTTTCATGGTTACAACTTCGGAGATTTTACCATGTTGGAGAGAGTGTGAAATTCGATTGACCGAAAAGGGTGCACTTCGTTGTAATTGAATTCATATGAGAAAGGAAAGAGTGTCACGATAGTTGTAACCCCACGAATTATCAATAAAATTAGTACGCCTGGTGGGACAATTGTGTCGTTCTTCTTTGCCCAACCCTGCCCGGGGTTGTAATATTATACATTACATGTTCAAAATGTTAATTGTGATGTTGTCTTTGTTATTGAAATATGATATTATTTGTCCATGCAAATTGGACGATGTTGAAAACAAGGAGAGTTTAATCATTTAACTATGGTTCGATGACTTATATGACACTTTGTACTTGCAAATATAAGAGTTGTCATGCAAAATACAACCTACAATAAGGAACCGGATGGAGTATCAAATTTAAAGTAAAAGGCGATAATAAATGCATACCACAATATATTGTTAGAGAACATGCTAACTAACATAAATTTGAGTAGTATGAGGGGAAAAAGAAACGGGACAATCACAGGAGAATATTACATATAAATAAAACACTCAATACCTAAGGGAAAATAATATGAAGAGATTAAGGATACGAAACTAAAAAGATTAGTGAATATGAATCTTTATGACCTGAACTTTAGGAGCGCGAAAATAGTATATAGTACATCATTTTGGGTAAATGAAAAGATTAGAAAAACTGAAAAGACACTAAAATGCTAAGAATGAACATGAATGAACGGAAAAAAAAGTTTTAAAAAAAGTATGACATATGTCAGAAAAATAGAGTGTCGCATGTCGCATTCCATGTCAATTTTAACTCTTTTTACTAGATCTAGATATAGATGAGGACATACTAACTAACATTGTCAAATTATTTTGATGAACAATGTCAATTACAAATTAATCAAAACCTATCTACTTTAAGCAAAATTGTTGACGTAAATACTTCTTCCATAGCCAATTATTTGCAACAAAAGGGTATTATTTGAGTCATATAAAATATTATTTTAGTGCACATAAATAGTTATGGAGGAAGTACATCTTATATATATATATATATATATATATATATATATATATATATATATATATATAGTGGATAGGATCATTGAAAACAACCTTAGGTGAAAACTAAAAACTTTTAATCTTGACCGTAGGATTTGGAGATGGACGGTAACGATTTAATCTATGTATATACTTGTATTTCAATCTAGGGTACATTGAAGATTTAAAGGGGTACACGTGTACTGTTCATCATAGTACTGAAAGTCTTGTGTACCCCTTTACTGCTTGTATGTACCCTTAAAGATGTAAAATGTACCACTTATTGTGTTTCCACGTTTTCATATAACATGTGGTTTTCACTGGATCCTGACTCTATATATATATATATATAATATATATATATATATCATATATATATATATATATAATATATATATATATATATATATTATATATATATCTTAACTAGTTTTTTGGTTCGGGGCGTTGCCCCGAGCCCAAAGATGTCGTTATGTTAATTATGTATTGGTTGTCTACTCATGTATTTCTTGTAGTGTTGTACTTTCGTACATTTACGTGTACTTAAAAATTACTAGTCTAATTTGCACGGCGATGCGTGCATTGTTTTTTTTACCTAACACTAATTTTTAATCATAAAAACATAAATGTTTTAATTTACTTATTAAAATACAAAAATAAAAATTAACACTGTGACATAATGACAACAAATAATAATTTGATAAATAACGTAAAATTGAATAAAATTGAAGTAAAACATAATTAAAAATACAAAATTAAAATTTCTGACCAATTACAATAATACTTCTAAAACTATAAACAATAATATTCAAAAATTGAAAAAAAAAATACGAAACATAGCCACAAATAGGATACATCGAGAATCAGAAGAAAAAAGAGATGATTTGTTTGTTGGTAAATAGAAGAAGACGCCATAGGCCATAAGTCATTTTATACTCATCAGAAATTTATGTTATTAATAATGAAAAATATTTTTTTATATGTTATAGTAATAGTAATAGTAATTGATTGACATATAATTGACATATTTAATAAAAAAAAAGGAATTAATATAGTGATTGACTTATTGTATTTAGGGATTTGGAATGTATTGATTGATTGGATGATTAATTGTGGATTATGTATGGAAATTTTTAATTGAATTTTTCTATTTAGAAATTTAAAACAATGAATTGATGAGGTTGAATTGATCAATTGAATTAATTAAGGACTGTCATTTTAAACTAATTGAAGAATGTAATTTTAATTGATGAATCAACTAAGGTTTGATTGATAGATAATTTCATGTATAAATATAAATTAGGAAGGAGTTTAAATTTTAATAAATTATTTTTGTTAAATAGCTAAGCTAGGGGTAAAAAAGTATTTTCATAGGGGGACACCATAGCTCCCCCTTGGCTTATATTATGGAGATAACTAAAGAATTGTGTATTGTAAATTTGGGCTAAGAACCCACCTTAGGTCATAGAGTTACTTGTGTGAAGTAGTCAAATATGAAGTTCAATCAATTCGGGTAAGTTTCCTAGGATGGTGCAAGTAAGTAGACACATCTTTAAAAARCATCATTAAAAAACTTACATTAATAAATGGAAATGAAATCCGAAATTGTTCAACTTTCTCCAAATACACAGGAAAATCATTACTGTACTTTAAAAAAGAGGGTAGAAGTACATTTGATTTTACATGTTCGTGGTTTTTGTTTCAAGTTCTTCAAGTGCATTTCTATTTTCCTTTATTTTGCAATTAAACGTAATAAAAGCAAGGCTAGATTTATAATTTATTTGTGCAAATGAGTCTCACTCTAATGGGTGATACAAATTTTAGTTGGGTAAAGAAGTGAACGGGAAATAACCGGTTGGCAAATTTGGAATGTCATCATTTAGTCGTCGTTTTTGTGCTTCTTCATTTTTTTACCTTTTCGAGCGTGGGACAGTAGTGCTGCTATATGCATGTTATAGTTCACCTCACTTGTTTGGCTTTCTTCTTTGTTTTCAGCTGGTTTGTCTTTACCCATGTGATTATTTCTTCCCTCTTTATCAAGCGACAATGTTAGATTTTTCTTGTTAAATAATTTTATTCCCTAGTTCGTATTTTTGTAATGTGCAAATTTGTGGTTTGAGATTTAATTAAGAGACTTGCCTTGTATTTGTATTGCTTCTCCTTGTAATTGCTTTCAAGTATGTTGTTTATTTCGAACGCCCTTTGGCAGATGAATTATGTTGTTTAACTCATTGTGCTTGGTGAGCATGACTTTGAAAAAAAAATGATTTCCAACACATTGTTGTTGTCGTTGTGCCACGATTTATAATTTTCTTGCCATTGGGCTGCAATTTAGTTCTTATGTTTAGTCTTTGTTCTGTTTGCATTGGTAATTGTTAGCAATATACTTCAACTGGATTGCTATTCGAAGTCCGCTTTTACTGGAATCGAAGTCCACATTTCATGTGAACTTCCGAATACGCCCTTTGATTCTCCCCCTCCCTAACCACCCAACACAACAAAAAATCTGCAAGCGTCAAAAATTCCAGTACGAAGAAATAAGAAAAAGGAAAGTAGGAGAAGGATAAGAAAAAGGAAGCAAGAAAGAAGGAAATTGCACCACCAAATTTGCAAGTAGGAATAATAAGATAAAAAGAAGTAAACCATAAGCAGTATATCGACGTTATACATGGAAGCTCCAGCCAAATTGGCACCGTCATTCCCCATAATGGAAAAGAGAAAAAAAATATAAGGTTGCAGGTAGTATCATGTTATTGCAATGGATTTGAAAGTCGCGGATGGCAAAGGTCAGATTAAATGCTAAGTTTGATTATTTATTTTGCATCATTAATCAATTCGGTAATTAATCGTAATCTTAAAACTCTCGATGTCATTATCAATAACTAATTATTTATGTGATTGTTTGATTTCCACTTCATCATTATATAAAAGAACTTTTGGTGATTGCATCGTCTTCATAAATTTATGACGCAACTTGTTTGATAAACAAGTCGAAAGAGTTGGTTTCCAATAAACAGATATGAATTGGAGAAAACGTACACAACTGAATTATGGAAGATTACTATTCGGAGTCCGTTTTTACTGTGAAATCCAAAGGTCCACGTTTTCGTGTGAACTTCCCGTATTACCCTGCCCCTTAATTATATACCCACCATCACTAAGCCACCTTGCAAACACCCAGGCCACCACGCAACCACATCTTACCCCACCCGCAACCACCCAGCCACCACACGCAACCACTCTAGCAAAACAAAATAAAAAAATTAAAATGGGGTGGCAGCCTTGTGGGGTGCAGCCAAGGAGCCACCCTTTTAATGTCCAAAATATGGTGGTGGCGCCTGGGCCAGGCGTGGGCATGTTGCTCTCCCAGCCAAGGGCCCAAACCCTCTCCATAATTTTATTTTTTTTTTGTCGTTCTAAAGTTAAAAAAAAACCAAAGTTTAAAGGGTTGTGTTTGTTGATGGTAGGTGTGTTGGGTGTGTTTCCGGTGGTAGATGTTTGGGTGGGGTTGCCGTGTTAGTGTACCGGTGTGAAGAGTTGTTTGC
>SNQN01000050.1:255912-267148 GCA_008642245.1 Bassia scoparia | reverse complement strand
ATAAAGTATTAATTAGATTGATGAAATGAGAAATGAGTGTGTTAGTGGCGAGTAATCTCAGAAGTAAACCTTGTTATCGCTCGTTGGATCGAACATAATTGATGCTAGAACTCGAAGAACTGTATGTTTTAGAGGTGTATGAGAGTTGAGAGTATGAATACGCAAGTTAGGACGGGTAAGTTGAATAGACGTGTCTGTCGAATGAGTAAAGGCCGTATTTATAGGCACGAGGAGGAAAAATCGAGCTATATACGCAGAGACTGCGTATATACGCTCAAAGGAGCGTATATACGCAGGACCTACGTATATACACAGCTCTGCGTATATACGCTGCCTAGGAGCGTATATACGCAGGCTCTGGATATATACGCTCGATTATTCTTACGCGTATTTTTTGATTTCTCCGATCTTATTTCTCATAATACGTGATTTGCCTTGACTTGCTTTGATTCGACGCACCTAAACACCTTGCTCTCCAAGCAAGGAGTTCTAGATGTTCTAGAAGGTTCACGTATTCCGAGGGTATTTTTGTGTATTATATTTTTTTGATTTTCTGCGTATAAAAACTATATAAAATCATAGAAAAAATAGGAGAAAAATCAGAAAAATAATCTAAAATACTGGTGAGCTCAGAAATGTGAAGAGTGTGATAAAAATCAAGAGAATCACCAGTAAAATTATTTTAAAAAACCCTAAATAGAAAAGAAAACCTAAAAATAGAAAAATAATTAAAATAAATAAAAGAAAATAATTTTTGCCCCCTTTATTTTTCCTTTGCTCAATAGTTCGGAGTATGACCTCACGTATTTCAACTTTTGTAGTTCCAAGCATCTTTTCTAAGTCGAAACAATCGCGAGACGCGTATGTTTCATCACTGATTACTCTTTTGGGGAGACACTTTAGGTTGTTCTACAGTTACCTGGGTGTATGTCTGGGAATTATTCGCAGAGTTTCAGGAAGCACAGGAGTAGAATGACTAAATTTTCAGAAGTTTGTCTGTTATGCAATCATTGATGCAGCTATTTACATGAGTGGCAAGCTAGGAACAGGATGTATTGGTCTGGATTGCTGCCGACTGTAATGAATAGTTAAGCACTTCGCACATGTAACTAGGGAGAATCCGAGACGTACTGCCTTCTAGGATCGTCGAAAGATTTAGTGTGGTTGAGAGCATTTGTAATAGTAATTAGTTTCCTTTTGTTGTTCACCATTATATTTAGAGGAGCCAACCTAGTTGGGTTTCTAGAGTATGAGTTTGTTAGGTTGTTTTTTTATGGTGCTCAATAAAGTTTTTATTTTACTGAGCAAAAAAAAAAAAAAACTGTAATTATTTTTAAAGATAATGTTTTATATTTTGACAATTTTTTATAGTTATTATTCGAATGAACATATATTATATATATATATAATATATATATATATAAATAAAATTTTACTCAAAACACATTAATTAAGATTAATAGTTTCATCTTCCGTGAATGAACCCAAAAAACATCCTCTCGTGCCATTTTTGTATTTACTCTACTTTATTTAAGTAATCACATGCAGTGAGTGAAACAAAATAGACAAATAAAGCACAAAAATTACAAAAATGGCAAGGAGACGGGTTGCATATTGGTTATCACGAAGATGAACCAATAATTTCCTTTTATTAATATTCATTAATTACTTTCTTGCAATTTTATGCAAATAATTAATAAAGTGTGTTGTGAGGGAAAATTTGACAAGTAAGTTTGCCTTAATAGTAGTTAATAGATAGATTCTCCAAAATTATAACAAAGAAACCTTATCAATGTTAGTATTATCTTAAATATTACTTATTATTTTCTTTGCTTTACTAATATCTTTATGGTATGATATTTGATTAAATAATCGTATTAGTCAATACTAAAATAACAAAACGACTAAGTTAAAGATTAAAATATAGACAAGTGACCCTCACTTTTTCCTTAGAAAAAAATATCAATACCCCTTTGATTAACCCTGTTATCCTATCAGCTTTGATATGTTTATCATATCTCAACTAATGCAAGGGAAGAATATGTTAACTAAAACTTTTTTTTTGTTCTTTTTACTTGCAATTCAACTTTCGTTTTAATGCATTATTTTAAGGAAGAGTTTAAAGGCGTAACCCGAACAAAAAAAAAAGGTAAATAATTTAAACACAAATAGAATGAGATAAACACTTACTATTTATAAACTTATATGTTACATAATTTGCTCTTTTACATACTTAACTCATTCTTTAAAATGCGTATCAAATTAAAAATTGCAAGTTAAAAAAAAACAGAGTATTTCTTTCTTGTATTCGTTGATTAGTGACCGTCAAGAAAAAAAAACCTATCCAAGTATCAAATCAGGCCCATAATATCAATGGTTTGTTAACTATTACTCTGTTTTCTTTCTATTCTTGCCGAAAAACAAGTACTACTTGTATTACTTGTATTTTTTTTAAGCTAAGCTAAGTCATTAAATGAAAATCATACGACATTTACAATAAAAATCATTAACAAATCAAATACATAACAAAATGGACCAAATTAAATCAAACTTTTACAAAACCTAGATCGCTATAAGAAACATTTGCAAGTACAATCGTGCCTATTTCACATCGCTACTTCATCACACAGCTTTTCGCGATGGATTCTATCGATRTGCAAGAGTTTTCAATTAGATCTTGAATCGATTCTTTTGAATGTATTAAAAGTACAAAAATCTATTGTGATCCTGTGCTAATCTCCCTCAACAAATTAATTCCCAAACAAAACCAAACAAACATGCCCAAAAAGATCTCACAAAGGAGAAAGATAATTTTTTTTTGACAGGAAGTAGAAAGATAAATTCGATAGAACGGAAAAGTAAGTCTCAAATAGCAACTTATTGAAAACAATAAAAATAAGATTATGTTATATGTAACCCTAAGGCCTACATTTAAGAAATTACTCCCTCCAATTCCTTTTACTTGCACCATTCCATTCTGCACAGTCTTCAAGACACAACTTTGACTACTAATAACTTAAATTGTATTGTTTAGAAAATTATAAAAAATTTGATATTAATAAAAGATACATTAAGACGAATCAAACAAGATCTCACTTGACTATATTATACATTATAAATTTGTCAAAAAAATTGGTCAAAGTTTACTAACTTTGACTCCCAAAAAGGAAATGGTGCAAGTAAAAAGAATTGGAGGGAGTAATACACTACTATTTATAGAAATAATTTAAGTAAACAAGATTTAATAACASAAGTATCAAGATAATAAATGCTTGATTGAAAATATTCTTTCCATTTTAGGTGTCTTATGTATAACATTTTCCATAAAAATAAAAGAGAAATTAAAAAAAAAGAAAAGGAAAAGAGGCTTACCATCAACCTTTAAAGATTGATGGGAGCCCCAAAACAATGGAGATGGAAAAAGAGTTTTTGTTTAGAGAGAGAATAAAGAGAAGAGGCGGCTAGGTACTACTTATATTTAGTATGACTAGARAGTTGAAGAAAATAAGGTGCAGAACAATTTTCACCAACTTCATAAGTAGTTGAAAATAAGGTGTTGGTTTTCTTTTAAATAATGCAAGCGACACAAATTAGTACTGACTTCCAAGTTTCAACTTTCAACCACAAAAATACAAAAATAGGACAAATAAAGCACAAAAATTACGAAAATGGTAGGAGACAAATGCATATTAGTTTATCACGAAGATGAACCAATAATTTCCCTTTATTAATATTCATTAATTACTTTCTTACAATTTTTATGCAATAATTAATAAAGTGTGGTTGTGAAAGAAAATTTGACAAGTGGGTCGGGGTTTGCTTTAATAGTATTTAATAGATAGATTCTCCAAATTATAACACAGAACCTTAATCAATGTTAAGTATTATCTTAAATATTTACTTATTATTTCCTTACTTTACTAATATCTTTATGATATTTTATTAAAGTAATCGTTTTTAGTCAATACTAAAATAAGCAAAACAACTAAGTTAAAGATTAAAAAATAGACCAAGTGACCTTCACTTTTGTCCTAGAAAAATATCAATACCCCTTTGATTGACCCTGTTATCCCATCAGCTTTGATATATATAAGTTTATCATATCWKTATTATATAAGGGAAGTGGGGAGGAAGATGGTATCCCCTTTTAAATAACCTTTATAACCTTAAAAATTTTAAATTTTTTTTGAATTGAAGTGCCTAAACTACCCTTTTACTTATTATGAGATTTAAAATCGAAATTTCATTTATTATGTGACTTAATTAGTACAAAAGTTAAATCAATGAACATTAGTCCAGAATGAATTGAAACACATATGGTATAATATTGAATTTCATGTTACATTTATTTACAAAATAATTACAATTCAGATAAATTGTATTGCCAATTAGTTATAAACATTTTAATTTAATACATTATATATAATCTTTTTTAATGAAATATTACAATTTTTATACGTCTAAGCACGCATCGCGTCCACATAAAAACTAGTCTCAACTAATGTAACGGAAGAAATATGTTAACTTATACTTTTTTTGTTTCTTTTTACTTGCAACTTTCGTTTTAATATACATTTTAAGGAAGAATTTTAAAGGCGTAGCCGAGCAAATTAAATAAAATAATTTAAACACAAACAAGAATGAGATAACACGTTACTAGTCTTAAATTTATGTTACATAATTTGCTCTTTTACATATTTAAYTCTATTCCTTAAAATGTGTATCAAAATAAAAATTGCGAGTTAAAAAACAGAGTATTTCTTTTCTTGTATTAGTTGATTAGTGACTGTCAAGAAAAAGAAACCTATCAAAGTATCAAAGATCTGGCCCACAAATATCAATGGTTGTTAACTATTACTCCATATTTCTTTTCTATTCTTTGCGAAAAACAAGTAGTCATTGTATTTTTTAGGATAAGGGAAAACTAAGTCATTAATATGAAAGTCATACGACATATACATAGAAATCAGTAACAATCAAACACATACAAAATGGACCAAATTAAAACCAATTTTGACAAAACCTAGATCGCTATAGAGACATTTTCAAGTACAATTGCCCTCTTCACATCGCTATTCAGATCACAACACTTTCGCGATGGGTTTTATCGATTTGCAAGAGTTTTGAAGTAGATCTTGAATCGATTCTTTGAATGTATTGAAAGTACAAGAATCTATTGTGATCCCATGCTAATCTCCCTCAACAAATTATTCCCAAACAAACCAAACAAACATGCCCAAAAAGATCTCACACAGGAGAAAGATAAATTATTTATTTTTTACGGGAAGGTGAAAGATAAATTCGATAGAACGAACAGTCTCAATATAGGGACTTATTGAAACACATAAAATAAAAGAGAAATTAAAAAAAGAAAAGGAAAAGAGCGATTGATGGAAGCCCCAAAACATGAGATGGAAGAAGAGTTTTGTTTAGAGAGAGAAAATAGAGAGAAGAGCGGCTAGGTACTCTGTATTAGTAGTAACTAGACTAGATAGTTGAAGAAAATAAGGTGCAGAACATTTCACCTACTCATAAGTAGTTAAAATAAGAGTTGGTTTTCTTTTAAATATTGCAAGCGACACAAAATTAGTACCACCAAGTTCCAACTTTCAACCTATTTCCACAACGTTTTCAACTAAACCCAAATGATTATTTTACCAGCTTAACCTGCTTAGCTTATATCTTATCTTCAACAATCAGTCTACAAAGTACTGCAGTTTCAATAATCAATGGAGAAAATACAACACACAGCAGTCCAAGTTGGGAGTCTCAGCTTCATGTTGCTGAGATCGGAGCAGGACGCATACTGATCAACATACATTACATACCACCACACTGAAAATTATTTTTTATTCTGATTAAATTTCTGTTTTCCAAAATAAAGGTCGGAAGGCAGTGCTATTTCTGCATGGTTTTCCAGAAATCTGGTACTCATGGAGCACTCAAATGGTGGCTGTTGCTAAGGCTGGCTTATCGCGCATTGCGATTGATTATAGGTTATGGTCTCTCAGATCAGCCACTGAGCCATCGAGCCTATGGCAACCCTGACGACTTTGCTGGGGATGTCATAGCATACTTGACTCCTTAAATATTGATAAGGTAACATAATTCCATTGTTGCTAGTTTCAAGGGGATTTATAAGTAAGATTACATTTATCATTCATCTTCTGTTTTATCATTCATATTTCTGAAACTAAAACTCATGAATTTGCATATCAAGGAACAAATAAACTAAAACCAATAGCTCTATCAGAAATTAAACCCTATAAACTCCGTAGTAAGTCATTGTTCAACTTCATGGTTCATGTTGAGACTTTGAAATTAAAGTCGAGTAAGCATACAGATATAAAACTAATGATGTCCAATCGAACCAGGCCTTCCTAGTAGGAAAGGATTTCGGAGCTTTTGTAGCGAGTCTAGTAGCAGTACTTCACCSTGAACGATTATCTGGTTTCATAACATTAGGAGTCCCTTTCATACTACCTGGTTCTTCTTCTACTGACCCAGATCAACTACCAAGAGGATTCTACATAGTACGATGGAAGGTAACTAATCTATCAGTGTATTTATTTTAAATAGGATCAATAAACTGATATCCTAAAATTACTATTATGTCACACATTTTTACTGGTTTTCTGTTACAGGAGCCAGGAAGGGCAGAAGCAGATTTTGGTCGGTTTGATGTGAAGACAGTCATAAGAAACATCTACATACTTTTTTCAGGGAGTGAGCTTCCAATAGCTAGWGATGAGCAGGAAATAATGGACCTAGTTGTTCCAAACACTCCGCTACCGACCTGGCTCTCTGAGGAAGACCTCTCCACCTATGCAAGTTTGTATGAGAAATCTGGGTTCCGTACACCACTCCAAGTTCCTTACAGGTAAAATTTGCTTAAAGATAAAAGAAGACAGTTAGTTACCATATTGGTAAGTTACCAATATCAACAATACAAATGTCTAAGGACTAAGGTAGCCAGCCTCGTGCATAATTTGTGTTTGAATGCAGGAGCATGAACCAAAGTATAGATATTAAAGATCCACATGTCCGGGCTCCAGCATTGCTGATTATGGGTGAAAAGGATTATGTCTTCAAATTTCCGGGCATGGAGGAAAACATAAGGAGTGGTGTAATACAGAAATATGTGCCTGATCTGGAGACTGTCTTCATGCCTGAAGGAAATCATTTCGTTCAAGAACAGTTTCCTGATGAGGTTAACCAATTCATCATATCATTCATCAACAAACACAGCATCCAGTAGAATAAAGTTGTAACATTTCAAACGATATGAAACGTTTATCATAATGCAGTTCTAAATAACAACATATGGAACCCTTTCCTACTTGTTTCAATGGTGTGTCTTAATAGACAGTTAGACTAGCCTAGAGCATAGTGTTATTCCCTGCCAAAGTTTAAGCAGGGAAATTAGAAATATAAAAGAAAGCAATTACTATGATAAAGCTCCCTATTCGGTCCTTTATAAATCAGCACACTAATTGGAAACATCATCTTTGAAGAACTACAATGGAAGAAAATGCATTTATTGATAAATACAAGCCTTGGAAATTTCAAATTCTAGAAGATATACAAGATGGCTTAGTGGTTGTTCAAAGAGGCGAAAATTGAAAATTGAAAGATGTCTTGGGGAATGAAAGCCATACAAAAACATCTTGCATTTTCTAAAAACAAGACGTTTAGAGTTGGTATGCTGGAAACCTAGCAGAAGTTGGTTCTTTCATGTCCAGAAATAGATAAGTCATACCTGCAATCCCTTCAAATAAAGAGTAGGGATTGTCACCACCATGCATCTGACTTGCAGCTATAAGCTTTTGGGCACTGTCCAGAAGGAAGGCAGCAAAGGCTTTTGCTCTATATAGATAGCTCAAGTTGTAAGTAACCCGGAAAAGAGCAAGAAAAACATATGCATTTCCACTGATTCCATGACAAATGCCAACCCGCTTGAGCAATCCACGTCTCCAGAAACACTTCATCCCCAAACACCTACAAATTTGAACATTATGCTCAGTAACAATSTTTTAAAATATTTTTTTAAAAATAGCCCAACAAGAAGCTAGACAGCTCATGATGAGAAAGCATAGAAGCAAACAAAGACCAATCAGCTCAAAATCCTGAGTATAATTATAGGCAGATGCTCCTTGGTTTATACATAGACAAGTGTATCCTCAATTTTTCCCAAAACTTTAAAAGCACGAAAAGTGATTGGAATTTTTATGGTGAAGATGTTTAAAATTCTACTTTGAAAAAGAGAATGGACCTACATCATTAATACTTCCTCAGTTTTTTTATTACTTGTCACAATTCTTAAATTCTTAAACTGCAGCCGTCTAGACAATTTTTGGGGAAGAAATAAGAAAAAGGGACCTATAAGAGAAAAACGAGATAGAAACAGTTTATTGTCCAAAATTGAAGCGTAACAAATAATATAAAACTTCCCTAAATAAAAAGTATAGTGAGTAATTGAAAACATAGGAACTATAATACTTACTCTACTCCAATTTGATAATATTCACAAGTACTCATATAACTAGTGTTTATGCTTTATGCATATAAAAAATTAGTGATGTAGGATCTCTTTAAAATCGTTTCAATGTATTCTTTATTGTTACCTTCTTCTTCCTCGTCTTAATCCCAAAAGATGGATACAAAAGGACTTCATTTGAGGTCAACCATTCTAGACTCCTAGTACTATCCTCGCCAAACCATGGGGTCGGCGGCATGGGACCATAAGGATTTTCTAGGAGGTCACCCATCCTAGTACGTTATTATTATTATTATTATCTATTTTGTATAATTCTTGGCAAAACATAACTCAAGATATTACAAGTCTAAATTATGCATAATGCATTGTCAAGTGTGAAATTGAAACATTACGATTAATATGAATTGGAGAAAGTATGATTTTGTTTGGATGATTAACTAGAACAACTCAACAAGAATTACACTAGATAGATTCATGTGAGTTCTAAATAGACCACTAAAGTTGTGTTATTATGAGGTAGAATCTACAAATATTATTAAAAGGCGTTCTAGTGAACGTGAATGTGCCAAGTCAGCAATTAACGCCATTTGTTCGCCACGTCATTACACTCACATATATTGTTTATAATAATAACAAAAAAAAAGGTAACAATGAGATTTGATCTCTAGATCCCGATGTTAGTATGAATGTAGCTTTACCAATTCAACCACTTTTTATTAATGTGTTATATATCGCTTATATATATATATATATATATATATATATATATATATATATATATATATATATATATATATATATATATATATATATATATTGTAAATATTGTCCGCATGTAGGACTCACTCTTATCGGAATTAGGTACCACGTGCAAACAATGATCTATCAATCTCAATACTTTAATATTAGTTAGTTCCCTTTTAACATTTTTTACAGCCCATTAGTGATGTCACGTAGAATTCATCCTACGACAAAGAATAGGGTAAACCGAATTTAACACCACGTGCTACAATGTCCTATATATTTAAATATTTTGAGTGTCCTACCAACCTCAATATTTTAATATAGAAAGTTCCCTTTAAAAAGTTTTGATGATCRAGCAATGTCCTATATAATTCATTCTACGGCAATGAATAGGGTAACCCAAAGTAAATTGAAAACGGCAAATTTGTGGCCATGATTTTGTATACATATATATACTTCTACATGAGAAACAACAAGCCAAAGTACACCACCAAAATGAACCTAGACAAGTGAAGAGAAGAATAATAAGGTATTGGGTATCCTTAAAAAAAAAAAAGAATAAGAAAGCTTAAAATAAAATGGGATAGTGAAACAGGAAAATGAAAACTAAGAACAGCGAGAGTACACCGCCAAAATGAATAGAAAAGTAAAACACAYTTCATGAGTTCACCCTCATTGCAAGCTCTCAAACTGAACCAACCGAATTGCATGCACGACCATCTAATCGGAAAGAGGAGTCACATTAACCTCAGATAATATGAAGTCATTACAATGGAATTGGAAGGTTGCAACATGCCAAAAGTCAGGTAATTTTAACTGTGTTCTTTATTATCATCATCATTCAATTGGGCTAATCAAATGTATTAACCTCTTTGATTACTTCTTTATCAATAACTGAAATGTTTGCAATTGGCTTCCACTTAATTCTCATATAAAAGTAACTTTGGTGTTCATCATCTTCAAATTGTGGCTGTTCCCGTTCAACGAGGTAGCTGATTATTCATTTTAATTTTGATTTTGATTTCATTTTGATCAAGCTACATATTAGGAAAATACTAATATTAGTTGTTAATTTCTTGTACTTCGTAGTCGTTTATTTGATTTCTCCTTCTGATTTTCGTGGAATATCATCTTGCTTGTAGTTGTATGTAGTTTCCAATCGCAGGGCCTTTTTCCAGCACAACTGTATGAAATTGCAAGATTTTACCGATTTAATAAGTTGAATTTGCTCTTCATTGCATTTGTTTGATTCGTAATTCATTGTCAGAGTTAGTAAACTTTATTAAGTTCTGTTGTAAAAAATTAGGATGAATCATGGACCCTGACATGATCCATGCCCCCCGCTGCAGATCAGAAAGAAAGAATCACCGAACACTTTAAGCATCTCAACTCAAGCTGAGAAATTCTTATAMGACTAATCAAATATATTAGGTGCCAGAATAGTAACTGATTAGTATATCAAGTCTTCTGTAGTTTAATCAAGGATTTCTTTGTCACAATTATAAAAATTGTGATTAATGTAGCTACAATACATTCTAATGATTGAATATGATAAATTGATCATTTATGTGATATGATAACTATTGCAATTGTTGTTGATTAGTGGTTAAAATCAACCCTTTTATGTCAAAGGTCATAGCTTCAAGTCCTTGTAATTGTATAATACTGAGTATTTTTATTTTAAGTTGAAATAATTAAATACTTTGACACTTGTCACATTAGAAGGAGTCCACATGACGTAACCACATTGTATGACACTCTTTTTATGAACGATTAGTTTGATTACTATTGTACTATCATGTTAATATTTTTGTAGAGTTTAACTTTGCTGCTGTAGGCCTATTGATTGAAATTGTTTAAGTCAAATCTTTATTGAGTGTATTGTCAACAGAAAAACACTTGCTCTTACCTTAAAAAATATGCAATCACAGTTTAAAAATATGCAATCACAATTTAAGAATATCAATCAATCAATCAATCAATCATAGCCTTAAT
>SNQN01000050.1:222017-255887 GCA_008642245.1 Bassia scoparia | reverse complement strand
ACTGAACTCAACTTCCATGAATCAGGACCGGTTTTCCATGGATCCCTAATTGAATGACACGAGTAGCAGTACCACGCCTATTGAAGGCAGTTGAGTCAGTCCACCCTGGTGGAGGAACAGATAGATGTACAAATCGGATAGACCTGAAACCAAGAATGCAATCTCATTAGCTTACTCAGGATGCATGAAGATGTCCTTGACTTCTATCAGATGAGATGGCCTGGAATTGATCCAGAATCATATGACATTCACTGAATCGATCCAACAAAGAAGCCTTGAGCAAAACGAAAAGCATTTTTCTTTATGAGAAGAACCAGGCCATTAGTTGAGGTTAACAAGCTACTTGGTGCAGGATTCATTGAGCTCTGCCATTATCCCTAATGCTGGCAACTTTTGATGGTGAAGAAGCCCAAATTCAACATGGAGGATCTGTGTGTAATTTTACAGATTCGACAAGGCTTGCACAAAGAAGGAACAGAATGCTATCCTCTCCCTAGAATAGGACCAACTGGTGATTCCACAGTGTTCATGATCAAAACTCTCATTCGGCAGCATTCTCTGTTACATCAAATCCACATGTACTCACGCTACAAAGAAAACTGCCTTCTTACCCTTTGTGGGTCTATAATTATAATGATCCATTTTGGGCTAAAGTAATTGCTTGGTCTGCCACACCATAGAATGAGACCAGGACTTTGAAACCCAAAGAGGCCGAAATCTGAGGAAAATTATGATGCAATCGTGAAGAGTGTTCACCCATAAGTCACATTGAAGACCTGCTGAAACTTTTGCTAACCTAAGAACATACCAGTCAAGCTCAATCCCAAACAATGTTTTTTGGGTTAAGTCTGGTAAATTCTTAGATTTATGGTACGTCAGAGAGAATTGATTGCAAATCCTAAAAAGTTAAAAGCTGCTCTAGATTACCTGAACCTAAGAGACATCAGATATCACAAGCTGATAAGAAGGATGCAACCTTTCTAGGATTATTCCAATCATCAAAAAATTCACCCATTTCTTCAAAGCGTTTAAAAGGTAACAAGGAATTCAACTGGGCACTGAACGCAATGAGCATTCAATCAACTCAAGAACACCTAGGAAACTCCCCAACCTTTACCAGGCCATACCAAGTGAAACATTATACCATACATTGTTGTCAGCCAATTTGCAGTAAGTGCTGTCTACTGAGAGAGCAGACAAAGTTCAACAACCACTATACTTTGAGCCATACTTTGATGCACATCCAAAGTGTCTGACTGACTTACCACTGGAGAAGTCATTGAGAAGATTGAAAAACAAGCAGTGTTAAACAAATTGGCACTTAAATTATCTATTTTGAATCACTTTCCAACCAGACTGCTATCAAAGCACAAACCTTGGCTTGATGTCATTGCCATGTTCATATTAAGAAGTGCAAACCACTCAAACATTGCCCTGGATGTGTACACAATGTTCATCCACTGACACAGGTTTGGAGCTGTGTAGTTATGCTCTATCCAAGAAAAAGATGTCATTGGAATATGCCCTGAAGTTTCAATTTCAAGCAACCAATAATGAGGCTAAGTATCACTAGTGGAAAAAAAGCCAAAAGCTCCAAGCTTTTACCCACTTAAAGCTCCAATTTTGCCCCGTACTTTTGGAGATGTACTTTTAAAGATATATAAAAGCTCCAAGCATGACTGGACTTTTAATGGTATAAAAGCACTAGCTTCTTAAAAACTGAAGTTATAGTGCGTTAAAGCTCAAAGCTTTTAAAAGAGCTGAGTTTTAACGCACAAAAGCTCTAGTTTTTAAAAAGCCTGGTACTTTTAATATTATTTTAGAAAAACAATATATCCTTGCCCAATAATAATTCATATATATCCGTGCAAATATAATCCAAATGTATCCCACCTGTACTTTTATATCTTCAATCCAACAACAAACAAAACACTCTGTTATGCCATCCAAAAGCATATAATTTGATCAAAACCAAAAAAATACATGTAATTATATCAAGTTACAATTTAATAGTGCAAAAATGCATCTAGTACAATGTAGCTATAATAACTACACCCAAAATATTATAGAGTATCCATACCATACGTACAACATTTCATAAGTTATGTCGGTGAAAAAATAGCAAACATGTCTTTTGAACTTCAATGATTTCCGCTTGAGTCAAAGATCCTCCTTGATAAATTATAATCTGGAAATAGGATCACATGAAAATTATCAAAGGCAAGTGTAATTATACTACACAAAACAACCTTTGGTAAATTATTACTCACATTTAACATGTGTACATACTTTTAAGGTTTTGAGCCATTTTTATCTCTAAAAGGTCAAACTTGTTTAATTTACCTACATATGCTATCTTCTCATAAACATTTAAGGGGTTCTCCACTTGTTAATGGTAAATTAGTCATATATATATAATTAGAAGCTTTTAAGTATTTACAACTCATTTTAACAACAAGTGGTTAAAATAAGTTCATTCATATTCATGCACTTATTCTGCTTTATTTAACTAATTTCTTCCCCTTGTCCTCTAAACTAATGGTTACTCGTTTAGTATTACTCATATTGAACATGTTTACAAACTTTTTAAGTGTTTTAGAGCCATTTATCCTCTAAAAGGTCAAAATAGGTTCATTCTCTCAAACTTGTCAATTTACCTTCCATATGCCTATTCTTTTCCTATAAATCATTTAAGGGTGTTCTCACTTTTTAATGGTAAATTAGTCATATATAAGATAATTAGAAGCTTTTCAAAGATTTACAAACAAAGTGTTAAAATAAGTTCATTCATTATTCAAGTATACTTATTATAGCTTCTATTTGACTAATTTCGTCCCCTTGTTCCTCTAAAGCTTAATGGATTACTCGTTTGAGTTTTATTACTCATATAACATGTTTACATACTTTTCAAGTGTTTTAGAACATTTATCCTCTAAATGTCAAAATAGGTTCATTCTTCTCAAACTTGTCAAATTACCTCCATATGCCTATTCTTGTTCTTATAAATCATTAAGAGGTTTCTCACTTGTTTAATGGAAACTAGCTGTCTCGCCCGCGTACCCGGTCCAAAAATATCATTTGTTAATGTGTAATGTTGCTACTCATGTATTCCATGTGTTTGTACTTTTGGAATTCTTTTACGAATCCAACTGCTTCAGATCTTTTCTAACTCCTTCCCACCAAGTCATTTTTGGTCTCCCTCTACCTCGTTTAAAATCCCCTTGATCCCACTCTTCCACTCTTCGCACCGGTGCCCCCTGAGGTCTCCGTCTTACATGCCCAAATCAACGCAAGTGGTTTTCCCTGAACTTGCTTGCAATATCTGCAACACCAACTTTCTYGCGGATAACTTCCATCTTAACATCCGCATCTCGGTGACCCCAACCTTTTGAAAATGCTCTTTCTTGAAGGCCCAACATTCCGTACCATAAAGCAAAACTGGTCACATGTACAAAATCACATGAAATACATGAGTACGCAACTATTACATCATTAACAAAATGATATTTTTGGACCCGGGGCAACGCCCGGGCCGAGACACTAGTTTATTATGACAATACTAAACCAAAACTAATGATCAAAATGGAGATAGACGCAAGTGAACTCAAATCCTTAAGACAAGCTTACGTGTGTTGAGGAACTAAAAGAACATAAACTAAGCTAACAAAATACTCCTTCCGTAACGAAAAACATTCAACAATTTCCATTTTTGGGTGTAKCAAAAAATATTCAATAATTGTACAATTTTCCTTATTTTGTAACTTTTTAATGTTACCCTTACTTATCCATCTAATCAAAAATTAGTTCCATGAACTTTTTTGTGTCTTTCTCTACTTTTCTTCCCCTCCTTTTTTTTAAGGAACCACAACACTAAATCGTACTTTAATTATTCATTAACTTATTTTGAAATCTTAGGGGCCTTAATACATTTGTTGAAAGTTTTTCGTTACGAAAGGAGTAGAATTTAACTCCACAAGAATAGGGTCTAATTTTCTAAGAAGAAAAATAAAGTCCCTCTTATGCAAAGATCTTTGGGGAAAATCAAACATTCCATTATGTCAACAAACTACAACTTTGAACTAGGGCCTAAAAAAAAAGCTTAATTCATAAACCACAAAAAACTAATTTCCCACTACAATCATGTCATGATGCAAATATAAAGAAAAGTGATACAGCACCTCTAATGGAACAAAGATTCTTTCCATTTGCAAGTTGAACAACAATTGAAAGTAAAGAAAAAAAAATTCAAAATCTCATAATATAACTATATAACACATAACATGGTAATCAAAAGTTCATCAAATAAGGTTATGCTCATTTAACCTTATTTAAGCACTAAGCTCAAATAACAATAAAAAAAAGGAAAATTCAATGTGATAGCCTCGAAGTTTCACTTTCAACATACAGTGGCAACTAAAATTTTCAAATTCTACATAATGGCCTTAGCGGTTTTGTAAATTACACAAAGTAACCTCGAGATATGCGATCGTATCTAAATCTACCACAAGTGTACGGGTCAATTACTGTAAATATAGGGTGAGCAAGGTATCGTATCCACAAGGAGGTCTAATCAAGTACCAAATTAAGAAATTCTAATATTATTTAAACGATTAAAACAAGTGGGAAAATTATTAATTAAACTAATTGAAAGCGTTAAAAATAAAGTCTAACAAGTAGGAGAAGTAGTTCTAGGTTTCGGGTTTCACCAATTATAATTCTATTTCCTGAATATAAATTAATTGTAGGGTTGAAATAATATATTGCAATGATRGAATTTCCTAAAATATATAATCTCATCTCCCAAGGTAGAATACGTATATCTATATCAATATTACGTCTACTTCCGTGATCATAATAATTGGCATAAACTGATTCAGAACAGGAATTCAAGTAAAAGACCACCGTACCCCAATAGTATAACTATTGCTAAAGTTATACCACTTAAAGTTTGTTAATCCCACGAACTAATATTAAACTTTCACTCCCGCTAATAATTTAATACCTTAAACATATAATCAATTGGCCAGATCAATTATACGAAATAATAACAAGATTAACAAATTGCAATAATATAAATGAAACCCAAACAAATAATTCAAAACATTGATAGAATAATAAAAAGCTATATCCCGAACCTAGAACAATGAAATTTAGCAAGACATAGTGATCAAAGTAATCCAATTGTATAACAATGAAAAATCAATATTCGACATAATAATTATTCAAAGATTAGCAATTAAAGGAAGGAATAGTTTAAACTCCCGAATAGACGAATCGCGTCCGATTCGTACTCGGCTTGTGTTCGTGTGTCTGATCTCCTCGTCTTATTATGCGTCTCGTGCYTGCTTCCCTCCAATACGTGTGACTTTGGACTCTGATATCTCCTCTAATATATATTGTTGTGCCTAGGGGCGAGAATTGACCTGGCCTGTTCGCGAACAGTTCGGGCTCGAATTCTTCAAAGCTCGGCTCGAGTTCGCGCTCGACTCGAAAGCTTAACGAGCCGAGCTGAGCTAGACTAGGCTCGGCTCGAAAGCTCGTGAACGGGCTCGTTAAGTTTTTTAATATAAAAAATTCATCTTTTTAAGCTTAATATTTATACCTTATTTTTTTTCACTTATATAAAATTAATTATGTAGTATGTCTATTAGTCTATTACTAATCTAAGAATCTAAGATCATTATGAAAAAAAATCACTAAATGGTAGAAGGGGAGAATAATACATTAAAAAAATGAAGAAAGGGTAAAAATTGTACTTGTACAATTCTAGAACAATCCACTAACACTCATCCCCACTCTCATTTCAGTATTACGCTTTAACCCAAAAAACACAAAAACCCTACAACTTCAGAGAGAGGGAGAATGGTTTGGCGGCGGAAAGAGAAGAGGGGGGAGGGGGGGGGGGGGGGGGGGGGGGGGGGGGGGGGGGGGGGGGGGGGGGGGGGGGGGGGGGGGGGGGGGGGGGGTTGATGGGTCGACGACAAGGCTAGGCGGCGTGACTTCCTGAACGTGAAGCTCCATTCAATTTATGCTACTTATGTCATTTAAGTTCAATATTCTTTTTCCTGAATTAAATTTATATATGCTCGATTGTTTTCAGATTTAGAATCTGGTTTACAGTATAAGTTATTCTGAGTTGTGATCTTAATCTGTTTTTCTTCTTCTTCTTTGGTTTTGTTTATATTTTCAGATTTATTTTATGATTTTATCCATTATTCTTAATCTGTTTAAATCTGATTTTTAAAGGCTATTGCTTTAATTTGCATAATTTGCATAATCTTGTTGGTTTCTAATCTGTTTTTGTGTATTATTGTGGATGGAATGAGTCAAGGGCAAATGTGGATTATTGTGTATTTGTGTTAAAAAAAGTTTTTAATTGCTATTGAGCCATTATTGT
The DNA here is from genome assembly GCA_008642245.1 of Bassia scoparia. Taxonomy (NCBI): domain Eukaryota; kingdom Viridiplantae; phylum Streptophyta; class Magnoliopsida; order Caryophyllales; family Amaranthaceae; genus Bassia; species Bassia scoparia. The sequence goes on along the minus strand of SNQN01000050.1, from coordinate 249,490 downwards.
GTACAAACGAGCCTTTAATCGAGCCACGATCGAGTCGAGCTATCGAGCCGAGCTCGAGCCTTATAATACCCTAWTGAACACGAGCCGAGCTCAAGTTGTCAAGGCTCGTCGAGCTAACGAGCCGAGCCGAGCCTTACAAAATCCTTAACGAGCCGAGTCGAGCCTAGGGAGGTTCGATCTCGGTTCATGCGATAATCAGCCCTAGTTGTTCCTCTTGCGTCTTGCTTTGAGTATATATATATATATATATATATATATATATATATATATATATATATATATATATATATATATATATACTCCTTAATTATAGTATGTTAGGTAGAATTGCAAGATTTTGTTTTTTATCTTTATCTTTTGCTATTGTTGTATCATGCATGCTGATTGCATAGCTGTTGTTGCGTGTAGCATATTGCATGTTGTTATCTTTTACTGAGTTGTTGTTACTTCTTGCTGAGTTGTACGCTTGCATCTATCTTTATCTTCTTCTTTTCTTCTTTGCTACTCCAACTTTAATCTATAACATATAAAATTAGAACCGTTCAAATTATCATTAATAATAAAACATGTAGGTAAGTGATAAAATATCAAGAATAATTAAATATACCGTTTTTCTCACGTTCAATAATTTATTCGGCAAATATTCATATATTAGCCCAAAATAAAGAATAATTATAATAAACTTAGTAAATCATACTTAAATACAATATAATATGGGGATAAAATAAAGGTAAAATAGACACTTACCAATATGCATTTTCCACATAGTGACCTTAGTTTAGGCTAACCCAACCTAAACCACCTCACCCAACCATAATTATAATATGCATTATGCTTGACCAAAATGCCACCCTTGACAAAAACGCCATCGGCATGCGAGCAAATATGAAAAATGAATTGGGGGAATTCGACATAGGGGAAATTAAATTGGGGGAATTAAAAATTTAGGAGAAATCGATTTTGGGGAAATTGAATTGGTGGCATTTAAAATTTGGAAAATCGATTTAGGTGAAATCGAATAAGGGGAATTCGAATTAGAGGAAATCGAAAATTGGGGGACTTCTAATTCAATTAGAAATATTCGGAAAAAAACTAAAATCAAGAAATCGTGAGTGGTTGGTGAGTTGTTTTGGTTGTTGTGGGTGGACTTGGGGTGCGGTGGTGAGGGTTGTTGTTGTTGTTTTTGGGAGGTAAGGGAGGATTGAGAAAGGTGGTGGGGTGGCTTGGTGAGGTAGGTTAGGTTAGTCMGTCACCATGTGAAAAATGCAAACCTAAAGTCCACTATTTGAAATTTACAAAATCTTGTAGAATAGGAAAATTTTGATTGCTACATGCTTGTGTCGACTCAACACGACACGAAATATGGTTTGGACCCGGGGAGAGGAAATCGAACACTTTTGTTTCCGTTGTCGTTAATGAAAATCGTGAATTATGAGCATGAGGAGAAAGATTAAAGGAATCTTTTCATTTTATTTTAATTTAAGTTTTTTTATCTTGATGAAGAAGACACGTGATTAATGTTCGGCTTTTTACTTTTTTTAACAGTTGTGAAGTACTAAGTCACGGTATTTATTGTACTTTTTTTTCTAACTTTATTACTCTTAATTGTACCTGTAATCTACTCCCTCCGTGTCGCAATTCTCACAACATTTTTTAAAATTGGGTGTAACATAATTCTAACAACACTTGTACTTATTTTTATTTTTGGTAAGTTTTTTATGTTGATATTGTTGGGATTAAATCCTAAATTAATCTTTAATCAGAATCGATCTCCATATCAAATTAATTGGTAAAAACTTAATTGCGGAAGCGTACCTGAATCCATGAGTTTTATGTTGTATTTGAATCGCCTTTAGGGTTTAGTCTTCCAATAGTCACCCACACTAGGGTTTTCTCTCAATTGATGGGATGATATGAGAGACTAATGTTTTGTGCTATTGGGGACCATAATAACCCTTGATGTCTATTTATAATAGAACCCTTTCCTAATCCGCCCATCATGAATTAGAAAAGGCCCAAGGGTCTCTACACATATAATATTAAGCCCATACTAATAAAAGACGTAAATAAGCRCAATCATAATATTAACTTAATTGGATCACTTTATTTGGGCTGAACCATATGATAACACATAATACAATTATAACTAAATTGCACACGTAATTGTATCTAGGTCCATAAAATTTCCAACAATCTCCCACTTGGACCAAATACAATTATAATGTGTTTGATACTTGATAATTGCATTATACTTTATAACCTTATGAGCTCAAAATCGCTATCAAAATCTGAAGTTTTAAACAATCGGTCATTATTACATCAACACAGGATCAAAGAGTCTATCTACATTTGCCGTAACTTAGACCCATCATGTCACAATGTCAACATAATTAACGAGCATGAATCAAGCATGGGTGGTGTAGCATGAAAAATTACATACAAACTGTGATCACATATGCCTATTCCAACTGGTCCACTGTAACTTTAGTAAGATCAACAATATGATCTAATAGAAGAGAGTAAACTTAAACTGGATGCTTATCTGCAGAAAATACTTAAACCAAATATCAAATATTTTATGTCATATGAGCACTGAAAAATTGACAACTCACTGAACTGTATATTTTATATGGCATGTCGCCCATAACGAGCAGTGTGCTCATCAAATACTTTAGTAAGCGGATCCGCAATAATGGGAGTTTGTCTATTATGCTCGAATGACAATTGTTTACCCTCTCTTCTTTCTTTTATAGCCTTAAACTTGACTTCAAGCAAAGTCGGAGTATCAATGTCACACTAACTTTAACATTGATCTCGACTTTTATAATTGAGCATTTTAATCCTTTGTTCTCTACAAATACCGTATAATTTTAGACTGATTTCAATGATCAAGTCCTGGATTATATCTGCCCTAACATCCCAATTAATGTATGCAATATCTAGACGGGTACAAACTTGAGCATACACACAACCCCTACTGCGGACTGCATAGGGATTTCTTCATTTCTATGACCTCAAGATCATTCTTTGGCATTGAGTGAGACTGTATTTGTTCCCTTAGTACAGGGCATCACCTAGTTGTACAACCCTTGCATGCCAAACTTTTCAAAACCGTTTCGATATAGGCCCTTTTGTGATAGGCCTAAAGTGCTAGATGGCGACTCCGATGAATTGTATCCTAACACAAAGGAGGCGTCCCAGATCTTTCATCTCAAATGATTTGATAGAAATCTTTGGTCGTGCAGAAAACGTATATGTTGCTGGCAAGCAATAGTCACCGACATATAAAACCGGAAAATGTGCTTACTCCCACTGAACTTATGGTATAACACAATCATCAACTGATTTGTCTCAAACATGAGACATACAACTTGATGAAACTTAAAATACCATTGACGAGAAGCTTGCTTGAGTCTATAGATGGATTTCTTTAATTTACAAACCATTTTCTTGAATCTCCTGAAACAAAGTATTCAGGTTGTTGCATATTGAGGTTTCCTCAATGTGACCATTAAGAAAGTTGTCTTAACATCCATCGAGTAACTCAAGATATAAATGCACAAGTGCATCTAAACTAAGGAGTCTTTATCAATGCCTTCATTTGAGTATAGCCCTTGGAGCCAAGATTTTTATACTTAATCACATGTCGTCTGAATCCCTTTTGGTTTAAAAAATCATTTACACCAATGGGTTTCATACCTTCGGCAATGAACAACGGTCCAAACGTCATTGTCTTTCATGACTTAATTTCCTCATTCTGGCATTAATCCACTTTTGAGAGTTAGGGTTTCAATGGCCTGGCGAACGTGTTTGGATCCTCATGAACCAGTCATTTCTAGCTCTTGCTAAATTGTCACTTATTTCATTGCACCTTCCTGTTCCTGAAGGAAACAATGTAATCATCTGAAATTGCACTTCTCTCTCTCTATGGAGCTCCTTAATGGACTTGTTTTGAGGTTGTGAGTTTGCTCATTAGGAATATTTGAATGATTCTGAATAGGGGAATCATTATGAGTTCCGGACTTGTTTCTTGAACCGTATCGGAAATAGAAATCTGATCATGTGGTTAATAAACATGAAGGAAGAGAAACATTTTCTCTTCAAACTAAACTCTCTAACTTTATCTTCCCTCCAAACTATCATCCAAAAATCTAGCATTTTCCCGTCTCAAAAAATGTTTTGTAGTGGGATCATAAAACTTATACCCCCTTGATCTTTCTGGATATCCAACAAATAAAATACCAGTTCTAGAATCCAGTTTCTTTTCATTCGGCCTATAAGGCTTACTCAGCTGGACAACCCCAAATGAAATGCTTATACTGGGTTCTGCTAACCCAAAGTTCATAAGGGGTTTAGAAGCTGTTTAGTTGGTACTAATGTTAAGAATATAGGTTGCGGGTTTTAATTGCCTCGCCCTGAGTGACTTGTAAGGTTGTGTGATTATATCATACTCCTCACACATTTTCAAAAGAGTCCTATTACGTCTTTCAGCAACACCATTCATTTGAGGAGTTCCTGGCATGGTGTACTGAGGGACGATGCACATTCTCTAGGAATCGAGCAAATGGCCCTGGACATTGTTCACTTGAACCGTCATTTCTGCCATAGTATTCACCAACGTTCAGATCTGACTTTCTTAATATTTTGCCTAATTGATTTTCAAACTCGCCTTAGAAGTGAACACATCCAAGGCCTTGAGACTTCTCATGAATTAAATATAGGAAGCAATAACGAGAATAATTGTCTATGAACGTAATAAAGTATTGTTGACCATTCCAAGAAGTATAGGGAATGACACAAATATTTGTATGTATTAGTTCTAAGACACCTGAAGCTCGTCGGCTCTTAATTCCTTTGTCTGTTTGATTCCCTTTGATTCAATTAATTCACACAATCAAATCTGAAAAATCAAGGGAATCAAGAATTCCAATCTGACACAAGCCTTTCATTTTTGTTTAGAATGTGTCCAAAACGTTTGTGCCAAAGAGCTAAAGAATCTCATTAGCGAATTTCTTTTAGTACCACAAGTACTAGCATGCAAAGTTTCATTAGATGAGTCAATAGTACTTAGCTAATATAGGTTATCATAACCAGATAAAACCAGATCCAACAACTTGAATTATGAAAATGACTAACTTTAATTGTTTCCAAAAGACAAAGATAACAAATTTGTCCAATATAGAAACTGAAATTAAATTCCGTCTAAAAGACGGTACATACAAAGTCTCTTTCAAATCCAAATAAATCCAGTCTTAATAATATAAAAAGTGTCTTATAGCTCAACTTCAATTGCTTGCCATCACCCACATAGATGTATCTTTCACCTCAATCAACTTTCGGCAATTCGGCAACCGCATGGACACACTTATGTGCGTAGTAGCACAAAATCTAGCCACAAAGTGTATTTGGGTACGAACTTAATTGACTTCTGAACAGACAAGAAAGACATACCTTTTTCGCACGCCAAGCGTGGTATCTAGTGCATTGTTTCTTCTGATGAGAAGTCTCACCACAAAGAAGTATCAGCTTAGTTTGAACTTTATTTTCATTCTTATTTTCAATGTTGGCTTCTTTTGTGGTTGCGAAACCGAATCCTTATCCTTCTTCCTTTTCCTACTGTCCTTAGAGGAAGATGCAAATGAGCACTTTTGTCGTTTTTGCTTCAATCTCTCTTCCTTAAACACAATGTGAAATGAGCTCATTTAGAGTCCATTCTCCTTTTGACAGTTAAATTGACCTTAAATTGATTGAACTGTTTAGGAAGAAGATATCAAAACAAATGCACGAGCAAGTCCTCAGACAGCTCTAACTTAAGTGTCTTTAATTTTGAAGCAATATGAGACATTTCATAATGTACTCCCTTATGTTCCCTGCTCTTTATACTTTGGGAAACAAGACTAAGCAATAGATACTTATTTCGCTTTTCGTTTTTAGCAAAACGTTTTTTCAAGTTCAGCAAGGAAGATTTGGCATCTTTCTCTCGGACATTGTGCCCTGAATGATCTCTGGAATTGCACGTTTCATGATCATAAGACTCCATGCGATTTGAGCGTTCCACTTCTCCATGTTCCCCTTATCAGTAGAGAACTAGATCCGTAAGATTTTGCGGGACGCTCAACCCGAAGTGCAGAGTCTAGATCCATCATCCAAGACGATCAAAATATTCTCTTTCCAACTCTTAAAGTTTGTCCCATCAAGCATGGGTATCATATTGATATTGGCAGATATCGCATTAGCAGAAGCATTCACTGAAGAGAACACAAACAAATAAGCTCACAATAATTATAATTCAACTTTAATAAATAGATTATAATATTGGCAAATTATGCCATCATAGACAAAGACCTAGCACAACATTCATTTTGAGTCTTTGGACAGAAAAATTAACTTGTAAGTGGTCCTCTTGGTGTAGTAATCAAATATTACAAAAATTCCTGTCAATGTAAAGCCTTTCTTTGGACCGACTAGACATTCAAGGAAAACCAAATAATTGTTAATATTTATTACACAAGTATGTTTAATTTCCGGCCAATAAATAGTCTTCCTGTTGGGCCGACCATTATCCGCATGAAAATAACACACAAGTATCTCAAATTTTAAATTAATCGATTTACACAAAAGAGGTTACTTTGCAACATATTGTTTCATCAATTAATCAAATATTAGACCCACTTAAGCCAAATTGCCAATTATTAAAATCTGAACTATCCTTAAATAAATTTTAACCATATTACATATGCTATTCATCAATTGATATTCTTGCAAATTTAATTGTTGCAGCAAGCAATATTACAGCTTATAAGTAATGACAAAGTATTAGGTACATGCGGATGCACAAAAGTTACTGTGCATCAGATTATAGTGACTCTTTTATTAATATAGTAACCATTTTAATCAATATAGTGACCCTTATTATTTATCACTATATTGATGTAAAATGAAAGTGGGTCCACTATATTGATGTAAAGGGTCACTAATATTATATAAAGGGTAACTATATGCTTGTGCACATAAATTTATTGTGCATCTGATGCATACATACCTTCTGTAAGTAATTGACCAGGATGTCAAGAGAAAAATAAATAGCATACTACTGTAGTTAGGAAGTAATGGACGACAAAACCAAAAGTTCGATTAACAAATACATGAAATACTGTACATGAAACAAAAAGTGACTCAAACGAAACATGAAACACAAGCTTCCAATGAAATCTAGGAATCGAATAAATAAGAAGTCACAACCGATCGACATGCGGAATTCCAATAATAATCATAGAAAACTGACTGAATCCAAAGTCTCTAAAAAATCGTACTATAAAATTCCTCAACGGACCTCCATTAAATAAATAATTAAAGACAATTTGGCAGAATAATTTGGTTGAATTCAGCATACATCCTTTACAAATTAATCATAATTCGTAAATTCCTTGTATAACACCGAATAACAAATAACTTACATGAAGAATGCTCATGATACCAACTTGTTGGGTTTAAATCCTAAATTAATCTTTAATGAATCGATCTCCATATCAAATTAATTGTAAAAACTTAATTGCGGAAGCGTACTTGAATCCATGAGTGTTTGTGTTGTATTTGAATCGCTTTAGGGTTAGTCTTTCAATAGTCACCCACATTAGGTGTTTCTCTCAATTGATGGGATGAATTGAGAACTAATGTTTTGTGCTTTTGGGGACCATAACCTTGTGTCTATTTATAAGAACCTTTCCTAATTCCGCCATCATGAATTAGAAAAGGCCCAACGGTCCTACACTATAAGTATTAAGCCTATACTAATAAAGAGCTAAATAAGCTCAATCATAATATTAACTTGAATTGGATCACTTTATTTGGGCTGAACCATATGATAGCACATAATACAATTATAACTAAATTGCACACGTAATTGTATCTAGGTCCATAAAATTTCCAACAGATATTACTAAAATACCCTTATTATTTCTCTTAAACATCAAATTAAACACATCATTATCTTTCTTTGGGACCACAAGTACAATGCATTTTTGGGATCACAAGTAAAATGAATTTGTCTTTTATGCCATCCCTCCCAAAAAAAGTACTAGTCAACCTCACTCCATCACATGAGTCTCCACTAATCATGATTACCAATATTTAGGAAGTTAACAATCACTAATACGAGTGTTGCGAGAATTGCGATACGGAGAGAGTACTAGTATTTTAAAATTGTTTCCCTATTTCCTTATTTATCTACAAGTGCAACATGTGATGGTACCGTGTTCTTTCCGTATTTTACTAGTATTTTTTTGCACGCTATGTGTGCGTACAGTGTTATATTATTTTTTTTTATACCCAAATCAGTTAGTTTTTAGTGTTACAAAAAAATTGGTTAATTCGAATATACATTTATAATTTTTTATGTTTGTTTTTCTTTAAACAMTGTTTCYTTTGATTATTATTAATTGCACTATTATGAAGGAGTACGTCTCTTATTTTGGCACACGATGTGTGCGTGAATGAACTGAGCTCTTAAATTTATTTTTAATTCATATTTGAAATTTATTTTGTATTTTGATAACATACTTTTAGTTTAAATATATANTTTACTACACATATCTCAAACAAATTAAAAGAATAATACAACTTCCAAGTAATACCAACATATATTATCCAAATATTTTTTTTAATTGACGTGCAATTTTACAAACGTAAAAGATAAATCGAAACGGAYGAAGTATCTTAAAGTCAATCTTTTCAAATTTTGATTAATATAAATTTGATTGTTGGTACATTGATTATTTTGACTTTTTTAACAATAATTGCTAGGGGTAATTATGTAATAGCATAGGGGGGACACCATTGCTCCCCCCTTGGCTTATATAATAGAGATATCCTCTCTTTTATTTTTTATTTTCCTTTTTTATTTAGAGATTATTGATATTTTTACTTTTAAAGAAAAATCCCATGTCCCCATTTCCATATCCTTATAATTAGATCCTCCGAAAACATATCCACAAGTCCTTCAATTTTTGAAAGTCTGACACTCATATTCGAGTCCGAGCAACCCATGTATTATTTGATTCGTGGTCATTCTTCTTAAATATGGTGAAACTTCGAGGCCACTGTATAGAATTTTTCCTTAAAAAAATTATATCAAATAAGAAAATTATAGATTAGGTTAAAAATTATAATAAAAACATAAAAAATAACTAAATACATTCATATCACTCAAGAAAAATTCAAACAAAATGAACATAACCTATAATATAACATAGTCAAATAGAATATTATTTGAATTGTTGTCATTTGTCTCAATGAAGACTTTAAAAATATCAAAGTTTCATAATATCTAAGTTATTAAAAAAATCTAACATGGATAAAATACATGGAAATTTGTTTTAAAAGACGCTTTAAATCCTTTTTTGTAAGAAAGCACCTTGAAAATTGCCATTTAACAACCTTGAAAAAAAATGCAATAGCACACGTTTTGGACATTTTCAGGCATTGTCCATACTACTCAAAGTTGCCTCAATTTAAAACATGAAAAATCTTTTATCTCTCCTCTAAAACACTGATTTCATTCACACCTTCCTCCATTAATTAATGCTTAATATTCAACATCATATTCATAATAAAGGCTTCCAACATCAAGAATTAAAGCGGTGAGTGATCATTGTTTATGCAGATTTTAGCTCGACGTTAATCGAGCTAGCTAGGATCGTGACRTGCAACTAGACGGGTTAAACTGTTCGACAATGATAATTTAAGCAGAGATAAATAAATGCAAAAATGTAAAGAACACACAGAGATTGGTGACGCAAAAATCGGGAATCAGGGGAAAAACCGCGGGTAGGGATGAGGCTACACACTATGACAATTGACTTCAACTGGCTCGTTTCGCAATATACAATGAGAGAACTCATGCTAGTTATTTCATATGGTAGAAAGTAGATGGGGGTTGAAGTGTGTCTGTTATACTGATTACATTGCCCTACTTTTATAGAAGCTAAACCTAGTAAACTAAGCTGACATAGTCGGTAGCTATCTGTTCCGTCTTTTCCTCACAGACTTCACCTAGCCGTGGCTCCATGATTTTGTCCAAGCTGGTTCCTATTCTTCGCAATAGCAGTTGTTGACTGCTGTAAACACCCAAATGTGTCCCGAATTATGAGTAATCGATGATGCAATATACCAGTTTCTAGTGATCGATTCGATTCTGAAAAGAGCAGCTGAACTCGTAGAAATTTCAAAATATGTAATTCACACTCGAAAATCATGAGGACAAAGGTCAATACGAGGCCCAAAAGAATTTTCTTAATCATTTTCTATTTTTCGGACATTTTTTTAATGTAAGATTTTTTTAAACAACTTGCACTAGTTGATTTTCTGAATTTCACTTTTATTGCATGTCTCTTATTTTTCTGAATTCACCATATTTTTATAAGATTATTTTGTTTATTTTTCAATGATTTTCTATGAATTTTGCAATATTTTAAATATCAATAATACGGGGAATAACGCAGAAATACGGAAATACCAAAAAAATACACGAACGTTTCGGAATCCTCTAGAACTCCCTAGAATCCGTATTTCTTGGAGAGGGGATGTTTAGATTCATCCGTCTTGCAGAATAAGAAAATTTTTCGAATAGGCAAAGATCATTAACGGTATATATAGCTCAAAGGCAGCGTATATCGCTCCCCATGAGCATAATATACGCTCCACAGCAATAGCTATATACGCTCCTTGTGAGCGTGCTCACCCATGAGCTATTTATACCTCACCAGCATGAGCGATATAACGCTCCTTGTGAGCGTATTACGCTCCCCATGAGCCTATATACGCTCACTTTGTGCCTTCGTGCCTAAATACGACCTTGCCTCTCGAGTTATTGAACAACTTTTCAGGACAACACTTCACGACTTCACAAAACTTTCACATAGTCTCTTGTCCTAACACAGTACACATTTCAAATACGAGTTTCGCGCCCCTTTTCGAATCGATTCAACGAACGAAATCAAGGTATACCTCTGAGGTTACTCCCAAAACCTCATTTTCGTTTCTTTCTAATTTGATTAACAATTATTAACGAGTTTTAATCATGTTAACAAGATGTAGAAACTCACTCGTTATAAGCTTCTTTAAATATGTAGGAGTTTCATCACTTTTTACTATTTTCAATAGTTTTCGTCTTTATTATTAATGTTGCTTGTCATTACTAACGTTTTCTTTGCATTTTTGTATAGCGAGTTTTATGAGCGCTTTCTTCATCAATACTACTTTTTTGTTTGATTTGTTTAGCGGATCGATCAAAGCGCTATCATTACTATATTTTTTTTAACAATTTGCTTATTCGCAGAGACAAGGTGAGAAGGACACACATGTTATATTATGCTTACTAACCTTTGTCTTCATAGTTTCGTTGGTACATTATTTTCTATCACACTTGTATGTATTGCTTAAGCAAGACGGAATTCAATTGTTTATCACATTAAAATCAGATAATCAATTGGGCGACCGGTTTTCTAGGCACCTATTAATATTGACTAACCATACGTGATCGCTTTATCCATGGTAGAAGTCATTGTTTGTACATAATAGCACACCTAGTAATATTAGGTTAGTGCGCTTTCAAGATCAAATCGATAGGTTTTCTTGAATTCAATTGTTATGACTTATGAACTACAATGAGCCGAGTAGAGGCCGCTACATGCGGGCGGATTGGGTTACTGATTCAATCCGTACCATGTCCCCGAACCAACACTTTGGTACTGGACCTATTTGTGGGGTCATTAGTTGGCACAATGTTTCGAGCGTTCGTATACCTGTATAGGCACCGGTGGCGATCCCTCAACTGCTGACAAACACACCCCAACGCATTCACAATGCGGATTCCATGGCTCAATTCCATGACACTGAAGCTGAGGTCAACCCCTTGAAGGGGGTGAAGCCCTACAGTTTTTGGCGACTTCACTGGGAATATCACCGTTAGGTGAGTGGACAGACTGAAAGTCTCGTAGTTCCATTTTCATAACTAATTGAATTTTTGCTTGCGACCTTCGAATAGGGTCATGTCTTAGGCACCTTGGTCTCAATATGGGTATGTTCTATGCTCGAGATCACCTTAAGGGGGGATTTTACCTTGGTTGCATGTGGTTAATGGATCACATGGCTAAGGTAAGTCCCATCCCGCTCTGCCGCGTATGCACGTGTACTTGTGCGTGTATATAAGGGGTATCTCGGCTTATAATCACAAAGTTGTGGTAGTGATATTGGACCCAGCTACTCTTAGGCGTGGTCACTATCAGACTTAACCAAGCCGACCTATAGCTCTGACCTTAAGTGATAAATCGGATTTGTGTTTCAATCAATGTGTCTTCTGTGACTTTTCATCTAATTCAGCTATTAACCATCAATTAAGCCTAGCCCAATCTATGGTTCAAGACATGAAGTTCGATGATCCATTAGGCCCATTTCAAAATCAATTTCAAATCCAGTTCAATTTCATTTCATTCAATTCCAATCCATTCAATTTCAATCCAATTCAATTTCAATCCAATCCATTTCAAATTCAATTCAATTTCAACTTTAATACAATTTCAATCCAATTCAATTTCAAATGCAATTCGACCCAATCCAAGAATCTTAAATCTGACTTAGATTCGACCTTTTGAACCTTAAACTTGAATTAGGTTCATTCAATTCATCTTAATTCAAGAACCTTAAATCTGAATTAGGTTCAATTCAATTCAATCTTATTCAAGAACCTTAAATCTGATAGGTTCAATTCAATTCCAATTTAGAACCTTATTCTGAATTAGGTTAAATTCAATTTCAACCCAAGAGCCTTAAATCTTAATTAGGTCGCTTCAACTTCAATTTAAGAACCTTAAAACTGAACTAGGTTCGATCATAGACTCAACCCTAGGAACTTTGATTCAAGGCTAGGTCCATTCAATTTCAAGTGGCTCGTAGGTCTAAGAGGTCCTTAATTCTGAAATGGCCTATCTTTGGTTTGATCTTCCTCGATTCTAGCACCTTAAATTAGAATTAGTCTAGCCCATTCAAGTCCAGTTTTAAATCAACACCCAAACTTTATCCATTTCAAACCAGTGTCGAGTCCACTAAGTCGGAGTTTCAGTCATGATCCCCATGATAGGCCCAGGAGGCAGAAGTCAAACAAATCCTACCTCACAAAAGGCCCATGTCTCTTGACCCTCCATCATACACAAAAAAACAAAAAAGAAAAGCCTAATCCTATACCTCCTTGGCCCAACTGAAAAACATTAAACACCACCACCATCAAAGCCTCATGAGTCACCCAAGGTGCGGATCCATGATCCGTGCGACCTCTATAGATTGATTCAATAAGAGTACTAGTCCTAACCAATCAATTCCTTTTCTTTTTTGTTTTAAGTCTATGTCATTTAGGATGTAATGCTTTCTATTTCAATTTAAATAAAATAAGCCTTTCTATTTCTATTCTCTTGAGACTCTTGCCACTCCGATGACCTCAAAAAATAAATAAATAAATAAAATAAAATAAAATAATAAATCAAAATAAAAAAAATCAATCAAAAATCAATGGACATGCTCAAGAGGCCTCTTTCATAGCTTCACAAATTAATCCCTTCCCTACATTCACCTCAAACAAAAGTCAAACATCCACTGCAACCCCTTTGAGCTTATTGCCCGTTTTCTTTGTTAGCACATCAAAGTACCCTTCTATGACAAGCAAAGTTCAAAATCAAATTCAAGTCTCTAAAGAATATCAAAGTCAACTTCAAAATCAAGTGAAATCGAAGTCGATATCAAAATCAAAATCAAACATTCAAAGTTCTGAAATCAAAAGCTTGTCAAGTACTTCAAATTCAAAGTACGATTCGAGCCTCACACCTCAACCTAGCCACATTACAACCTCAAAAGTCATCTCAAAATGAGCATTGTCCATCAACACCGACCTCACAAACTACGATCGGTCTGATTCCGTAAGGATACGTAGGTAGCCTCACCTCGAGGTCCGACCACATTAATAAAAAAAAACGAGGTTCAAAGAGTGGCTCGATTCTCTTTCTCAATCTAGACTCATAACAAGCATGCTTGAACTACATCATTAGCCAACCTCGCATCTTTGACCCTTAGCCACAAATTTGATCCTTTTTATTTCTCGAACCATAGCCATTCTTTGGTCACCTTCAAGGACTCATTGACTCAATCCCGAGAAGTAAAGCCACCTGACCTTTTGGGTTAGTACATCTTGTTGGGGAACTCATTCATACAATCTACCCACCTTCCTATTTTGACTCTAAGCCGTAAACTACATTGTCTCAAAGTCTCGCTGGGGGCGTCGTCATCATGGCCCCTTAATTTCCAATTGGGGGCTTCTTGTCTCCTAAGGCCCTATTACGTGTTCAAGTCCATCGAAAATCCACTTATGGACCCGTCACTTTCAATGTCAATTTCAACTTCAATGTCGAAGTCAATTTCAACTCAAAGTCAAATCTCATTTCAAAGTCGAGTCGCGTCCAACCATATATTCCATGCCAGCTTTCTCACCTTTCAATTAGCAATCTCATAGGCCCGCCTTATCAATATTCTCAAAACCCAGTATCGTCCTTCATGTCTTGACCAGACTAGACAAGACTCTTCCAAGCTCTTAAACCCTTTCAATTCGAATTCAAATTCAAAATGCCTCTAGCATTAGGCAGACACTGCCCATTCAAATTCAAAGACCCTTTCAAATTCAATGACTCACTCAATACATGTCTTGAACCAGAACTAGACAAGACCCTTTCAAATCCAAAGGCTCACTCAAATCATGTCTTGAACCAGACCTAGAGAAGACCATTTCAAATTCAAAGGGTTCACTCAAATCATGTCTTGAACCAGACCTAGACAAGACCCTTTCAAATTCAAAGACTCTCTCAAATCATGTCTTGAACAGACCTTGACAAGACCCTTTCAAATTCAAAGACTCTCTCAGATCATGTCATGAACCAGACCTAGCAAGACCCTTTCAAATTCAAAGGCTCACTCAAATCATGTCTTGAACCAGACCTAGACAAGACCCATTCAAATTCAAAGACTCTCTCAAATTCCGGAGGTTCAGGCTTACCAAAGGAAGTTCAAGGCCTTTCGAATTCAAAGACTCTTTCAAATTCTAATTCAATGACTCTTGCCCCTTTCTCAATACAAGGTCACAAGTTACAGGATAATTACATGCAATTTCTCTAGGCATAAAAACAGACCTATGTCGTCATCAAGGTAGCCTTAATCCTGAGTTAGGGCTATCATTTTCATGTCAATGTTCATTTCCCCAGTCAGCCGAACGGAGAATGATCGCATGAGACCCAAACACATGGATGCGCATCAAACTGCATGGGACACGACTACAGGTAAAACTAACCGTTTTTATGCAGGTACCGGCGAAAAAGGGCAACCCAGGTCGCAAAACGTCTTGAGTTGCTCTCCGTCCCGAATCGAATACTTTGACTTTCGTCTTATGAGACTTACGTCTCTCTAGATTCAGTCAAAGTGGGGGCTTTTGTAGACACCCAAATGTGTCTCCCCAAATGAGTAATCGATGATGAAAACATCCACGTTCGTGATCGATTCGATTCCGAAAAGACGCAGCTGAACTCGTAGAAATTTCAAAATATGTGAATTCACACTCGAAATCATGAGGCAAAGGTCAATCAAGAGGCCAAAAGAATTTTCTTTAATCATTTTCTATTTTTCGGAATTTTCTGTTAACTGTAAGATTTTTTAAACAGCTTGCACTGGTGATTTTCATGAATTTTCACTTTTCATTGCATTCTTCTTATTTTTCTGAGTTCACCAGTATTTTTAGATTATTTTTTTTTGATTTTTCTACGATTTTCTATGAATTTTGCAATATTTACAATATCAAAATCGTGGGAATACCAAAAAAATACGGAACGTTCCGAAATCCTCTAGAACTCCCTAGAATCGTTTCTTAGAGGAGAGGATGTCTAGATTCATCCGTAATCTTGCAGAATAAGAAAAATCTTCGAATAAAAGGCAAAGATCACTACGTATATAGCTCAAGGAGCGTATATACGCTCCATGAGTGTATATACGCTCACTATATACGCTCACTATATACGCTCACCAGCATATACCATGAGCATATATACGCTCACCATGAGCTATATACGCTCCCATGAGCATATATACGCTCACTTTGTGCCTTCGCGCCTAAAATACGGCCTTGCCTCTCGAGTTTTGAACAACTTTTCAGGACCCAACACTTCACGACTTCAAAAACTTTCACATAGTCTCTTGTCCCATACACATACACATTCAAATACGAGTTTCGCGGCCCTTTTCGAATCGATTCAACGAACGAATTAAGGTATACCTCTGAGGTTACTCACCCAAAACCTCATTTCGTTTCTTTCTAATTTGATTAACAAATATTACGAGTTTTAATTCGATTAACAAGATGTAGAACTCACTCGTTATAAGCTTCTTGTAAATATGTAGGAGTTTCATCACTTTTTAATGTTTTCAATAGTTTTCATCTTATTATTAATGTTTGCTTGTCATTACTAACGTTTTCTTTGCATTTTGTATAGCGAGGTTTAATGAGGCGCTTTCTTCATCAATACTAACTTTTTTGTTTGATTTGTTTAGCGGATCGATCAAAGGCGCTATCATTATAATTTTTTTAACAATTTGCTTATTCGCAGAGACAAGGTGAGAAGGACACAGATGTATATATTATTATGCTTTACTAACCTTTGTCTTCATGTTTCGTTGGTACATATTTCTATCACACTGTATGTATTGCTTAAGCAAGAACGGAATTCAATTGCTTATCACATTAAATCAGATAATCAGGAGCGACCGGTTTTCTAGGCACCTTATTTATTGACTAACCATCAAGTGATCGCTTTATCCATGGTAGAAGTCATTGTTTGTACATAATGCAACCCACCTAGTAATATTAGGTTAGTGCGCTTTCAAGATCAAATCGATAGGTTTTCTTGATTCAATTGTTATGACTATGGAACTACAATGAGACCGAGTAGAGGCCGTACATGGGGGCAATTGGGTTACTGATTCAATCCGTACCATGTCCCCGAACCCACACTTTGGTTACTGGACCTATTTGTGGGCCCTTATTTCAAGGTTTGGCACCAATGTTTCGGGCGTCCGTGATTAACCTGTATAGGCACGGTGGCGATCCCCTCAACTCGACAACACACCCTAACGCATTCACATGCGGATTCCATGGCTCAATTCCATGACACTGAAGCTGAGGTTAAKCCCCTTGAAGGGGGTGAAGCCCTACAACTGCTTCCAAGCTGTGCTTCTTGGGATGGGCCTAGCRGAAACCGGGTACAACATTTGCCCCCAAATTGGGCTTCATTAAGTCTTCTTTAATGGAGGGCAATTTCYTCTTTTCGCGACTGACCACTTTCTCCACTTCAGTCTCCCACTTGTCCGAGTACTCCATGTTTCCCTATAACCGTCACATCACTTAACTTCTCCAACTCCACTTTATTTAATTTCAACGGCAGCTTTTGCCTTCACATCACTCCCATTTATTCTTCAGTCTCTTCAACTCCTCTCTTCTTTTTCGACCGTTTTCTGGAAATTTCAAAACTCTCAAGCTTGTTCCTTCAGTCTTCCGGAGCGTTTTTCCTCTTCTTTAGGTATTTTTCGTTCCTTCATTTATTTTTCTTCATTTTTTCGTTCTTCCATGCCTTGTTTAAAGCAATCCGCTAGGAAGAGGTCTAAGTTTGTTCGTATTAGGGCTTCAGTTGATCAGGAAATGGGGAGGCCAAATGAAGATGTGGCAAGCACAATCACTGAAGCTAACCTCGCAAAAGTTCGATTGTGGGGTTGTTTTCCTGACGAGGCGGTCCTCATTGTGCCTACTCCGTCTGACAGGCCTGAGAAGTGTCCTTCGGGCCATGTTTGCTTTTATGAGTATCCTTTTCTTTTGGGCTACACTTACCTTTTTACTCCTCTTATTRGTTCTGTGTTGAACCAATTCCAATTGAGCCTTGGGTAGTTTCAACCAAAATTCTGGAGGGTTTGCAGTGTTATTGACCAATRAACTAAGTCTTGGGAATCTCCTTTCACCTACCTTGACCTCTGTCATATGTATCAACTTAAGAAAATTTGTAATGCTCGCTTTACTTTGAAATTGAAAACGAATAAGGTAGATCTAGTTGGGGGGACTGAGGCGTCTGATAAGGGTTGGAAAGCTAGGTTCTTTTTTGTAGCTAAAGACTCTTTGGGTTCAGATTTGTTTTGGTTGATGGAAGGTTGGAATAGTGGAGGTATAGGCTTTTTGTGGTTCGTTTTTTGGTTTTTGATGTATGTCTGTATGAGTTAATGGCTTTCTAATCTTGGTTCTCTTTGTTTTTCTTGCAGTGGTAATCACGGACTGTGGTCCTTCTCACGGTTACTCAGCTAAAGTAGAGGCTTTTTTGGCAACAAGGCAGAGTTATGCAAGTTCGTTGATCTACCTAGACTAACTGCAATGGCCTCAAGTGAGCTAGAGTGTCATAGTGGATCTTCTTTTCATGCTTCTTGCTCCATTTCTCATCGTTTCTTTTCTTTAGGGTTATCTATGTCTGTTGCGGAGATGAGGGCTCTTTCTTCTAACAAGAGGAAGGCCTCGGCTACTGGAGGTGCTCAATCTGCTGCCAAGGTTCAAGCTGTCAAGCCTCGTTCTGAGGTTGCTTCTGACATGCCTTACGCTGCTGTTGATACRGGGAAGAAGGCTGCTGGGACAGCTTTCAAGGGTTTTCCAGTTGGGCTTAACCTGTCTTTCCCCAAGGATCACCTGGAACATTAGGGGTCAACTGGGGGAATCTGGCCAGAGGCGGACCAACTGCTCTTTCCTGCTACGGCTACTCGTCTGAAGGGGCAGGATCCTCAGGTAGTGCTCAATGATGGGATTCATCCGGCTCTACAGTCACTTCAGAATGTCTTGGCTTCGAAATCTGTCTTTCAAAATGCTGTTGCCTTGAAGAAACGAGCTAAGGACCTGACTAGCCAGGTGGCTCACCCGATCAAGGAAAAAGCTACCTGGGTGGCTGAGAAGAAGCAGCTAGAGGCAACAGTAGTTGCTGAAAAGGCCAAGAGGGAAGAGCTGGAGCTCGCTGCTGCTGGGCTCAAAGAGATTGTTGCTATGGCTCGCCAAGACAAGGCTGACACGGTGATTACCGAGCTAGCTAAACTGTCCTGGAAAGTCAAATTCGGGAGGCCTGTGGATGCCGAGCTGACTGCCAATATTGATGCGTATGTGGGATCTCTAGTTGACATGAAGGACCTGGAGGAAGAGGAGTTCAGGAAGGAGCTTCTTGCGGCTACTACTAGGTCTAGGTCTGACTCCGTGCCACCACCTCCTTCTGTCGGGGATGCTTCTCAAGCAGCTGRAGGGACTTCTTCTTCGCTTCCCGACTGTATCAAGATGCTTGATGATGCAGCTAGTTTGGGTATCCCTACTGTTTAGGTGGACTTTGGAGATGAACTGATTGGAAGTGGCCCAGCTGGCGGCAATGAAGAGGTTCCTTCTGCTGAGTAGATAACCTGCTTTTAGAAAACTTTTCAGTACTTTTGCTAAAATATATTAGGCTATGGCTGCGCCTTGTGCAACTCTATTTTAACTATTTGAATTTTTCTATTGGATATTGCTAATGTTGCCTTAGCGGCTTAACTTTTATCTGCCACTGGTGAGTGGCTCTTTTGGTAATTTTAGAACTTATCTTTTTATCAACTTTATGCTTCACATTTTCCTTTGCTTTTCAGCATGGCCAAMTTACAACTTTTCATTCATGCATAATATTTCTTTTCTAGCTAGCCTTCTTATTTTAGACGAAGCATTGCTTACTATGTAGATACAAGGACTTTTTACATCGATGATGTCTCTAGTGGCTAGCTAGTGTTGCCAGTTACCTCAAAAACAATATCTTTTTAGGTGGCAAGCGTTCCAGCTCCTTGGTACTTCTGTACCCTCAGCTGAGATCAGCTTGTATGCTCCGTTGCCAAACACTTTACTTATTTGGTAGGGGCCTTCCTAGCTGGCTCCTAGCTTTCCTGCATTCAATTCTTAGGTGTTCTGGAATGCCTTTCTGAGCACCTAGTCTCCTATTGCGAATGTTTTGGCTTTCACCTTCTTATTGAAACTTCTTGCTACTATCTGCTGGTATGCTGCCATTGTGGTGCTAGCTGCGTCTCTTATCTCTTCTATAGTGTCTACGTCTAGGCGTAGTTCTTCTCCGTTGGCTTCTTCAGTCATGAGTCCATACCTTGCCGAGGGTACAACTATTTCTGCAGGTAAAACAGATTCACAACCATACACGAGTGAGAAAGGGGTTTGTCCAGTCGCACCTCGAGGGGTGGTTCTATTAGCCCATAAAATCTTAGCTAGCTCTTCTACCCATTTTCCTTTAGCCGATTTCAGTCGTTTTTTTTCCGTTTATTATTAATTTATTGCTCGATTCTGCTTTACCGTTGGCTTGTGGGTACCTAGGGGTTGACATTGTTAATGTTATATTCCATTTTTGACAAAAATCTCTAGTTTTGTTGCTAATGAATTGCAAGCCATTGTCGCAAACAATTTCGCTAGGTATCCGAAACCTGCAAATTATGTTGGTCCATATGAATGATACTACTTCTCTGTCCCTTACCTGGGGGAAGGCATCTGCCTCGATCCATTTTGAAAAATAATCGGTCAGTGCTAGCATGTATACCTTTTGACCTGGTGCTGCTGGCAGCTTACTTACGATATCCATGCCCCACTTCATGAAAGGCCTTGGAGTGAGGGATGGTGCAATCGTTCAGGTGCTTGGTGGGATGTACCTGCATGTCTTTGGCAGCTATCACAACTTCCTGCATATTTGTTAGCATCCCGTTTTATAGTTAGCCAATAGTAGCCATAAGTTAGGATTCTTTTAGCTAGTGTCCTGCCAGCTGAGTGCGTGCCGCACTCGTCGTCATGGAACTCTTTTAGGGTTGTGTATACTTCGTTTTTACCTAGACAACGTTGTAGGATACTTGAGGAGGATTTTTTAAATAAAACGTTGTCGATTAGAGCGTACCTGAAGCATTTCATCCGTTTCTTTCTGGCTTTTAGCTTGTCGCTACGTAGGACATCGTCTCGTAGGTACTTGGTGATCGATGTTCTCCAATCTTCATCGTCTTCTTCGGAAATGGGCATCACTAGTTTATCTTTTTCGATCGAGGGCACGGCTAGGTGTGCTATTGGCACTAAATCGAAGCTGCATTTTCTCATGGCGGAGCCTAAGCTAGCTAGGGCGTTTGCGTTTGTGTTCTGGTCTTGGGGTACCTACTTAATATCGAATTTATCGAATTCATTCATTTTCTTTTTAGCTATTTCTAGGTACCTGGCCATCTTGGAATCTTTTGCCGCAAATTCGCCTTTTAGCTGAAAACTTGGAGGTGTGTTGCCCCCAAGTTCCTAGCTGCCGCCATACCTGCAAGCAATGCTTCATATTCTTCTTCATTGTTAGTTGCTTTAAAATCGCAGCATATAGCTCTTACTATCATGTCCCCCTGTGGCGCCTTTAGCACTACGCCAAGTCCAACTCCCRTGAAATTCGAGGAGCCGTGGACGTATAATTGCCACTTTTCTTTACCTGTGCTTACTGCCTGAACGGCAGGTGGTTTTGGACCTGGGCTAAAGTTAGCCACAAAGTCGGCTAACGCTTGGGATTTTATAGCTGTTCTAGGCATGTACCTGATATCGTAGCCACTTAGGCAGATTGCCTACTTACTCATTCCTCCAGTTAGCTCGGGCTTCCTAAGCACGACTTTAATTAGATAGTTAGTCATAACAAGTATAGTATGCATTTCAAAATAATGTCTGAGCTTTTTCGAGGCGATAACTAATGCTAGTACGAGTTTTTTGAGGGAGGAATACCTTGATTCTGCTTCTAGGAGCGTTTTACTTACGTAATATATAGGTAGCTATTGATTTTCAGCCTCTCTAGCTAACACTGCACTTACGACTTTGCTATTGACAGCTAGGTATAGTTGTAAGTTCTCTCCCTCTGCTTGTTTAGTCAGCAGGGGGAGAAACTAGGTAAGCTTTAGTCCTTGCAGGGCCTTTTTGTGTTCATCAGTCCAGTCAAAGCCTTTGTTCTTTTTCAAAACATTGTAAAATAGGTGGCATTTGTTTAATGAACGTGAAATGATTCTGTTCAACGCTGCTACTCTACCTGTTAATTTTTGGACRTCTTTTAAATTTCTAGGTGATTCTAAATTAAGGATTGCTTTCACCTATTCTAGGTTAGCTTCTATTCCTCGCTGTGTCACAATATAACCTAGAAATTTACCTGCGGCTACCCCGATGAACATTTAGTGGGGTGAAGCTTCATGCGGTATTCTCTTAGGACCTCGAACGTCTCTTTTAGGTGGGCTATGTGGTCACCTACTTTTTTGGACTTAACCAGCATATCGTCTATGTACACCTCCATCGTGTCCCCCAGCTGCTTCTGGAACATTTTGTTCATGAGTCGCTGGTAGGTTGCACTTGCGTTTTTCAAACCAAAGGGCATAACAGTGTAGCAATATATTCCTTTGTCGGTGACAAAGGCAGTTTTTTCTTGGTCTTGGGGGTGCATAAGGATTTGATTGTAGCCAGAATATGCATCTAAGAAGGTCAATCTTTCGTGACCGGCGGTGGCATCTACCATTGCATCTATGTGGGGTAATGGGAAAGTGTCTTTAGGACATGCTTTATTTAAATCTGTTAAATCAATGCATACCCTCCATTTACCGTTCTTTTTACTTACCACCACCACATTAGCTAGCCAGTCCGGCTAAGATACTTCTCGGATTTTTCCGCATTTTAGTAGCTCAGCTACCTCGTCATTTATTATCGTGTTTCGCTCAGGTGCAAATTTCCGTCTCTTCTGCTTCACCGGCTTAGCGGAAGGATCCACGTTTAGCCGGTGTGTTATTACACTGGGATCTATACCTGTCATGTCCTCATGGGACCAAGCGAAGTAATCTTTGTTAGCTTTAAAAAATTCAATTAGGTTACCTTTTTCGTTTGTACCTAAGCTAGCTGCGATTAGTACAGTTTGCTTAGGTAGGCTTGGATCTAGCACCACTTCATCTAGGTCTTGATCACTGGGCTTAGTTGGTACTGAATCTAGCTATAATTGCTAGATGGACTCCTTCTTTGGCTTCAGCATCACGCTGTAGCACTCCCGAGCCATCTGGCGATCTCCTCTAATTTCTTGCACATCCCAGCTAGTGGGGAACTTAAGCACTTGATGCTAAGTCAAGGGTACCGCCTTCATCTTATGAATCCAGGGGGTACCCAAAATAACATTATAAGCAGAGCGGCTATCTACTACATTAAATTTAGTGGCGAGGTTCACCCCCTTTGCATACGTAGGTAAGGTGACTTCACCAATGTTCTGTTGGGATTCTCCACTGAACCCTACTAGGACAGTGGATTTCCTTACTATATCCTTCTCCTGCAACCCCACGCTTTTCAGGGGACTTTTGAAAATCACATTAGTTGAGCTACCACTATCAATTACTATTCTTTTAATTAAGCAGTTAGCTATAGTAAGGGAGATTCCAAGCTGTCGTGGTGCTCCTCACCATCATCTTCGTCGTCGAAGGTGATAGGCATACCCGCTAGCTGTTTATCCAGGTCGGACCTGGGCTAACTGGCTGCCCATCTGGCTTTGCCCTAGCGCTTCTCTTAGCTGTAGAGTATGTTAGCCGACATACCTTTGAGCCACCTACTATTACCTGCACTACTTTTACATGAGATGGATCCGGAGGGGGAGCAGAAGCTCCGGATTCTTTTGTACCTGTTTATCACGATTACCATTATATGGTTATTATTTCCGCGGTTATCATAGTTCTGCTTACCTTTCCGTCTTAGCAAATGGTCGAGTGACCTTTACTTATCAGCCAGGCTACTTCCTTTTTTAAGGCGCTACACCCCTCCGTGGTGTGACCACGGTCCTGGTGGTAGCTACACCACTTGGAGGGATCTTTTTCGCTATCGGCTTAAGGCTCTTAGATGGCCACCTAACGGGGCATCTAACTTAGCCATCGCGTCTACCACACCTGCAACATCCACGGTAAAGCAATAACAGAGAAAGCTGGGTATCGCATGACCTCACCTGCTTTACCTGTCCGGTACCAGCCCCTGGTTCTCTGCTGGTACGACTGTCCTACCTCCACCTCGACGCTTATCATTCTGCCTCGAGAGGAAGGCCCGATTTTCAACTAGGGCGGCTAGGATCTTCCTAGCTGCTTCATCTTCTTCTACCCGAATTTCTGCCCTAGCTCTTGTTTGCACGTCAGTAAAGGACGTGCAACGGTACCTGGTCAACTCATAATATAGCCTCGGTTGAGGGGTTAGTCCTCTTCTAAACGCTTCTATGGTGGTAGATACATCCAAATTTTTAATAGATATCATTTAGAGCTAAACTTGTCTAGGTATTTGCGCAACGTTTCTCCAGGTTTCTGGATGACGAAGTACAAATCACTAGGCAGTTTGTCAATTGTTCTACTGCTAGCAAATTGCAAGTAAAATTTATTAATCAAGGTAGCAAAATTCGGGATAGAACCTGGGTTTAGYTTGGTCAGCCATTGTAGGGCAGGCCCTGACAGTATTGACCCAAACAACTTGCACATGGTAGGTTCTATCAAATTCCATGGGATAGATAAAGCCCACATCCTTTGCTTGTACTGCGCTAAATGATCATGTGGGTCAGTATTACCGCCATATAATTTAGGCATAGCAATTCCTACCTTTTTAGGGATCTTTGCCTTAGCGATAGTTGCCACGAAGGGAGAACGGGTATAGCCGTCCGCAGCCTCGTGGGCAATTGGAACAGGGGCGCCAGGGAGCTTAGCTAGCATCCTCATCATTCGCCTATTCTCGGATTCTAGCTTAGCTAGCCTCATGGCGCTGGGATCAGAATCTTCTTCTCCTTCGGGGGATTCCTCCTTCTCAAGGGTTTCCTGCTCGCCTTTGATCTTCGGGCCCCTCAATCTCTTCCTCTCGGAAGGAGGGGTCCTCTTCATCTTCTGATTCACCTGAAGTCAAATCCTGCATTTTAGGGATATTTTCAGTATTAACGCGTATACGTCTGCTACCTAACGCAACTGTCATTTCAGCCCTTAGGGTCTCAAGAGCCTGCTGGGCCTCTTCCCTACTTTTTTGGAGTTCTTCCCTGTTTGAGGACAACATTTCCATTAGGTCAGAATTGCTAGGGGGGTTAGGGTTAGCAGGGGTGCCAATTTCGYAAGCCATAGAAAAAAATTTCAAATTGTGCGATTATTAGAAAAGAGATAGAGTAACAGGAGTATACTCCCTTCACCGTTTTTTTAACAAATCAAGCTGCAGGCCCCACGGTGGGCGCCAAAATGTTTATGCAGATTTTAGCTAGACGAGCTAATCGAGCTAGCTAGGATCGTAACCTGCAACTAGACAGGTTAAACTGTTCGACAATGATAATTTAAGCATAAATAAACAATTGCAGAAATGTAAAGAACACACAGAGATTGATGACACGGAAACCCAAATCGGGGAAAAACCGCGGGTAGCGATGAGGCTACCGATCCACTATGACTTTGGCCTTCAATTGGCTTGTTTCGCAATTATACAATGTGAGAACTCTTGCTAATTATTTCGTATGAGTAGAAAGTAGATGGGGGGTGAAGTGTGTCTATACTAATTACATTGCCCTACTTTTATAGTAGCTAAACCCTAGTAAACTAAGCTGACATCTCGATAGCTATCTTGTTGCCGTCTTTTCCTCAACAGACTCCCTAGTCGTTGCTCCAGCTGGTTCCTATTTCTTCGCTGGCAGTTGTTGAATGCTTCAAAGCTGTGCTTCTTTGGCAGGGCCTAGCTGAAACCGGGTACAACAATCATCAACTAGTTTTTGACCCATGTAATTGCACGAGTTTTATTTGATTTTAAAATTGATTATAAACGGACCAAACTATTAAGATTAAAATTTTAATTGATAAGAAAAATATAAAAAAATCAAATAGCAAATGCATATATGTGATCAAGGTCCTCATTGTTTTGACTTGTTGAAAGCATAGTTATCAAAATCCCGATTTAATCCAACGATTCTTCAATTTTATGATCCAAATGAGTTTTCGATCAGATTCTATAGTAGAATCTTAATTTTGTAGGATCATATGATCCTATAAAGATTTAAATTTTGAGTGGTAGGATCATAATGCGATTCTACGATTCAACGATCCGATCCAGAAGTACTATTATCATTTTATAAATTTTTGAATTTCTAATAAAACTAAGTTTTGAACTACAAAATTCTCATATTAACCATATGAGTAACCATATTTCGAATTCTAGCTACTAGTAAACTTGAAATTACACTTACTTTCTACTCTTAAGTGAGAAAAATTGATTATTTTTAATATTCTAGCTACTAAATGGCATATATGTTATTCTATATTAGTAGTCTTACTGTTATTTTCGCTATTGGTAGAATCTTACGATTCGACGATCCGATTCTACCACTCATATCGATCCAAAGTAGGATGTCGATCCTTATAACTTTGGTTGAAAGTAGTATGTTAAGGTTACCCTCAAGTTATTTTTGAGCTATAAATTTCATTTGATACACGTTTAACAACTAATTACGGAAGAAAAGGAGAAAAGACAGAGAATATGAAAGGGTTACAAATGAGAACATGAAAAAAAGAGACAAAATATGAAAGGTTATAGTGAAGTAACTAATTAGGGAAGATAAAGGAGAAAAAAAAGAAATTTAAAAAGTTGTGGTGTATGCACTTATAATTTTTACCATTCGATATAGAATAAAACCATTAATATGAGTTATTTGTGAGCTATAAATTATCAATTGTTGCAAATGAAGTAACTAATTAGGGAAAATGAGGAAGAAATGACAGAGAACATGAAAGGATTATGAATGAAATTAATAAGGGAAATTCCAACTAGTTTACCAGTTGGATTTTAATAAATCCCGAGTGGTATACCAGTGAGTTCAAAATTATCACATATATACCTAAGTTTTAGGCCTGTCAATTCGYTTCAACAGTTCAGTTATGGTTGAAACCAAACAGTTCAGTTCAATTCAGTTCAGTTCAATTCAGTTTGATGARAGTACAATTCAATTCAGTTCAGTTTCGGTTGGTAGCAGTCCAGTTCAATTCAGTTTGACCAAGTTCGGTTCAGTTCAGTTCAGTTCAGTTATGGGCGGATTGAAGTAGTTCAGTTGAGTACAGTTCAGTTCAATGCAGTTAAAATAAAAGTTCAATTCAGTTTTGGTAGATAACAATTCAGTTCAATTCGGTTGAAGCAAAATCAAATTSAGTTCAGTTTAGTTTTAGTTGGTATCGGTACGGTTCAACTCAATTTGGTTGAGCCGTGATTCAGTTCGGTTCGGTTTTGGTTGGTAACTTAGTGTCGGTTTAGATGAATATATAATTTAGTAGCAATGTGATTCATTTTAGTT
>SNQN01000050.1:40123-188975 GCA_008642245.1 Bassia scoparia | reverse complement strand
ATAAAAGTAGTTCATATATTTCATAAAAGTAGTTCTTATGATTCAGAAAAGTAATATTGATATTGTTATATGTGTTTAAGAACTCGTTGATTATGGCTTGTTCATCATTTTCATCAACTTCTTTGTTTGCAATATTGTCTTGATGTTCTAAATCTCTATAACTTGTGAGTTGCAAATGCTGTAACGAATCTTCAATGCTGCAATGAATCGTTGAAGACTATGCTGAATCTCATTTTTCATTTGTTGATTTCATTTTTTTAAAAGAATTTTCAATGTCTTTTTTGGAGGTTGCTGGAAAATGAGTAGATTGCAGGAGAGAGAAACATTCGGAGAAAGCTTGAGGAGAAGTAGCAGATTGCATGAGGGAGAAAGCTTGAGGAGAAGCAGGAGGGAGAAAGCTTGAGGAGATTGCACGAGGGAGAAAGCTTGAGGAGAAGCAATAGATCGTAGAAGAGAAATTATGGCGGTTGATTTTTTTTGGGATTAGTGTTAGCTTTTTAGGGATTAATGTTGGTTTTTATAGTAGTTATAATGTTTTGTTAGGTTAGTAATTTTGTACGGACTGTACGGACATAACGGAGTCCGTTATGTCTTGTTGCTTACCACATAGAATAATAGGTGTGGTTGGTTACACACAAAACGAGCTGTGTGTGTTTTATATTTCAATTGGGTTTTTGTTTGTAACGATACTAGCTATAGTATGAAGAAACTACTATCAACTACATTTGTTCAATTTATTGTCTTAGTCAAATGTATTATCTATTATGTGAGTTTAATATGCTATGATTGACTTTTTTTTGTTAGTGAAACGTAATCTCTGCAATTTAGCAGTAATTGATTCATTTTGTCATTAGTTATTTGTAATTTTAGTAATTTATGATGCATAATTGAACATATTGTGTTCTTTACCTTAATTAAACTTTTTGTTTGACAAGTTTTTGAATTTTGTGTAAAGTTGGGTGGCAAGGCAATGAAGTACATTTTATGCTTTCAAGGGTGTTATAGTAACTTTGAAGGGGGACACCATCCCTCCCTCCTTCGCTTATGTAACTTAGATTTAGGATCAAATGAGTTTTCTCTCTCTAAAAAAACCTCTCCCCAAAATCATCTCTTTGATGGTGGTAAGCCCCAATTCTTCTCCCTACTTCTTTGTTTTTGTTAATTTGTTCATGAATAATTCTCCTTTCGATCTCTTTATGAGAGTTTTATTCCCAATTTTTGGGCTTTTCTATCTCATTATGAGAGTTTTATGCACAATTTTTGGGTTTATTATTATCTCATTTTGTGAGAGTTTGGAGTGTAGTTTTCTTGTCTTCCCTTATGGAGGAACAGATTATCTAGGGTTTCGTTTTTGTTTTTGTTTGTTGAAGAATGGAGATTTAATTAGGGTTTCAAAATTTCGAAAGGAATTCAGAACATCAAAAAAGTATATGTACCCAAACAACTACCCATCAGCGGACGTTATGTCGAATAGAAGCAAACTCATAGATTGTATTGCTTCGGATGAAGATTTTTATTAAGACTATTTTAAATCGAATCTAAGATGTAACTAGGTTTAAGGTGTTTTAATTTGTATTATTGTTGAGAATTTTGTTTTCTCTTCTATTGATTATAATGGTCTTTTGACTATTTCTTATTAATGAAATCCTTATTCCTCCGGTAAAAAAATGATTTAGGATCAAATGAGAACCAACCTTAAAATGAGAAGTGTGAGAAATAATCTAGCTTGATCTTTGATTTTGAATGGATGGTCAAGATTTATTTCATGATAAAAGTGAATGTGCATATTTGTATACATGAATATGCATATTTTTATACATAAATGTGCATAAATTATGGAAAAATCAATTTTTCATGAAAAAATGCACATTCATGAAAAATTCGTGTAAGGGATGGTTCCATGGTTATGGTGGAAGAGAAAAAGAGAGATATATTAAGGTGGAAATGAGAAGAGGTGATAGATGGTTGAATACTAAAGAAGGCAATAAAGGGAGATGAAGGGAGAGGAGTGAGAAGAAGGAAGAAACGGAAATAGTAACGGACGTTACTAGTAAGGGCATTTGTCTATATATTTTTAGATTAAGGATCAAATGAGAAGCATCCTTAAAATGAGAACGTCAGAAGCAATCTTAATCGTTTGATTTTGAATTGAGAGTCAAGAATTATTTCATCAAAAAAGTAAATGTGCAAATTTTTGTACATAAATGTGCACAAATTTTCTTGAGAATGTACAAAAACCAAAAAAAATATAAATATATGCACATTCATGTACAAAAATTTGCACATTTACTATTAAACTTATGTACATCTTGACCGTTCATCTCAAAAATCAATGACCAAGATTACTTTTCACACTTCACATTTTAAGGGTTCTTCTCATTGGAACCTAGCCCTACATATATATATATATATATATATATATATATATATATATATATATATATAGGAATAGGATCATGTGAAAACACAAACTTTAGGTGAATACTAAAAACTTTTAATCTTGACCGTAGGATTTGGAGATGGACGGTCACGATTTAATCTATGTATATACTTATATTTCAATCTGGGGTACATTGAAGGTTTAAAGGGGTACACGTGTACTGTTCATCAACAGTAACTGAAAGTCTTGTGTATCCCTTTCCTGCTTGTATGTACCCCTTAAAATGTAAAATGTACCTATTTATTTTGGTTTTCACGTTTTCATATAACATGTGATTTTTATTGGATCCTAACTCTCTCTCTCTCTCTCTCTCTATATATATATATATATATATATATATAGGGACTTGCTAGAATGAGAAATGTGAAATGAGAAAATCACTTAAAAGTTGACACATGGCCCACTTCTTACTTTAATAATAAGCAATTATTCTCATCTTATGTACTTTCTACTTTATGGTGGACACATGACAATTTTTAATTAGTTTTCTCATATTCTCATTTCTCATTCTAGCAAGTCCCTATATATATATATATATATATATATATATATATATATATTTATAAACACTTTTCCGAAAGTATCAAATTACTTCGTACAATAGATGTGGATCCCATGGTTTTCTTTCTCTCTATCTCTTTTCTCTCCATTACTTCGTACAATAGATGTGGATCCCATGGTTTTCTTTCTCTCTATCTCTTTTCTCTCCTTAAATATTGTATATCTTAGGTTGGATGTAATTAAAAGAGAACTGAGGAAGTAATAATATGCAATTATATCACGTAATTAGTTATATTACTTCACTAATTCTTTCTCCGAAGAAATAATATGAAGAACAAGCAAATACCCGAAAAATAATACAGAGTATGAAAAAACAAATAATTCATGTTGGAAATATGTGAATACAAAGGTAGAGATTAAGTGGGGGCATTATTTTTGGACGATTACAAAGGATATTCTCGGATTCTTTGTATTAATTGTGTAACTGCTACGTTGTTAATGCTTCCCTTATTTCTCGTCCAATGTAAGTTAATGCTATTACCTTTTTTCCCTTTCAGTTTTCCTTCAGACCCCTGGCATTGCTTGATAAATAAATATATATTATGATGCATATCAAAATATATATATTATAATATATATATATTATTTATATATATATATATATATTATATATATATATATATATATAATATATATATATCTTGCTTTCCTTTCTCATCGGAGCAGACATAGACAAATACCACAAACTCCTTTCCTCTTCTCTTGTCTGAGCAATATATTACGATTCCACCTCCCTTTCTCGAGTGCACGAATAAGGGAGGGTTGTGTTAATCTTGGGGAGCCAGCGCCGTGTAGCCAATTGCACTTAGTTGGGGCAAAATTTGCTCCAAAAACAGTGTCCTCCATACCACGGCACAACGATTCTTTTCCTTCTCAAATTTCCCCTTCTAATATGAATTTACGTACAGCTCTTAATTCTTACAATTTCGAAGCAAATTTCTTCTATTGTATTTACAGATTGCCTTTTTCAGATCATGGGAGGCCATTTTGATGTTGCAGCAAGGCCAAATTGTTTGTGGTGGCTGTACAATTCTAAGGTGCTCAATGGCACAGTACACGGAAAAACAAAGATACGATTTCTTAAATTTGCACCTTCCTCTGATTTGTTATTGAGATATTTCTTAGGTGGTTTGGTCAATTCATGTTTTATTTATACATACTAGCTGTTGCACCGCGCACATCAAACCCTACAATTTTGGTTTAATTCTCTAAAGTACACACTTGCAATTCAGATTATGTGCATGATTCAAGAATCTTGTCAAACCCTATTCTTCCATCTCTCTTCTTCCTTCTTCTCACTCCTCTCCCTTCATCTCCCTTTACTGCCTTCTTTAGCATCAAACCCAGTTCAAAGTTTTCAAGTTTAAACATTAATCAACAAGTTGGAAATTTCCAAAGAAAGATTCGAAGTACTATTTTGAGAAAAGAAATAAATTTGGGGGAAATGGGGTTTGATAAAAATCAATTATAAACAAAATTGAATAAAATTAGAAATTGAAACCCACAATTTTGGTCAAATTCTCTAAAGTACACACTTGCAATTCAGATCATGTGCATGATTCTAGAATCCTGTCAAACCCTACAATTTTGGTTGAATTCTCTGAAGCACATACTTGCAGTTCACATCATGTGCATGATTCTATAATCCTATCAAAACCCACAATTTTGGTCGAATTCTCTAAAGTACACACTTGCAGTTGAATTTGGAAGACACTTTGTTGAATCCAATCAATCATAGCCTTATTACCACAAGTGCGGTCGGCTAACGTGAACCAAAAATTATTATTCCGATAACTTTGTTTAAACCAAATAATCAGAAATCTCAGTTTCTATTACTCTCATTGAAACTAAATATTTTTGCAACTTTATTTATGTATACAGAACAGGCATCATAGTGCTACCAATCCCACCATACAAAAGATTCAAAAGCAAATAATCTAAATSCATGATAAGGAAGTGCATATAGACTACTAAAAATAGAAAAAATAACAATATCTAAATGAGTTCAAAAGCATATCCTGCCAAACAAGAATAATAAGTTCATTCACATACCTGAAGAGTCAAAGCACTCGTATGTTTGGTAACAAGGAAGTTGGTGAGATTCACAAAGTAAGCCAGTGAAGAATTGAAAAGAAGACAATACACTAACTTGACATCTACCCTTGCAAGAGCCAGAGTAATACCAACAACATTTTCTTCTATGAATAAAGTTGTAGGAAGAAGGAAAACAACAGCTATTGGAGCCATGTAAAAGAGGATGTTCATAGAATTTAGCTTCTCCAAAAGAGCAAGTATCATATGTGCAAATTAGTTTCTCATTGACATATACATATAATAACATGAATGAACGAGCAAATAATTGACTTTACTTCACATGTGATAAGAAATACTATAAGAAAATGAAAAAGGGAGTTGTCATTACCCTTCAGAAGACAACAAAATATCCTGAACCACTCACTAATTTAAGAGCCCTAGCAGTCGTTGCTCCTACACACATTATAAACTCGAAAAGGTGGGAACTCGGTTTACCCTACATCAGTAAATGGCAACACATATATTAGCACCAATTAATTCATCAATATATCCAAATCAACCATAGTTTAAATGATAATCGGAACATTGATAAAAAATCATTGCACACAATTCAAGTCCAACTTCATCAACTCAACATTTGAACTACAAATCCAATTCAATAACTTTTAAGTAATTAAATGGCACAAAATTCAAGTCCATTCAATATCAACACTTCAAGAATTTAATAACATTACCTTTCCATGATTGAAATTGACACAAAACCATCAACAAGCTCAATTTCCACAATTAAACCTCTTAAATAGTCATAATTCAACCATGATCAAGGTAAAAAACAATAAAACACCAACAATCAATAAATCCTAAGATGAAATCAAACTTTTGAAACCTAAATTCACCTCAAATTAAACATCTTCGACCCAAATTCTACTCAAATTCAACAATTCCTACACAAATTAAACTCAACTTCAACTTTTCAGCCKAAAATCATTACTATGACAACATAGACGACCCTAACTTTTGGCCTATTAAATCAATTCAACCCTAAATTCAACATATTCATTCCTTATTACAACTTGCATAATGAAACTAAACATATAAATAATATGAATATATCATTTACCTGACTAACAGTGAGTATCCTATCAGCTGTCATCGTTCCTCTGGTTAGAAATATATTGGTTTATTTGACAAAATGGTTACTCTGATCTGGTCAGAAATATATTGGTTTGATATGTCCAGGTTCTCTTTGATAAAACACCTCAAATTCTACATACTGAAAGAGCATCAAAATAACCAATGAAATGATAATACCATGAGTTGCAAATTAAGTCAACCATAAAAGAATACCTACTTGATGAGAAAGGTTGTGTATAAAAGAATATCTACAATGATAATACATTGCGTATATCCTTGTAAACTCCAAAGGGACGATATTTCGCTGCAAAAAGTCTACAAAATAGCACCTATATACATGATTATTCTTTTATTTTTGTCAATCAAAATCATATTCACAGGACCCAAATGATCTTTGAAGAAATATCATTCATCTAATAACATTGAAAAGAAAACAAATAACCTTTAGCAGCCAGCAGGAGCACGACTTCGACGAGCAGCAAGAACTACAACATTAGCGCAGGGGATTTGATAATTTTTTTGTTTTTTAAAAACCAACCTAAATACTTGCTAATCTCATCAAAATAAAGAAAACAGCTTAAATACTCGCTTATCTCATTAAATCAAAGAAAACAACCAAACCTTAAACTCTAACTAAGCAAGATAGCTGTAAAATTGAATTTAAATCTAAAAAAACAGCCCTATTCTTAAAAAAATAAAAATGGGAAAAATTCATGAATAATAAAAAAGGAAACAAACCTCAAACTCAGGATAAATCATTCCCTATCGGGTTCAATCTCAGCAGCTCCTACAACAAGAAATTTAGAAAAACAAATCAATTAAAAACAAATAAACATAATAAAAAATCAAAGCTGCGCTTTAGGAAAATACAGTAATCAAGTATACAAAAATGTTTTATAAATCAAGCTTAGACGAGAAAATTATTTGAGATTGAAAATGGAATTGCAAATTACTTGAGCAAATTCGAATTGCAACACAACCCAAAGAGGGAAGGCTAGCAGGTTAGCAAAAGTTGAAAAAAATGGAGGATGAGAGAGAGGCGTGAGAGGAAAGAAGAAGAAGAAAGAGGAAAAGGATGAGTTGAGGAGAGAGAATCAGGTGAGCGTTCTTATGAAGTCTTATCCCTCATCTTCCTCCAGATCAGAGTTGGTGTTATTATGAAGTCTGTGATTACTCTCTGTCAAGTAATAATAACCCCTAAAAAAGAAATTAACAACAACAGCACTAAAAAATACCCTAAAAACATGCATTCAAACTGAGAAATTCGAAATCATCAAACAATCAATGAAAGAAAATTTACAACCAACCTGTTTTCCTCAAGGACGCATTGGTCACAAGTAGCCATCATCGGTTTGCTTCATCGATTGCTTCATCGATTGAAGGTGGTAGGTGAAAATTGAGGTGAACTTCCTGATGGGGCCAGCCTTGTTCCGAGTCAAAAACCCCATTAAAAGAGAAAAGGGTAGTAGTTTTTTAGAGAGGGAAAATGGTAGCAGGTATGATGTGAGAAAGGGAACACCAAGGAAGAGAGACGAGGAGGGTAAGCACATTGTGAGTGTGAATGGGAGGGTGATCTGGCAGTGGGCTTTGGGGGGTAGCATTGGAAGGCAACGGGGCGGGCTAGGCTTGCTGGGGTTTTAGCAGTGGGTTGGGTACCGAGTTCTGTGGGGACACTACACTATTCATATTATTCACTTATATAGTAACTTGCTTACAAACTTTTTATATTGTACTAGCCGTTGCACCGCGCATGATGCGCGCGGTGCCCCGGACGGTGTAAACAATGGAAGGTGTTTGAAAAAAACACCATTGATATAAGTTGCTCTAAGTACTTAATATACACTAAATAATTAAACCACCACACAATAAAAATAAATCCTTACAAATTGCAAAAGCCATGCTAGTAGTAATTCTGAATGTCAACTACTCCATATTGTACAAGAACATCCTAATTAATCCATATTTATATACAAGTTACTGTTAGCATTTCTTAGATAGCAAATCATACAGGAGCATTCAAATTGGAATATCCATTTCACTTTTCTGCTTCGGCACTGCCTTAACAGCCTGCACAGACACCGAGGCGGGTTCTATAGGCTGCTGCTGCTCCATCTGCTTCCCTGCACGCATCGTAACTCTTAAGACATGAGTTCCTTGGGTCCACTGCTGCAGTGACCCAAACCACGAGATAGAAAACTACTCCATTTGCTTCCCTGCACGCATCCTATCTCATAAAATCTAAAACACAAAAGATATAGCAAGTCTATGTGTAGGAGAATAGGATAAACATAGAAGGTTGAGTTGTGTTTATTACATGCTTCATGGTTATCAGAGAATCCTTAAGTATCTCATAAATGATGATGCTTTCAACTACCATCAAGATCATGATTGCTCCTCATTTTTTCATATCTAAATATCTTTGTATAGACAAATGTTATTATTAGTCTTAAAAAGCATKAGCCCCAATTTGGTGAAATCCTTTTACATTTCATGCTCCCAAAAGCATCCTRATAAGCTCAACACCTCATTGATACTAATAAGCTTGCAAAAGTCCCTAATTTGCTCAAAACCTTTTACAAGTAGTTTATCATGTTATCGGCTTATCGCAGAGCTAAGGATGAAATTGGAATTCATCAAATGGATTAATAAAACAAGGATTTTTTGTATAATACCACCTTTTAGTTACCTCTTTTTAAAAATTCCCACCTTTTGTTTTTTTTTTTTTAAATTCCCACCTTTTGTTTCCAATTCTTTTAAAACTCCCACCTATTAACAGTTTTGTTACAAAATTCTGTTAAATGGAGGGGTATTTTTGTCATTTCCCTTTCTATCTCCTTCTCCTCTCTTCTTCTTCT
This sequence comes from Bassia scoparia, assembly GCA_008642245.1. NCBI lineage: Eukaryota > Viridiplantae > Streptophyta > Magnoliopsida > Caryophyllales > Amaranthaceae > Bassia > Bassia scoparia. The sequence continues at coordinate 179,951 of SNQN01000050.1, read as the reverse complement.
CGTGCCTACTGCAAGCTGTGCGTTCTGGAAAATTGTGGAAAGCTCTGTCACTTCGTTGAGCTCAATCAGTCAGACATTCAAGCTGATGCTTACTCCTATAATACCTGTGCAACCTTGATAAAAGGTATATGATATATTACCTGTGCAACCTTGATGAAGGTAAGGGTTCCAGTATATCCATCTCTTGCACTTGCAGCGATATCCAACTTGTTTGTGAGGATGATCACAATTGTGTTATTCTTACACAATAATCTCCGTTTGCTTGAGCAACTGAACAATTGTCGGTCCCGATTGCCCAATTTAGGACTAGTGGAAGTTCAGGACCCCTTAAGTAATAGTCTACTTGTTGGGTCAAGTTCTTTTTATTATATGTAAACGCATCAATGGCAACAGGAAATGCAGCACTACACGGATTGAACGYCACTTTACGATGGTTCCAGGAACTGTCAATCGTGACTGAGATGTTCTTAACTCCATCGGGGAAGGAGGCTTCGCAGCAACCCACCCCATTGCAAACACCATCAGAAACATCTTCGAGGTCATTGTATTTTGAAATTATCAAAGGAGTCTTCAACGTAACAGCCATCTTCGATACCAAACGGGAATGGAATAATACAGACGCTTAATCCTAATAGCAGGCATTAGCAGGCATTGATGATGATGAAGAAGAAGAAGAGAGGAGAAGGAGATAGAAAGGGAAATGACAAAAATACCCCTCCATTTAACAGAATTTTGTAACAAAACTGTTAATAGGTGGGAGTTTTAAAAGAATTGGAAACAAAAGGTGGGAATTTAAAAAAAAAAAAACAAAAGGTGGGAATTTTTAAAAAGAGGTAACTAAAAGGTGGTATTATACAAAAAATCCATAAAACAAGGTCATACTTAGCCACTTAAGTTGCAAAAAAAATGTAACACGAATTATTTGACAGGAGCATAAAATATAGCATTAACATGTTAAAGAAAGTCAAGCCTCTAATGTATCAACAAGCAAGCATATTAAGTGGAGGGTATACTTGTAATGTTAATGACAAAAACTCAAGTAAGAATTTCACACTAACCTTGTGAGCACCAATAACATAATGAAGCGTGTCGCAAAATACAAGGGAGCCAAGGGAACCGCATAACAAAAACGTTATTCAGCTGCAACTTATATCTAGCTGATAGGTAAGCAAGTCACCACTTGAAAATAGATACTACATCAATAAGTTGTTGTCCACTAATATGCATAGCATCAAGGCCAAGAATAGAACAGGGTAACGCAAGGAAAGAGACAAAAAACTTCATGAAATAAAGTTTCAACTCCATTAGTTATTATAATCATGTAAGTTAGTAAAGTTATAGCCAAAGGGTCTGACCAACAAATCTTGAATTGTTGAAAACAGAAAAATACTAAAACATGGTTTATCAATTTACAACATCACCAAAACCAGACATTCAAAATTAATACAACGCACGTATAACTTGTCCAATTGCCCCATTACAGAGATGAAGTCTATATATTCTCTTTCATTCCCTATTTCTAAATTCACGAGATTGTTGCATTCTAGATTAACTTTACAGTTTACACATTCCCCACAATCCAAAATAACCTCACATCATGAATCCATTTCCAACAAGGGAACAACTACAAATATACAATCTCACTGTTAAATCCCTTCACATCTAATAAGCTCCTTCACTTCAACTAAGCTTATTCAAGTAAAACTTCTGCTATCGAAACACTTGTATAAAATGCCTTATAGCTTAAAAAGAAATATATGTATAGATAAGGCTCATAAAGACAAATTCATACAAATGCAAGGGTACAAAGATGACAACCATTTATTACAAGAGAATTACAGGGGCGTTAAGGAACAAATATGACTACTATATGACTAATAAACAAGCAAATATGACCACTATATGACTAATAAAGAAGCAAAGATGACCACTATGTTACTAATAAACAAACAAATATGACCACTATATAACTAATAAACAAACAAATATGACTATTGTATGTCTATAACCCAGATTAATCAAAAGGGATCCTAATTGCAGGGCTATGACAATTAAAATATCCAAATGTATTCCAAGTATAATACCTTAATAATTGCAGTCAATTCAAACACATAGGAAAATAAAAGAAACAAGAAATATTCAAAATACAAGTAATTGCAAAAGCGAATAAGAAATCTCATTCATATGATTACCTTCGTGTAAATGTTGAACCAATTGTCTGCCAATATACCCAATCATCCCTGCTATTGATACAACAATGTCTGAGAACAAAAGATGAAAAACAAATAAGTTGTAGTTGAAACTTGGTTTTAAAAATGAGAATAAAGTAATTGGCCGACCCACGAAGTCTCTCATACACCATATTTACATGTGTGCTTATTCATTTCAGACAAAGGGAGTCGTTTGCAACTATACATGCTAAAAATATGGATTAAATAGACAGCTTTGCAATCACCTCACTGGCACGCTCGGGAGTACCGAGTACGTGAAAATGTTAGAGAACCCTCTATCAAGGGCATATTGTGCAACAACATAAGGCAAGATCTTTCTTCCCCTATTCCACTGCGAAGGCGGTTGCGTGACAATGGCCACACCCTACATTACATCAAGTAATAATGATTCCAACTTATATACAGAGTAAATCATAATTAAAGAACTCTTCATTCCATAATTTCCATTGCATAGAAATTGTATTGGTATAAAATTTACAAGGGAACAATATCATGAAAGATGGTAAAATATCCTCTTTCTTCCTTATACAATAAACATTTTTTGAGCTCAAAGATTAATATCAACCATCACAGAAAAAACCTATGATCACAGAAAAGCTTATCCTAAGAAGGCTAAGATATAATATCAAATCAAATGACTCACTCGTAAGTGGTCCTCATATACATCAACTCCTTTTAGTTACCAAATTTAGTAGTTCCAAATGTCAGATTCAAATATGGTGACAAAGTAAACCCAAAACCACAATTGCAAACCAATAAATTTCGTATAACCAAGACAAAATCATGCGTGATGTGAAAATTTATATAACCAAGACAAAAAAAATCATGTGTAATGTGAAAAGCTACCAGAAAAGGAATTCAAATCCCAGAAAAAATTATGGTTAAAATCAAATAATTCAGTAACTTCAAAATTAGACAAAACCCAAAACCATTCATCGCTTCTCAATATCCATCTAATAATCGAACTTCAAAAATAATATTTTCAAGATTCGAACGAACAAGAAGGAGAAAGAGGAACAATGCTCCAATAAACTAACCCTTTATGAAGTCCTCCAATAAACTGCTGAAGCCCACTCGATTGTTCCCTAAACTTGATGCACAGACTAATTGTTTGCAAAAATTGAAAGAGAATGGTAGAATGGCATAAAAGAATATGAAAGGGTGGCAAAATTGAAAGAGAATTGTAGAATGGAATAAGAGACGATAAGCAGGGAGAAGGGAAGGCTTATGGACTTATGGTTGAGAAGAGGGAAGCAAAGGGTTGGAAAAGTCTGGAACATGAATGAGATGAGGAGAGAAAAGGAATGAGGAGTGGGTGAGTTTTAGGTTTCGGACAAAACAAATGTGGGTTGTTGGATTAGGATGATGTGAGCTGTTGAATACTTGATGTGAGGATGAAGGGTGTTTGATGGGAGGTTGATAGGGATTGTAATTGCTGAGGTGGCTTGCTGTGTTGGACTGCTGAGTGGGCAAAACAACTGTTCCTTTTGCTGTCACTATTCATTTTGTGAATAGTAAACACCTTCTAAACTTTTATATGGTATGGATGGATATGAATAGATAGATGGTATGTATGGTTTTGATTTGTGGTTCTCGTGAAGCCATTGTTATTCTTTGACTTTATTTTGTCCATACTACGGAGTATTTGTTAAAAGGTATACATAAGATAATACAGGCATACTTGGCAGAGCGGTCTCTGACGCCTTATATCACTATTTTGCCAATGATACTCGTTTGTAGTAGTATACCTCATGCAGAGGTGTCAATTCAATTCAACAGTTCAGTTATGGTTAAAACCAAACAATTCACTTCGTTTCAGTTCAGTTTATTTCAATTCAAACATACAAATTCTCACTTCGGTTCAGTTAAAAAAATAATTCAGTTCGGTTCAGTTCAGTTGATGCAAAAAACAATCCAGTTTGGTTCAGTTACACTTTATTTCAGTATTCACCAATCAATTCAACAGTTTAAATAGTTCAAACCACAACCTTTTTACATTTATCGACCATTTTTTTAGTTTTAAATTAGTTAATTTCAGTTTGAAACCTATTTCACTTCAGTTCGGAGTAAGATTGTCTCAATTTATATGTGTCCACAAATTTATTAATTTTTGTACCGAGATTACGAACGAAGGGTGTTTGGTTCGTTTGCACGACGACTAATAAATTTTTACCGATTGATGTCTTGGATCGGACACTGTGTCGGTTAAACCATGAAATAAACTGTTTGAATAGTTGTATACGATATAGGTTAAACTTGTTGTTTGGATATGTCACTTATGTGTTTGAATTTAAATAAGTTATTATTATTGCCTTAGTAACTGATTAGTTCTTATTATTATTATTATTATTATTATTATTATTATTATTATTATTATTATTATTATTATTATTATTATTATTATTATTATTATTATTATTATTATTTTTAATTTTTTATTATTATTATTATTTTATTATAAATCAAAACGGTGGTTAAGCGTTACAGCAAAAAAAGGACAAGTGATCTACAAGAAGTTGGAGGGGAGCCGAGATACAATCTGGGCCCCCACTCCTCTAGCAATAGCGAAGCCTATCCGTCCAAAGATGTGAGCAGCTGCACGAGCCCCAATGTCCTGGGCCCTGGAGAACGTCTGGATCCGCTTCAGAAGCGCAACAGCACCCTTGTCTAATTCCCCCAAAGAAGAGAAGGAAAAAGGAAGGAACCCATATCCAATCGTCCTACAACGCGCCAAATACTTCTCCCGCTTCCGCTGAGCTGCTACCGCCACCATACGACCAGGGACGAAGTCAGACAACCCAGATTGCGTCAAAGGAGAAGAACCCGTCAGATCAACACAGTTTTGGATTATTATTATTATTATTATTATTATTATTATTCAATTTTGGATTTTGTTTAATCAGTTTCCATTAAAAACAGTTTGATTTAAGTTCAGTTTATTGATCAACTTTTCAGTTTTCTAGTAGTTGAGTTCAGTAGTTTCGGTTAATTTATTTCAGTTACAGTTCAGTTTTAGTTTTTTCTTTTCAATTTATTACAATTTTGGTTAACATTTTTTCAGTTGATTTCAGCCATCAATTGGTTACAATTCAGTTTGTTTCAATTAAATTTTTCAGTTATTTCAGGTCAACCAACAGTTGATTAACCAAACTGACAGCTCTAACCTCATGCGTCTTATTCTCTGTGGTTGCGTGTTCAAATGTGTTATTTGAACAATGAATTTGAAGAGGGCATGGTATTTATTTGCCTATTGATGCTTTAATGTATATGGTTGTCAGATGATGCTCTTTTATGACTTATAGTTCCTAACTCTTATTAAATAATGTTTTTTATTTGGCCCATGTTTAAATATTTGAGTAATACTTTTATCAGCAAGTTTGTGTGCAAGAGTTAGAGTTAGAGACTCGCAATTTCTTTTGAGTCTTTTGGAATATGTTGAGTATTAAACAAAATTTGTGGTGTTTAATATGTTGGGGGTCGAAAACCACGTGTTTGACTAATCAATGATATACCCTAGCCAACTAACAATTCAACCGAAAGATGTAAAACTAGTAAATAAGCAAACACAGCGATAATAAGTGAATAGACAAGAATTACCGTGGGAAACCCAAGGACTGGGAGAAAAACCTACACCGCACTTGTGATTATCGAGGAAGCAGATTATCAACACACTTACACCACTCAAGTATCAATGGCATACCATTGCAATACTATCTCACAATTTACAAATCTAACAACTATAGATTACAATTGCGCTAGTAATGATCAAGTATCCACACTACTAACCACTCACCAATTGCTTCCCAAAACCCCTTGCAACTAGTGTTTACAAGCTTAAGATCACACACCTAATTAACTATCCCAAAACCCCTAGATTAAGTGTTTTGCAATTCTGAGTTTTCTTGTTCTTTTTCTCTCCCTAGCTCTCTTTGCATATGTGTTGTGCTTATTTGCTTCTATGTCCAAGCTTAAGTATATGAGTGTCAAGAAGCTTTATATGGTTGACACCTCACTTGAAATAGCAATAGTCAACCTTCCAATTGCGTCAGAACAAGACAAGTGTCCCAAAATCCAACCAACGCACGAGCCAAAGGAACAGAGCACGAGCTCTGCTTAGGATGCGTGACTCACGCATCCTAATGCGTGACCCACGCATTTCAGGCAAAGGGAAATGCGTGAGTCACGCATTTCTAGACCACCCAGAAAAGCCCCTCTGCTCAAGCCAGAATGCGTGGGTCACGCATCCCAATGCGTGACTCACACATTTTTCCCTGTAGCCTCCTTTGCTCCAAGTGTTCTCTTTTCTTCACACAACCATCTCTACACTAAACCCCAAAATCTCCCACCTAGAGTTAGGTTTAAACTAAGAGAAAAGAAAATATACACAAGACATACATTCTAGCAATTTACAAAACTACATCAACAACTAACAATCAATCACAACTTGGTCACCATTCCTTCCCAACAAGGAACTAACCCAAGGTTGCATCCAACCTTGGATCATCATCAATTACAAGGGACATTACCTTGCTTCGAAGTTGACGAGCAAGACTTCCATGCTTTCACCCGAACGCAACACCCTTCGTAATATCAAACAAACTCTCGGATCTTTCATGTGTCTTCCGAGCACCACACCTAGGCCTCCAAGACAACTCCTCTGTGGCTTGTACATTTGACACTCCATGTGCCTCCTTCACCTCTAGAATGTCTTCGTTCGAGTTAAAGGCACCATTATCACGATCCTAACCCCCATCTTCAATGGCCTTCGCAACAAAAGTCACCTTTCGTGAAGTACCAAATTCCCTCCTTGCTACCAATGTTCATGCAGAAGTGTACAAGGAACTAACCATCATCCTACGTGCTTGCACTCGAGCCCCGTTGATGATCTTCCAAGAGCCCTTCTCAAAGACCACCTTGTAGTCGGCATTGTCAAGTTTACTCACTAATATTAAGTTTTGTTTCAAAGAGGGAATTAACTTGACATCCTTCAACACTAACATGCCTCCAATGAGCTCAACCCTCATGTCACCACTCCCACAAACCTCCATGTGTTGTCCATTGGCAAGATGAACTTTCTTGAGCTTCATAGCAACAAAGTTCTGAAACAACTCCCTGCATGAGGTGGAGTGAAATGAAGAACCGGAATTAAGGACCCATGACCCCGACGAGCCACTCGAGCTTACCTCTAAAGCCTCCAAGTCGTACTCCGTCACTGATGAAGCTTCACCATCATCGCTCTCTTCTTTGCCTTTTCCCTTCTTCAACCTCGGACATTCTCTCCTGAAATGCCCTGCCTCACCGCATTTAAAACACTTCAGCCTAGCTTTGTTCGATTTCCCCGACCCTTTACTTTTCGATCTCTCTTGGTCCTTTGCACTCCCACCTTGTTGTCATCCCCTACCCCTCTCATCACATGCGTAGAGCTCCCCGTACAATGACTCCGAATCCTTTCTTCGAGTCTTCTCACTCAAGATCAGGTCTCGAACATCATCACATTTTAGCTTCTCTTTCCCATAAGAGTTACTAATAGCGGCCACTACTGTTTCCCATGATAATGTTAGTGATGACAATAAGATCAATGCCCTAACCTCATCATCGAAATTTATCTTAACCGAAGATAATTGGCCCAATATTGAATTAAAAACGTTCATGTGTTTTGCGGCCGAGCTACCAACTTCCATCTTCAAATCAAACAACCAACGCATCAAATACAATTTGTTCACCGCCGATGGCTTCTCATACATGCTCGACAAAGTCTTGATTAATCTCGCCGTCGTTTTCTCATCCTTGACATTAAAGGCTACACTCTTAGCTAATGTAAATCTCAGAACTCCTAGTTCTTTTCTATCCATGAATTTCCATTCAGACTCATTCATACCGCTCGGTTTCTTATCTTCTAGTTGTTGATAAAGATCTTTTTGGTATAAGTAATCCTTAATTTGCATCTTCCAAAAGCCAAAATCCTTTCCATCAAACACCCCAATCCTAGTTTTACCCTCTTCCATTGTTAATTTAGGGTTCACCTATCACATGCAATCAGTCTAAACAAACACAAAACCAACCACGACCCCGAAAAACACACCGGACAGCCCCGTAAAATCCGACTCTGATACCAAATGTTGGGGGTCGAAAACCACGTGTTCGATTAATCAATTATATACCCTAGCCAACTAACAATTCAACTGAATGATGTAAAACTAGTAAATAAGCAAACAAAGCGATAATAAGTGAATAGACAAGAATTACCGTGGGAAACCCAAGGACTGGGAGAAAAACCCACACTACACTTGTGATTATTGAAGATGAAGATGATCAACAGACTTACACAATTCAAGTATCAATGGCATACCATTGCAATACTATCTCACAAATTCCAAATCTAATAACTATAGATTACAATTGTGCTAGTAATGATCAATTATCCACACTACTAACCACTCACCAATTGCTTCCCAAAACCCCTTGCAACTTGTGTTTACAAGCTTAGGATCACACACCTAAATTATCCCAAAGCCCCTAGATCAAGTGTTTTGCAATTCTAAGTTTTCTTGTTGTGTTTCTCTCTAGCTCTCTTTGCATGTGTGTTGTGCTTCTTTGCTTCTATGTCCAAGCTTGAGTATACGAGTGTCAAGAAGCTTCATATGGTTGATCCTCACTTGAAATAGCAGTAGTCAACCTTCCAATTGCATCAGAACAAGACAAGTGTCCCAAAAACCAACCAACGCACGAGCCAAAGGAACAGAGCACGAGCTCTGCTCAGGATGCGTGACCCACGCATTTCAGGCAGAGAGAAATGTGTGAGTCACGCATTTTCATGCATGAGTCACGCATTTCTGGACCACCCACAAACGCCTCTCTAATCAGGCCAGAATGCGTGGGTCATGCATCCCAATGCGTGACTCACGCATTTTACCCTGTAGCCTCCTTGCTCTTCTTGCGAACTCCTCACAATCCAACGTATGCTCCAAGTGTTCTCCTTTCTTCACACAATTATCTCTACACTAAACCCCACATAATACGCAATGGCTTTTCCAATTAAATTTTTGAACGTTACAATTTTAATTGTAATGAGTTTTTATTGTGGCACAATTTCTTGTAACCTCCACCTGTAAAGCATTGGTTGTCAAATTTATGAAGTGTATGTCACACCCTTTATCTCTTATGAGTTGACTTGTTCACACTAACTATTTTTTGTGTACATGTATATGTGTGATAATTAGAGATTTAAAGAAATTTAACTCCTTGTTTTTAATACTTTTCCTTAAAGGATAAATGTTTTTGGTCTATGGTTGAGTGTGATATTAAAAAACCTTTTTGACAAAGATTTTGAAGGGTCTGTGGTACTCAAGAGGGGGGGGGGGTGAAATCAGTATCCTAGTAATTTGCCTTTTTTTTCTTTTTGGATTGTGTATGAGGAACCTGTTGGGCTGGTTCTTGTAACCGGCAGAATAAAAGTAAAGTAATAAGGAACACAAAGATTTAACGAGGTTCACCCAACTATGGGCTACGTCCTCCTATCCTATGTTCTATTATTAATCTACTCTGAAAAACTAAGAACACACTCCCTACTGTTTCCCTACTGCGGGAACCAGCACACCCCACACTCAACTCTGAATGTGCACTCCACTCACACTCGTAAGTCCAACTTGTGATTGAACTCACAAACACTCACCTGGCTTTCAACCCCTCTGTTGAATGCCTTACAATATCAAAGTTTCTTTCTTTTGAATTTACTTCTAAAAAGCTAATAAGAGAATTGATTTGCTCGATTTGTGCTCTTGTATATGACTTGAAGTAGGGTTTTGTGCTTGTGTGTTTTCTCTAAAAAATTACTGTTTTAAAACCTTGGAGAGTTGTGTGAAATATATGAACTTAGATGACTATATATATGCATGGAAACCTAAACCCTAGTACCATAAAATGACATAGCTTGTCGGTCAAGGCAAAATGCAATTTTATGGAAAGTAGTTATCTTATTTGACTTAATCACACGGATAGAATCAAATAAGATAAATACTCCTAGGATTAAGGTAACCAAAATATATCCTCATCTAMTTTCCAGCTGCTTAGGATATTTTAAAAACAAATCTTTGAAAAATATTTTAGGAAAATCTTTTTCAAAACCGCAACTATTATATTCCACATAGAGACCCAGCTGGTTCCCCAACCTGGTTCCCTAAGATGAGTATGTTATGAATTCTGGTCAAGACTTGTACCAAAATTCATAACATAACTCAAAAACACTTAAACACTTATAACGCCCTTACAAACAAATCTTACTACGGAGCACATTACATGAAAAACTATATTTAAACATTTAAGAACTAATTCTTCCATTCTTCATGTAATCTTTAAGACTTTGAAGCTTCCTTGGATTCTTCAGTTAAAGACAACTCTTCTTTCTTTGAATGGCTTCGAAAGGCTTCCATGCTCTAAGTCTTGGAATCAACTCAACTACTGCACAAGTAACATGGTTAATGTACAATAAAGAGTATATAACTACTTTTCAATATAGTAGTCTAGGAAACAGTTCCTACTGGTTCGCCACCAGTACATAGAACATTTATTCACTCAGGTGTTCCCTGTAAGTAGACAAGTTAGTTTCAACATATAACTCATATAAGTATTAACTTGTCTGGGAAACAGTATTCTATAATAGCTGGTTCCCTGACCAACTATATTCATTGTAAAGTATCCTGTTTCCTGAAGCTATTTTTCATCACTTAAAACATAAGGGACTCAACAAATTCCCTCTTTTAGATGATGACAAACCAGTTGAAGTTCTTACAACCAAAAACTTTGAAAAACCTCAATTTATGTATTCAAAGGGATTTGAGCACTAGCAGCAGACTCAATGACTCAAATGAACAAGTTAGCTAATCTAATTGGTTCCTAAAAAAATAAAACTCAAACCAGAACAGACTCCCTACTCTAATACTAAACTACTATTATTTGACTCAATCTAAACTAGCAGGTTTCAGGCTTCAACTTTCTACATGATTTCCCCCTTTTGGCATCATTAAAAAGATTCTCAAGTAAAAGCAATATGCACAAATTGTTAATTGTGCTCATCCAAGCAGTGGCATCAACCACCATTCAAGTGTTATGCTGCAAGAAAGATTAGTCAAGCAATTCATACCATAGCAAAGTGAATAGTTCATACTGGCCATCAAAGTTTAACAAAAGAACCCTAATCCACATAGAAAGAATGTTCGTGATTAGGGTGAGAATAGTACAGACCAGCAAAATTAGTTATTAGAGAATTAAAAATAAAGGGGAAGGGAAACAGGAGCAGACAACATCACTCCTCTCCATCATACTCTTCCTCCTTCTCATCATCTGCATCATCATCCTCTGGTTCATCATCATCATCAGGTTCTTCTTCTACCCCTTCTTCCTCATCATGATCTCCTTCAGCTTACTGCTGGTTCTCTCGAGTATGTGCTGGTTCCTCAACTTCTGGAACCGCCATTGTAGTTGTAACAGCAAGAGCAAACACTTGATCTTGTGGGGGAACACAACTAATACCAGGATCCATATGAGATTTAATGTCTGGAATAGTAAGAAGTAGCAACTGATTTTCAGCCAACTCCTTTTCCATTTGCTCCACTTTGGTACTAAATGATGTTGACAAACCCTGAACCAACTGCATGATTTTCTCTAAGGTACCCTCCTGGTTCTTTAACCTCTTCAGCACAGCTTCCTGAACTGCTGGTTCCTCTACCTTCTTCTTCTTCTTCTTCTTAGAGGGCTCCTTCACCACTTCTACTGGTTCCTCTGCTCGGAATCTCAACACATCAGAACCAATGTCGAGACCCTTTTGTTTAAGAATAGCCTTCGTGAAAACTGTCACAAGCACAATATTTCCACTAAGAGGAACTTTGTTCCCTTTCAAGAACTGTGTAATGATAGAGCCGTATGGAAGAGAGTGGTGGGAGGAGTAATAACAAATCATCATGTGATCCAGCATAAAGACAGGAAGGTTAATATTAATTTTCTTCATTAGGAGATACATGAGAACCTTCTTAATAATATGTACTGTTCCCCTACCCTGAGCCCTAGGCAGAAGAACTTTGTTGCACAAAGAATGTAGAATCAGCATGACTGGTTCTTTAAGACTTGTAGACTTAAATACAACAGCCTTCTTGGGCAATTTTCCCCCAAAGAGAAAGTCCTGAATTTCATCATGTGTAACCCCAACCAACACAGGCCAGTAATCCCCAGAATATTTATCAAAGTCATCCCTAGGTAAATTCAGCAATTTGGCCAAAGATGCTTTTCACTAACATCTATACCTCCAACTCTTGATCCAATAGACATATCCGGTAACTGACTCAGATGCATATAAAATTCCCTAACTCTAGCAATACTAGCAACAAAACAATAAAATAAAGGCATCCATTCTTGACACTTTATTATTTTCCTAAATTCTGACAAAGCAGACACTTCAAAATATCCCTTCTCAACTCGACAACCAGAAAGAACCAATCTAACACTTAAGTCAGTAGAACCAGTAGTGGGGGATTCTACAGACTTACCTTTAACAGCACGAGGGGTTTTTTATGGTACCCCTTTTCTCTTGGTTCCCTACATGGAACCCGTGGATTGTTCCTCCTCGGCCTCCTCGATCTCCTTCTTCACAGAGGAACGAGTAATCCTTCCTCAAACAGTAATATCCACAATAGGTGTCCCCTCCTTCTAACCAGTAATCTCCACATCATCATCTCCAGCCTCTGGATCCTCTATATCCACATTCTCCAATTTCTGGTTGAGAGCTCTGCGAGTTTCCTAGTGTTGTTCCCCCTTAGACTGTGTTGCACTACTAGAATTTTGCGTAAGGCCGACCGAAAAAACATCGATCGGTAACACCGACCGACACCGACCGAAATTGGTCGGTGTCATATATCGATCAAATTATCAATCGGTATTACCGACCGATTTTAATATCGGTCGGTGTACCGACCGATTGATTCGGTCGGTAAGTGATTAATGTTTTTGTCCCACACCTCTCTCTCCATCAGCACGTAATTAAAAAAAAAACAAATAAGTTTTTTTACCGACCGAATTTTCGATCGGTAAGTTTTTTTTAAAATAAAAAATGCTATTTTTTTCCTTTCCTTCTCTCTTTATTCGTGACCCCTCTTCTTTCCGTTTCATCTTATTTCACCTTCTCACTCCTCTTACCTCTCACGCCCCTCACCTTCTCTCTCCTCTCATCCTCTCAACTCCCTCTCTCCTCTCATTTCAACCCTCATCCTCTCAACTCCCTCTCTCCTCTCTCCTCTCCCTTCTTTTGAGTCCTCAGCCACGCACCCTCCGTAACCCCTCAGCTCGTCAGCCACCCTCCGCTACCCTCGTCAGCCACCCTCGTCCTTATGGTGAGTTTTGTTTTCTTTGTTTTTAGCTTTTTATGTCATTTTTTTAAATTTTTGATTTCGTTTTTAGTTAGACCTAGGGTTTTTTTTTCGAATTTCAATGAAGGATCTTGAAGCCAATCAAAGCGAAGATGTTCGGAGAATGTTTTCAGAGGAAGCCAAGCAAGGAAGAAGCCCTCAGCAGCTTCTTCCCGACGTTTGATATTCGGAGCTTGGCCACCGTCTATCGCATCACTCCTTACTTCTTCACTATTTCTAGAAAGGACCTCACTTCCTCCAACTCTAATTCTGGTTATCATCTCTATTAAACCTCTTATATTTGTGTTTCTTGTAATAAAGCTATTTTTGGGTTTTTTTCCTTAAAACCACATTCGAATAGATCTATGGTTTTAGAACTATAAATTTGGGTTTTTGTTTGTGTATTTCGTTTATTTGTACTCGATTAGATCTAGCCATTGAATTAGGTTTATTTGTACTCGTTTTAGATCTATGATTGAATTAGGATTGTTGGTTTTCTTTTTCTGTTTTTTGGTGTGTTGATTACTCTGCATTATAGAATTCTGAAGAAAATGAATTTGGATTTATGCTGAATTATGAACGAATTATGAATAAATTTATGCTGATTATGAACTAATTGGGGCTCATTAATCAATGTGTTCCTTTTCGGTTTAATTGAAGCTATAAAATTGTGGTGCTGAATATATTAAAATAAATAAATAAATAATCCGGGAAAAAAACTAAAAATTAAAATCGTTTTTTACTACATGAAGTGATTCAAGTCATATGCTGATAGAAGAACATCTTTCCAAATTAAGAGATGGGAAGCTTATGCTAGGTTATACAAAAAGGTGTTCTCCTGATGCTTTTCTTCTAAAGTAGTTCCATACATCTAAAAGCTTTCTTTGTGTATTTGTACATGTTTTATAGCTCCCAGCCTTTTATCTTTCGTCTTTTCATTCTTTACATCACCTYTCAGCTAGGTATGGGCGTTTAATCTGTTTTTAATGTACCTTGCCTATAAAGTTTCTAGCAATAGCCAGCATCAAAGTTTGCTTGCCTACTTAGTCACGCTCTGGGCCCTTATAACCTTATAAAGAGTTCTTGCTTTCCTTTACTGTGAAGTGCGTTAACTCAAAATACATGTTTCTCACTTATGCATCCTCACATCTAATTTCAGGAATAAAAGAAACTTCAAAGGCAATTGATGGCAGAACAAGAGCTACATTTTGGCTCTAAGCCCAGTTCCAGCCCGATGAAGTCCGCTAAGAAAGGTAGATTGTCTAGTGGTTTACTTTTTAAATACTCCCCTCATAAAGATTTGCATTGATGTACAAATATCGAAGAATATATATATATATATATATATATATATATATATATATATATATATATATATATATATATACATATATATATATATATTAAGATTTTTCTACTCTGTAGGAGTTGTTATGACTTTGTTATGGATTAATGAACATAGTATTATTGTGATTGAGAACTTCCTTTTTCTCTAAGGTGCGTGATATACTTGGAAAGTACCAAGATCTCATGGATGGGTTTGGTGCATTTTGTGGTACGTTGTGAGAAATCTAGTAGCAACTTGTGATATAAGACACCTGTACAATCTGAATTTAGAACACAACTGTACATTACAGTCCAAAATACTACACTATATTTGTATTGAACAATTTGTAGAATTAATACTTATTGTGAAAATACTATATATACTCTTTCTGAGTAGTAGCCTGTGTGTCCTTGCAGGGAAATATATATTGGTTGTTTCAGATTGTGAAGAACTACCGTTCCAGGATGTATTCTGATGATCTGCAGTCTACGCTTCAGGTTTTTACCTGTGTTTGAGCTGCTTTTTCTTCTTCCCTTTTGTTTTCCTTGCTGCTTAGCGAGTTATACATCTTTGACTGTTTCTTAACAATTCTTTCTTTCGCTTTAAGATGAAAATCACACAACCCACAAAAATCTTCACTATAAATTGAACTATAAAAGTGGTTGGTTCTATGCTGATAATTATTGCATATGTCATAGGTTTACACTAGGATATTCGTGGCATGCAAATGAATTCCCTTATTAGCGTTGCATGAAGTTTGTTGTCATTTGGTTGTTTAACATCTTTCTTTAATCAGGAATTATCCTATATTGAGTTCCTCAGTTCCCCCCCCCCCCTTCCGTTTGGTATACCTCTGAATAATTATATGCAGGAATGATCCTTTCTTGAGTTATTTCAGATTTATCTGCTTGGAATTACACATTTACACTCATGTAGAATATGGACTATGCTGTCATGATGTGTGTCAGCCTCTGTTTTGGAAGAAAATCTATTCATTAAAAAAATTTAAAAAGTTATATACATGTGAAATATGCGATCACTATTCAGTCTAGAACTGCTGATGATAAGGTTTCAGCCTATTCAGTGTTGATTGGTGATAATRCAATGGGDAATATGCGATCACTTGATGCACTTCTAGGTAAATTATATACATGTGAAATATGCTGCCTTATTATGTGATTTATTTTGGGTGGCTTATCATAAGCCTATTGTAAGAGAATGAATGCATGATGCTTATAGGTTTTGATATCTAGTCTATTGRGTTGTTTAATTGCTTATCGTGTTTAATGCTCACTGCATATGGGATATGGTCAAGCAATTCTCAACATGAATTCATGCCAACTGCACTTCATTTCTCTGAGGCACCACGCGCGGTGCAAGGCTAGTTCATATAGAAAAGGATGGCCTATTATAAGAACGCACCTATTATATAAAGGCAGGAATGAACAAGAGGTATGCATTTTCTTCTGTTGGAAACAAAAACTTCCACAGCTAGGTTGCCTAATGTTATTTCTATGCTGTATAGTTAGATGCACATGCCTGATTTTAATTAAGGTTAATAACAAGGTTCGTTGATCTTTATTATTTGTACCTTGTTGTCGCTGGTCTCATTATTAGGATAATTTGAGTCAATTTAGTAGTTGACTTCAGTGTCGGGGTAGCCAGGCAGCTGAGCTCAGTGTATAATCCTGACCTGTAATTATAATAAGCTGTTGTGTTTCAGTTACTCTATCTTACAACATCAATAAGAAGCAGATATGATACCTGATTTTAAATGCTGCGTCAACAATCAAAGGAAAGGACTGAACATCTGGTTAATATTGTTTTGGAGTTGGACTTAAATCTTGTATCTGTATGACTGAGACATAGCCTTTAGCACAACAGGACAATATGGAAAGTGGAGAAGATGTATCTAAAATTATAGTGAAACCTTGTGTATCGACGTATTTAATATGTTGCATCTTGCATGGATGCTGTTCAGTTGATTAGCTTGTTTTTTACCGTCCAAGTTTTTGACTCTTGATTATGTAATATTCTTGCAAATTTTGGAAATTCCTCGTGTCACTAGGAGCCATAAGTCCATACTCATCTCATGTTATATACTTGTATGATGGTAGCAAGTTCTTGTTATGTAGCACTAGAAGCTTGATGTGACGGGTGAACCTGCCATGTTGTTGCAAACAAATTATTTGAAGCTACTGTACAACTTCTTGTCTTCTACCTAGTAATATCAGATAAACTATGTTACACATAGTTGACACTTTMGTTAACTCTTTCAGGTACACTTGCTTAGGACAATGCTGCAGTGGGAGGAGCGGATATGTTCCGAAGTAGGTTTGAAACACTTCATGCAGGAATATAATTCAGTTTGGATAGTTTGTGTATTGTAGATCTATTTTTTTTTGTATAAATGTAAAGTGGTATATTATTTTTTTTAATGATTTACAAGCTTGTTTATGGTATAAATGTATAATATGCTTATGGTTGTTTTGGCTGTCAGAAACTAGCATTTGTAAGCTGGTTTCAGTTTTTTTTAATTTGATATCTGAGATTTACCGACCGAAATTTCGGTCGGTAAAAAATTAAAAAAAAAATGCATGGAGCCATTTACCGACCGATTAATCGGACGGTAAATGGTTCCATGGCCCTTCAATTTTTGGAGGGAAAAGGCCATTTACCGACCGATTAATCGGTCGGTAAATGGCCTTTTCCCTCCAATTTTTGGTCGGATTTTATTGGTCGGGAATCGGTCAGTAATCGTTCGGTAAACCCTTACCGACCGAAATTCGGTCGGTAATCTTTGGATTACCGACGATTGTGATTCTGACACCTCTTACCGACCGAAGCCAATTTTCTTGTTGTGTTGGTTCCTTAATGGTGGAACCAACAGTCTTAGAGGGACTAGGATAAGGAACAATGTCCTTGGTGATTTGCTGGGTGGATTTTGGTGGTGAGGATGATTTTTGTGTTGCTTCTTTGGTGGTGATAGGTGATTTTGTGGGGGATGAAGTTTTGGATGCTACAGTAAAAGATGGTTCGAGGGGATTTTGATCAAGTTGAGTAGGGTTTGAGGGTGCATCAGTATTTCCTTGAGAGTGTGACGAATTACTTGCATGTCCTCTTCCCTTGCCCCGTCGAGTTGTGTTTGTGTTTGTTTTCCTTCCCATAACTGCTTACCAAGATTGTATCAAGAATTTGAGAGTGATGATGAACAGTACTCACCGATGAATAGTAACTTTTGAATTTTGAATTTCGAAATCGAGAACGGAGTAGAAGAGAGAGAGTGTGTGTTCTGAGTGATGAAGAGAGAGAAGTTTGCTGCAAAATTAGGGATTAGCACATATATATATATATAGTGAGCAAAGAAGTAAAGATCAAAGAAGTAAGTCGGTTGAGCCAATTGAATGAGCAACGACACTATATATATATTTGGCAACCAACCCTTACATTTGGCAACACTTGATATTTGCCTTGATCAAAAGATTTTAATAACTGAAATAAGATAAAATCTTTCCAAAAAGAAAATATCTTATAGTAATCTTCCAAAAAATATTAAAATGTTATTCGGATGACACATCAGAGCTGATTTGCTGTTTCCCCTTGCTGGTACCTGTACAGAATCACTTCACCCTGTTTCTGGCAAACTTAGCTCAACAAACCTGTTTTCTTGCAACGATGGTTTAAAATCCTATTGACATATCAACCCATCTACACAACAACTGAAGGATTTCGACATAGGTATGTACAAACACCAGACAAGAGAATACAATTCTAGCCAATCATTGAGGGAAATAGTATAAGCCACATTACCAAAACCTACTAGACCTAATGACACACTAAGGAATCAAAGCACTCTAAAACCTAACTAATCCTAATAAGACTCTTAATTTACAAAAGGACTCTCGACACAAAGGTTTAGTGAAGATATCAACAATTTGATCTTCACTTTTACAAAACAACAACTCCTCCAAGCCTTTCTCAACATTATCTATTTAGAAATGGTGCCTAATTTCAATGTGCTTGGTTTTGGAGTGTTGGACTGGATTCTTAGAAATATTTATAGCACTAGTGTTATCACAAAAGATTGGAACTCTATCATATATAACACCAAAATCTTTCAACTAGTTCCTGATCCACAGCAACTGGGAACAGCATGAGGCTGCAGCAATATACTCTGACTCAGCTGTGGATAGGGCCACTGAATTCTATTTCTTAGAACCCCAAGTTATTAGGAAAGAGCCAAGAAAGTGTGTCATACCTGATTTGTTCTTCCTATCAACAAGGAAACCGGCATAATGTGCATCTATGTACTCAATCAGATCAATCGAACTACCTTTGGGGTACCACAAGCACAGATCTGTTGTTCCCATAAGATACCTAAGTATCCTTCTAACAGCCTTCAAATGAGACTCCTTTGGATTGCTTTGAAACCTGGCACACAATTCAACAGAAAACACAATGTCAGGTCTACTGTTTGTTAGGTAAAGGAGGGATCTAATCATCTCTCTATACAGTGAAGCTTCAACATTTGTTCCTTTCAAATCAACATCTAGTTTTGAAGATGTAGGAACAGGTGTATCATAAGCCTTGCTGTTCTCCATGCCAAATATCTTCATCAACTCTTTTAAGTACTTTTGTTGATGAATCGTAATTCCATCAGCTGTTTGCTTAATCTTCAAGCCAAGGAAGAATTCCAATTCTCCCATCATGCTCATCTCAAACTCACTCTGCATAAGATTAGCAAACTCATCACATAGCACTTGATTAGTAGCACCAAAAAGAATATCATCAACATAAATATGTACTATCATCAAGTGGTTCCCCCTGGTTTTGATAAACGATGTTTTATCCACTATTCCCCTCTTGTAGTCATTCTCCATTAAGAAGGTGGACAATCTTTCATACCAAGCTCTTGGAGCTTGCTTCAATCCATATAGTGTTTTTTCCAACCTGTAAACATGTTGGGGGAATAGCTTGTCTTCAAAACCAGGTGGCTGCTCTACATATACCTCTTCCTTCAAGTATCCATTCAAAAAGGCAGTCTTCACATCCATCTAAAACAACTTCATATTCATGTGAGAAACATAAGCAATCATTATTATAATAGCTTCTAATCTAGCTATAGGTGCAAAGGTTTCATCATAGTCGATCCCTTCTTGTTGATTATAACCTTGCACAACTAGCCTTGCTTTGTTTCTGACTATGGTACCTAGATCATCCAATTTGTTTCTGAAGACCCATTTTGTACCAATGACTGACCTTTCCCTTGGTCTAGGTACTAGATTCCAAACCTGGTTCCTTTGGAACTAATTCAATTCATCTTGCATTGCTAGAACCCAATCAGGATCAGTCAAAGCCATTTTGTAGTCAGTTGGCTCTATACTAGACAGGAAAGAATAGAAAGCACAAAAGTTTTGACAAACATTACTTCTCGTTTGAATTCCCTTATTAATATTACTTATGATTTGTTTTGGAGGGTGAAAAAATTTGTATTTAAAACTTTTAAAGGATAAATCATTTTGTGCTTCCTGATTAGTTTGGGAACCAGCATGATCATGAAAAGCTTCTTCTTCTAAGGAACCAGAAGCATTCATGTTCCTGTTGTTTCCCCCTTTATTTTCTACCTCGAGTTCAGGGGTAGCCTCATTATCACTGTTTGGCTCTTRTGTTCCCCCTGAACTGCTTACCTTTTTGTCATCTGCGGAACCATCAGGTCTTGGTTCCCTATCAATGTCCAAATTGTTTTCTTCCTCTTCTCTAGGCACTCCACCATCTTCATTTGGTGGACCAGTAGGTGAGCCTAGATTCGCTTGCTCTTTCTTTGGAGAACAAGCAACATGGTTTCCCGTGAATTCCATCAATCCAAGCACCTCATCAGGTTGTACCTACGCAATCTGAGAAGATATGTTAAATTCGTCAAAGACAACATGAACACTCTCCTCAACACACAAAGTCCTCTTGTTTAAGACTCTATATGCTTTGCTGTGAGGAGAATATCCAACAAATATTCCCTCATCACTCCTTGGGTCAAACTTGTCAGGCTGGTTCTTCCCATTGTTATGCACAAAGCACTTGCATCCAAAGATACAAAGGTATGCAATATTGGGCTTTCGACCTTTAAGGAGTTCATAGGGAGTCTTATTTAACTTTGGTCTTATGAGACCTCTATTTAGTATATAGCAAGCAGTGTCAACAGCTTCACCCCAGAAACTCTTAGGGAGACCACTCTCAATCAGCATCGTCCTCGCCATCTCCTCAAGTGTTTTATTCTTTCTTTCAACAACACCATTTTGTTCTGGTATTCTGGGGGCTGAGAAGTTGTGACTTATTCCATGTTCCCTGCAATAACCAATAAAGTCAGCTTTATCAAATTCAATACCATGTCTGGTCTTACCGAAACCAGCTTGTGATTAAGCTTGTTCTCCACTTGTTTCACCAGTGTTACCTACCCATTCATCAAATGTCTCATCCTTTGAGTGAAGCAATATCACCCAAGTGTACCTGGAATAATCATTAACCATCACACAAACATATCTATGACCTCTTTGACTTTGCACTCTCATGGGACCACACAAATCAATGTGTACAAGTTCGAAGGGCTTGCTGGTACTTAAAACAGTTTTAGGTTTGAAAGAGATTTTGACCTATTTTCCCTTGACACATTCTGAACAAACATTGTCTGCCTCATACTTCATTTTAGGAAGTCCTACCAGCAAGTCATGAGTTTTAATTTTGTTCAAGAGTGTCAAGCTAGCATGTCCAAATCTCTTATGCCAATTCCATTGGTTATTATCAGAAACTCTCTCCAACAAATAGACTTGTTTTGAGGAATTTTATCCAGGAAGGTAATGTAAACATCCTGTCTCCTGGTTCCCTCACATACAAGTTCACCTGTTTGTGAGTTAACTATGTGACATAGGTTGGCTTGAAACTTAACTCTATTACCTTTGTCACACAGTTGTGAAATACTCAAGAGATTATGTTGTAAGCCATCAACATAATAAATATCATCAATTGCATTGGAAAGTGTCTTACCTACCTTACCTAAACCTGTGATGGTTCCTTTACTATTATCTCCAAAGGTGACACTTCCTCCATCAAAGGCTACTAGTGAGAGAAATTACTCTTTATCCCCGGAGATGTGTCTTAAGTAACCACTGTCCAAATACCAATAGGTACTTCTCTTCACTTTAGCCTTGTGTTTATGTAGCATAATTTTCTTGACCATCAAACACTTCTTGAATGTGCTGGTTCCCCCTCTGGTTCCTAGATCGGTACCATCTTCCTCAATGTTTACAAATGCAGTCATGCAAACACTAGGGTTAGGTGATTATTCATCCTCATCAGACCCTGAATCAGAATCACCCCAAATGGATGCTATCATAGCATTCTTAAAAGCTCGTTTTTCTCCAGAGTTGGACTGTTTGTCCTTCCACTTAGGATAATCTTTGATTAAGTGTCCCTTCTCGCCACACTTGAAGCAACCTACAAAAGAGGAGTTAGACTTCTTAAAATTCTTACCTTTGAAGTTTTTCCTCTGGTCACGTAAAGTTCTCTCAAATCTTTTGGCAATCATGCCAATCTCATCTTCATCTTCCTCTACTGTTCCCTTAAGGGCCATGCCTCTGGCTGGTTCCTTCTCAGACTTAGAATCAATTAACAATTCATGAGTCATGAGGGAACCAATCAGCTGTTCGAGAGACAAGGTGGATAGATCTTTGGCTTCATKAATAGCCGTCACCTTGGTTGTCCATGCATCTGTCAAACTACGCAAAACCTTTCTCACAATATCCTCATCAGAAAAACTTTTACCAAGAGATCTAAGATCATTAATTATTGTCATAAATCTACAGAAAAAATCATTAATCTTTTCATTATTATTGTTCATAGCAAATAATTCATATTTTGACATAAGTAAATCGATTTTGGACCTTTTTACCTCACTGGTTCCTTCATAAGCAAGTTCAATAGTATCTCAAATCTCTTCAGCATTACTGCATCCAGAGATCCGTTTATATTCTGTCTCACCTATGGCTTTTTGCAAGATTAACATTGCCTTGGCATTCTTTTCCAGTTGCTTGTAGTCTATAGTTGCCAACTCACTATCCTTCTTGGGAATCTTGTTTCCCTCAGCATCAGTCTTCATAACAACGTTTGGACCATTCTTGACTACAAGCCAACACTCATAGTCAATTCCCATGATCACATTCCTGATCCTATTCTTCCACCATGCATAGTTGCTTCCGTTAAACTTTGGTGTTTTGTTGTCATACCCAATAGCATTTAACTCTTAAGTACCCATGCTTGACTTCTCTAGATGTTACTCGTACAAGAAGCCTTGGCTCTAATACCAATTGAAGGTTCTGTGGTACACAAGAGGGGGGGTGAATTGAGTATCCTAGTAATTTGCCTATTTTTTTTCTTTTTGGATTGTGTATGAGGAACCAGGCTAGTTGGGCTGGTTCCTATAAGCAGCGGAATAAAAGCAAAGTAATAAGGAACACAAAGATTTAACGAGGTTCACCCAACTATGGGCTACGTCCTCCTATCCTATATTCTTTTATTAATCTACTCCAAAAAACAAAGAACACACTCCCTGTTGTTTCCCTACCCCGGGAACCAGCACACCCCACACTCAACTATGAATGTGCACTCGACTCATACTCGTAAGTCTAACTTGTGTTTGAACTCACAAACACTCACCTGGCTTTCAACTCCACTATTGAATGCCTTACAATATCAAAGTTTCTCTCTTTTGAATTTACTTCTAAAAGGCTAATAAGAAAATTGATTTGCTCGATTTGTGCTCTTGTATATGACTTGAAGTAGGGTTTTACGCTTATGTGTTTTCTCTCAAAATTTACTCTTTTTCAACCATGTAGAGTTGTGTAAAATATATAAACTTAGATGAGTATATATATGCATGGAAACCTAAACCCTAGTTACCATAAAATCACATAGCTTGTCGATCAAGGCAAGATGCGATTTTATGGAAAGTATTTATTTTATTTGACTTAATCACACGAATAGAATCAAATAAGATAAATACTCCTAGAATTAAGGTAATCAAAATATATCCTCATCTATTTTCCAGCTGTTTAGGATATTTTTAAAACAAAACTGGAAAATAATTTAGAAAAATCTTTTCAATCCGCAGCTATTATATCCACGAATAAGAGACTCACAGTACTGTCTAAAAATCACCACATAACTGGTTGCTTAGATGAGTATGTTATGAATTCTGTTCAAGACTTGTACACAGAATTCATAACATGACTCCAGAAACACTAAGCACTTATAACACCCTTACAAACAAATCATACTACGGAGCACATTACATGAAAAACTATATTTAAACATTTAAGAACACTACAAAAAAAAGTGCTTATTTAGGACACTTTTTTGTCAAATAAGGAGCTAAAAAGCGTCCCAATTTCGTCTGGACGCTTTAAAAAAAGCGTCCCAATTTCACGTGGATAATTTGGACGTTTTTTTGGGTCCAAATTTTTGAACTTTGTGACACTTAAAATGTCCCACTATGATTTATCGGGACACTTTTTGAGTCCTTAAAGAAGATTTTTGGGCATCTTTGAGTCCATTAAATTTGGGACGCTTTTGAGTCCCAGTAGTAGTAAACTTTCTAAGTCTATCTAAAAAATTGGACGCAAAAAAGCGCCAAATATACTGTTGTTTTCCCTACAAATTAATAATCGATTGAACTTTAATGTTATATAATAATATGAGATCTATGTAGGACTTGAACCTACATTATGTGCAATAGCACATCGCTCTAACCATTGAGCTAATAGACTTTATGAAATGAAATCATTCCTACTACAAAAAGGTAAAGAAACCTATTGAAAAACATCAAAGATACCCAAATTAAACTACTATGCTATGAAATAATTGGAAGACAAGTTAGTGAACAAAAATATATTAAAATATTTACAATCAACTAAAAATCAACAAGTTTGTAACCTTCTACATTCTTAAAATTCTTCTGAAACCTTCAGCGAATATTCTTCTCTTCAATCAAGTTAACATTGTACATATAGAGAATATACTCCAGTTTAAATTAGTTCTTGACCTCATACGCTAAGCAAATCTTACAAGTTGCAAGCCTGAAATCAACAGAACGCGAAAGGTTTATTGACAAAATGATTATTTAATATCTATCAAATCAATAAAACAAGCTAAAACTACAACCAAAACTAACCTGGCGAGATTCATATGAATATTTGTATGTTAAAAATATGACATAACATTCCAATGATTATGTGAACAAAAATCAAATACAAGAAAATAAAGAATCCTTCAATATATCCATACAATAAGTATGATCGAATTGATGACAATTACAAAAATAAAGCAAGACAGATCTTGCTTACTTATTATCGCTAAAATAAACAGCAAAAGATCTAGAAAGGGCCAGAAATACAACCATCCAAACATAAAAGTAAATAAAACTGTAATGAAAATTTACCAGGGAGAAAACCAAAGAAGTGAATAATGAAAGTTTATACAGTCATTATCACTTAACACATAGAAAATAGCATCCAGAAGCAAAAGCAGTAGGCAGTAGAACAGAGAATCAGCAACAGACACAACAGACAACAGAAGCAACAGCAACAGATAGCAGCAACACACAAAGAATAATAGAAGTTGAGCACTTTCTCTTGCTCTTATCAACTCTTACTTTGACCTAAACAAAGAAAATTGCATGTATTAGTGCTTCTAATGTAAACAAACATTAAATCTAAGTCCAAATAAATCAGAGATGACACTTTTTGTTACTGTCATAAAAAAATATGATTTCATATTTAGTGATCGCAAATTTATATAATTCATATATCTATAATTGCAAATTCACATAATTAATATTCGTGTAATGGCAAGATCCATGACTTTGCTGCCACTACATAAGCTATTCAATAATCATTATGTGATAAGTAAAGACCATGATGACAAGCATAAAACTTGATCATTCAGAGAAGACGACGCATATAGGGTAACTTCTTGATGACAAAACGAGCAGAACTAATAAGAACAATAACTTGGTTAATTCCCTTTTATTGTTATAAACTGAATAAGAGAGAAAATGATCATATACTTGTATAAAAGAAAAAACTGAAGCTGCCATAAGAAAACTAATTTGCAGTTGTAATAGTAAACTACGATGAACGCACAAAAGCATAAAGAAGCATAGTATTAGTACGAGCATGAGTATGCCAACAGAGTAGCAGCACGAGCATGGCCATGGCATAGTAGGAGCAGGAGCAGCATAACATGGCACAGTAGGGCAGTACGAGCACAACAACAGTTGCAGAAAATGAGAAGCTCCAATCCTAAAAAAAAAACCCAAAACAACCAATAATTCTCTAGAATATATATAACCACACAACAACTATAGTAGAGGAATAAAGAGCAAATAATTTGACATACTCCGTACCAATTTCAACTGAAACTTCAGCAAATCAATGAAGAACAATTTATTGTGTTACACTTTAATTGTAGAAATGGACTATGGACATTTAGAAAACAGAATTTCAAAACACAAACAAAACTTGAGGATTTCAGAATACCACCCTAATTCATACAATATCAATCATTACAAATTTACAATCCTAAGATTATTTTATTTCAACCAACTTCATATAAAGTTGAGCATCATTTTAATGTACTAATTGAGTGTAATGGCGCCAAACCTGGAATTAATTCTGCAAAATGCAAGGCTTGGAGGTCTAGCTTGGATAGAAGAGCTAGAACTTCTTTCCCCTCCTGTATTAAAAGAGTATAACATGAGCAATTTCTTCAAACTTGCTATTGAACCATATCACTCATTAGAGCTCATGAGAACATATGCCAAAGAAAAGAGATTTAAGGGACTAAACAACCAAATTATCAATTAATTAATCAATCAATCAATGTAGCCTTTGAAACTAGTGTTGCATGTAACTTCCTTAGCTTTATGTGTCCTTGAGAAGATTTAGATGATAAATCTGAAAAAACCTAGAACAAAATAAGGTAGAAGAAAAGTGTAAATGGAAGCAACAATAATGATGTACTCCCTCCATAACATAATAAATTTAACAAGTGTACTTTTTGGCATTATTTTTGTAAATAAGGTAATCATAGATTAGGAAAACAATTAGGGGGGTGGTCCCCAATAAAAAAAAAAGAGGGAAAGAAATTGGTAGGAAAAGACAAAAAAATTAGTAAGCAATTGGGACCACTTTTTTCAATTAGTTTTGTATTAGAGAGTTAAACAATTGGGACCACTTACCAAAATAGGAAAGTTGTACAATTGTTGCAATTTTTTGTTACACCCAAAAAAGGCAATTGTTGAATTTATTACGTTACGGAGGGAGTATTATATATGCATACTAATTGGAGTACTTGAAGAGTATGTAGAATGATTTAGATCACATTATTTTACWGGATACTTATAACAAACCAGATTAGATATCATAAATACATGTTTAAAAAATGCGTTTAAACATGTCCTAAGTGACTTACTTGACCAAAAGATTAGAACATRCAATCWCAGATCTTTCATTTATGATCTAGAAGTCTCTTACAAGCTCCACAACTGKATCAARGTGAATTATATTAGAGTATAGTATAACAAGGGTGKGCATAAAAAAGCAAAGTACAAAAGAATTCCTGGCTACGGGATGGAAGTATAGTACGTGGTTCATTTACTCAATATCTCAAATTTGTCTAGAGATTTACCTTTAGTCTAACTAATAGCAATTTACAGCATCAATCTAACAAGAAGCAAGCTTCCAATCTACAATCAAATGGGAATCCAATGTAATATGCTTCAATTCCACACGTTAAAAAATAAGAGTCAGAGCACAAACATAGCTAGCTACCCCTAAAAACACCTAGATGCCAATAGCTGTACTTAGCAAGGTAGACACTAAAAAGCATCAACCAAGTCATTAAATATTGTTTTCATATGTTCTTCATTTACATATATCCCTAATATTAGCACTTTATTGAGAACACAACAGATTATTGACTTATAATATATTATTCATTGAATTAGACAAAGATCTCACCTGCAGTCGGATATTTATTAAACAAAGAGAAGGGGCTTCAATAATTTCTTCAAGATCACAACTACATGCAAGTATAGATACCACAGGTGTAAATGCCTATACAATTTCACTTTTAGATGATTTGTTGCAAATCTACATAATGCAGCTAACATGCTCCCAACACCTAGCATGGGAATTTCTTAATTCTCACACATTGACTCGGTGCCTAATTGSAATTAGCCATGTCCTAAATTTATTCATGCCGSGCAGTAATGACATATATAATGCTTGTACTCTTACAAGCAATTCTCTACACTCGAGAGGTCTCCAAATTCTACTAAAATAACAACACAAATTGTCTCATGCCTAACAACATACATCGCCCCTTTTTATTGCATACTAGAAGTTTCTTTTAATAGATTCTCCTTGATTAAATCACAGCCCCTCCCTAATAAAAAATGAAACAGCTTAATTTAATATTACCTTGTTAAATTGCATTACCCGTTTATTGCTGCAGCAGCCTGCAGTGCTGCTTCATTCACTTCCTTGCATAAGTGTACAAAAGTGAGGTTTAGACTATAGCATTATTCCCTGCACAGATTAAGCAACCTATTGATTCAGACATTTAGTTATCCCTGGAATATTCACCCAAGGGCCTTCGACAGAAAAATTCTTATGATATAGTATGACTAATGTGCCTAAAATCCATAGTGCCTTTTATTTATGCACATGAGAATGCTCTATTAAAACCTCTAACTGACCAATTGATTCCGTCATTTATGATACATGCATGAAGAAAAGTAGTAGGGATGGCACTAATGGCAGTAGTGGGAGGAAAAAGCGGGGATTGGGATAAACTGATAATAGATGGAAAATACTGAAATTTTGGTTTCACCGCGCAACTTCTAAGAAAACGTTATGAATACTTGGTTTAAAAAGTTCTAGAATAAAAGCCAAGAAGTTTTGAGCTATGAATACTTGAAGATTCAAGCACAATATGCTGCAAAATTATGGATGACTAGCAATCCTCGACAACCCTATGAAAAATGAGTAAGTCGTCCTGCAACCAAATCACAAGAATATTTCATAAAACTAGTTTGCGTTAAACATTACATTCCCTTTAGATAGTAAATGAATTAAAGACAAAGTTTAAAAGAAAACAAATATCATTAGATATGGATAATAAAAGCCACAATACATAAATACTAAAAGAGTACAATACACACTCAAGTTAAGTTTCCCGAGCGTCATTGAAAATAGGATGCATTAATAAACAACAACAACTCAGTGACTCAGCATTTCACACAAAACGAGCAATGAAATAGGAAAACATGAGCCAACTCAAAATTTTTATCTTCTCCCAACTTAAAAAAATGTAAAAAGAACATCTTGCATCATAAAAACGTCATATGATGTAGAACATACATTTCACCAATGTCCTATTGTCTTAACGATAAGGAGATTCGATATAATGTCTCCATATGAATAGATCATGCTTCTACACCTAAACTCAATCTCAATTCAAAACATCCAGGGATGTCGTGACGCATTGTACACTCAAACCTAAACATAATGAAAGTACTCCTAAACAATTTCAACTACTCAACCTCAAAATAGTGAAACTAATTCTTAAACGACTTCAATCACTCAACCTCAAAACAACACCTCAGATAGCTGCATCCTAAAACAAACTTACATACTCGACTACGCAAACATTTCCCCTATTCAAGAGTTAGTCTTAACAAGATGTGAGGGGACAAAATTTTCATTTTTCTTCACATGACTCCAATCTAAAACAGAAAATAAAGGAACAACTTAAAATAGCACCACAAATCAAACCAATCAAAGACAAAGATAACCTACCAGGTAATTTATGCACCACATCAGAATATCTCCTTAAATTACCACTAATTGAACCCCAACTCAGAGATTTTTCTAACTCCAAAAAGAAAAGTCTTCGCTTCCCTATTCACTTCACCACCAATTTAAGCTATTGTAAACAGCACCCACTATATCCCCTTGTTCGTCCCTAATCACCTACCAAAAACCCACTACACTCCCACCCATAAACAAGCTTTGCAATTCATTATTGCATTTCAAATACACATCAGAAATAATATTGATTTTCCAATTTGAACAAATTCGAAGTTAAAAACCACAAGCATTTCTAATAAAAAGTAATATAATATCAATTCGAAACCCTATTAAAATTATAACTTACTCTCAGAGTACGGAGAGCTTAATTGAACAAAATGATCGAAGGAATGCACAAACTGCAATGGCGGTGTGTGAAATGGATATTAAGAGGACGAATTTATCAAATGAAATGTTAATTACAGTCAATTGATTTGGTTAGTTTCAATCAATCAATTGAATTAATCAATCAAATTAAACTCAGTCGAATTTAATCAATCAATTTTCTGAAATTATGAGTAAATTAAAATTAGATGTAGAAGTGAACGATTTGAACTTACATTGTGTAGAAAATTTTGGAACGAAATCGCAAATTTGTCACTTTGATATCAACTGATTCAATCAGTTATGAATTTATGATGCATGCAAAGAAGAAATTAGAGAGTTGTGTTAGTGCGAGGGAAAAGCGGGGCTGTGGTGATATAGATGAAAATCTTGAAATCTTAATTTCACCGCCACTTTCTAATAACACGTGAGTTTCGCGTGATTTATATGTCATTTGGGACACTTTATCATGTCCATATATAAAAGGACTAAGAAAAGTGTCCAAATCTCTGCCATAGTTTATTGCGGGTCAAAATTTATTGGGACGCTTTGTAAAAGCGTCCAAGGAAAACCGTCCCAAATGTAACCATTTTTTTGTAGTGGAACTAACTCTTCCATTCTTCATGTAATCTTCAAGACTTTGAAGCTTCCATGGATTCTTCAGTTAAAGACAACTTTTCTTTCTTCGAATGGCTTTGAAAGGCTTCCATGCTCTAAGTCTTGAAATTAACTCAACTACTACACAAGTAACATGGTTAATGTACAATAAAGAGTATATAACTACTTTTTAGTATAGTAGTCTAGGAAACAGTTCTTACTGGTTCCCCACCAGTACATAGAACATTTATTCACTCAGTTGTTCCCTCTAAGGAGACAAGTTAGTTTCAACATATAACTCATATAAGTATTAACTTGTATGGGAAATAGTATTCTATAATAGCTGGTTCCCTGAGCAACTATATTCATTGTAAAGTATCCTGTTTCCTGAAGCTGTTTGTCATCACTCAAAACATAAGGGACTCAACAGTTTTAAATTTAACTTTTTCGTCCAATGTGGGGGAAATAAATTTTTTTTTTGATTTTATAATTGTTGGACGTAAAAGTTTATTTTGATTAAAAGATCAAATGATAGATAGTAAGATCAAAATAGACCAAATGTTCTTCTCAAAATATATAACTTCTATTCGATGACATGTTTTGGAAAAACAAGTTGGGTTTTCATAAGCAATGTCTTTTTTGATATTTTGAGAAGTTTTTGATGGAAATTCAAAGTCAATTTTCATTTATGTGAATTTTTTTTAGCATGGATAATCCTTTTAAAGGACTCTTTGGATATTTGCTTTGAGTAGATATGCTAAAATGACTTTGAAT
Organism: Bassia scoparia; assembly: GCA_008642245.1. Classification (NCBI taxonomy): domain Eukaryota; kingdom Viridiplantae; phylum Streptophyta; class Magnoliopsida; order Caryophyllales; family Amaranthaceae; genus Bassia; species Bassia scoparia. The sequence continues at coordinate 148,348 of SNQN01000050.1, read as the reverse complement.
TAGTTGTGGAAGGGTTTCACACCTAATTTGGAAAACCTTAGAATGTGGGGGTTGTTTAGCTAAGGTGTCATTACGTTCTTTTAAGAAGGAAAACCTTGGACCTAGGACATATGATGTTGTTTTTATTGGTTATACAAGTGATAATGTTGCTTACAGAATTATGTCTTTGAGTGATAGGTCCCTCAACAAGTCAAGAGATGCTGAGTTCATTGAGAATGTTTTTCCTCTTAAGAAGGATGTTGTTTCCCATGATGCTTCTGTTTCTCTTCCTTCTGCTTATGCTTCTACTTCTTTGCAAGTACCTACTACTTCTAGTGGACAAAATGAGGTTGTTCCATCTAGAGGAGTAAGAGACACAGAACTGAAACTAGATTTGGCCATGATTTTATTACTACTTTCTTAACTAAAGTTGAGAATGTAGATGAATGATGAGTTATTTGTTTGTTGTCTTTTGATTGATGCTGAACCAAAGACTTATGAATAGGCAATGAGCTCTATTAATGCTAAGCTAGTTTCTGGAAAGAAGCAATTAATAGTGAAATTGATTCCATAATGTCTAATTACACATGGGAACTTGTTGATCTACCAAAAAGGTCGTAAAGCTATCAACTATAAGTGGATCTTTAAAAAGAAATGCAAAACCGATGGCTCTGTTGAAAGGTATAAAGCTAGACTTGTTATTAAAGGACTCACACACAAATTTAGTGTAGCTTAGATTTCTTTTACTTATACTTACTCACTTGTAGCTAAGATCGCCACTATTCGTATTTTACTTGCTTTAACATCTAGTTTTAAGTTGATTATTCATCAGATGGATGTTAAAATAACTTTCTTGAATGGCGACGTAGAGGAGGTGATTTACATGGTTCAACCTCTAGGTTTTGTGGTTCCAGGATAGGAACACAAGGTGTGTAAGTTAAAGAAATCTCTATATGGCTTGAAACAATCACCAAAACAATAGTATGAAAAGTTTCATAAAAGATAAAACTATTCTGAGTTTTGGTTTTGTTGTGAATCGTGCTGATGCTTGTAAAAATGTTTGGCAATCATTGTGTCATAATATAATTGTATGTTGATGACATACTAATTTTTTGTAAACACATGAGAGCCATTGATGAGACTAAAGCATTTCTTTCCTCTTTATTTGAAATGATAGACTTAGGTGAAGCTGATGTAATTTTGGGTGTTAAAGTCACCAAAACATGTAATGGCTTCACTATGTCTCAACCTGACTATGTGGAAAATGTATTAAAAAGGTTTAACTCTTTTGATGTCGTGTCTGTTAAAACTTCATATGATGCTAGTATTCACTTGAAAAATCATGATGACAATAATGTGTCTCAAGTTGAATATGCTAAAATAATTAGGAGTTTAATGTTTTTGATGAATTATACTCGGCCTTATAATACATAAGTTGTTAGTAGATTTAGTCGGTATACTCATAACCTTAGTAGGAATTGTTGAGATGCGCTTAGGCGTGTTATAAAATACCTAAAAGGAACAATTGCTTGAGGTTTGCATTTGTTGGTCATCTTACTTTTTTAGAAGGATATTGTGATGCAAACTGGGTTTCTGATAATGATGAGGTAAATTCTACTAATGGTTATGTGTTTACTCTGTGTGTTGCAACAATAACATGGAAGCCTACAAAGCAGACTTGTATAGCCCGGTCCACGATGGAGTCAGAGTTCATAGCTCTTGACTTGGCAGGGTAAGAGGCCGAGTGGTTGAGAAATCTCTTGGTAGATATTCCTTTGTGGGGCAACATGTCCCGTCTGTTTCTCTACATTGTGACTCACAAGCAGCAATTGGTGTTGCAAAGAATAGTGTGTACAATGGTAAGAAAAGGCACATACAAATCAGGCATGAATCCGTGAGATCCCTAATTGTGAGTGGGATTCTTAATATGGAATATGTGAGGTCAGAGAGGAATCTTGCAGATCCACTGACTAAAGGACTAAACAAAAGTCTAGTCCTTGGTGCGTCGAGGGGAATGGGGCTTAAGCCCATTGGAAGAGTAATTCATAGTTGATACCCAATCTTGCTACGCGAGGTTCGGACTAACGAAGCGGTTAATAGACTCATCATTGTACATCTTTCCATTCCTATGACTTGTTCATTTTTGAGGTGGAGCCTTTCTCTTAATGATTCCATAGCCTAGGATATGGGTGGTCTTATGAGAGATTGATGGATTCCACTTATTTTGTGAGGTGATATATATTGTTCTTAATGAATCTATTACATTGTGGGGGTGCTAATGTAACGAACTTGATAAGTTATGTGAAACTTTCTTAACCCAATGACGCATTGATATAGCACTAGTAGAAAAATAGACAAAAGCTGCGCCTCAAATGCTGCGGTTGTTTAAAAACCGCAGCTTTTGAGAGTCAAAAGCTGCGGTTTTAAAACGACCGCAGCATTTGAGGCGGTTAAGACAAAAAAAATTGGAAAATTATCAAAAGCTGCGGTTTTTGGTAAAACCGCAGTTTTGAGTATTTAAAAAAAATAAGCAATTTAATACATCACGCAGGCTACGAAAACCAAAACCCCTCAGGCCTCAGCTCCCTCGCTCATATACTCATATTAGCAAGACTCCCTCATATACTCGAAAACCAAAACCCTCACTCCTCCTCCTCCCTCCCCTCCCTCCCTCACTCAACCCCACTGCACGTCGCTCACCCACCACCACCGGCGCACCGCCGTCGATCCCACTGCACTTCTACACCCTCGCCGACCCCGCTGCACCCTCCACCGTCGTTTGCTCGCCCCCATTGCTCTGCATTCTCTCTCCTCTTTCAACGACGACGCCGAGCACCCTCGCCAATTGCACTCCGCCGTCGGCTGCTCGCGCCGCTACTCCACCGTCGAGCCGTCTCTACTCGCAGCCCTCTTGCAGGTTAGGGTTCCATCTTTTTTCGTTTGATCATATAATTTTAGGGTTTTCTTCAATTTTTTTTTCGTTTTCTGTGTTGAATTCCTCCTATTTTGATTTCCCATTTTTTCATTTTCGTTTTCGATCTATAATTTTTCTGTTTATAATCTTCTTTATTTGATTCCCATTTTTTTGTTTTCCTCTCTCCTCTTTCAGTTCATCTCCGACGACGACGAAGAGCACCCCAACGAACTGCAGGTTAGGGTTCCATCTTTTTTCGTTTTCGTTTTCGATCTATAATTTTAGGGTTTTGTTCGATTTATTTTTTGTTTTTCGTTTTTAACCATTCTGCAATTGAAGTCTCATTATTATTGATATGAAATTGCTATGATACTGTAGTGAATTGGATGTTTGGATCATCAACATACCAGTCGATGTATAATTGTTAGGTTTGTTTCTCTCTCTTTCTCTTTTTCATATGCGTTTTTTAGGCGTATTAGGGTTCTGAGTAAATTTGTGGTTCTCTTGTTGCGATTTGAGTTGTTTTGTTGTTTTCTTGTTATGATTTGTGTCCAAAATGTTCCAGCCTTTGCTTATACAGTTCCGCTTGTTTCATAAAGGGCGAGCTATCAAGGGAACTGTTCTGGTCAACAAAAAGGTTTATGTGCACCTCCTCTCCTCACTTCTACTGACCTTTTTGTAACAAAATTTGAAGTTCAGTTTTGTTTGTGTTTTTTGTAGTTGCGTTTTGTACATTTGTTTTCCACTATTTTGAATGGTGTTTCTGACAATCTGAGATGAATGGGCATCATGCAGTAATGCTAGTTGTCAACTCCATGGTAAATAATTACCAACATAGGCAAAAGTTTAGAAAAAGTACCAAACTTAGTAGGCTCTAGTAAAAAGATTAAGGGTTGTTTGCCTCAATACTTGGGAAAGCAATGGAATCATGTAAGGGAGAGAAAGGAACGGAAAGGATACCCATAAACCCAAGTAATTTAATATTGTTGCTTCGTAAAATTGTGCCAGATTGTGACCTGGCACTGGACAGCAGGAAGTTCTTTGAATATTTGGCTCTGTTTTCTTGTAAGATTGATACAATTCTCACTAATTTCTCCAGCTTCTCCAAATACAATTCAAGTTCGACGATCCATGGTAAAAGTTGATCGTGATGAAAGTCTTTCAGATGCTATAACGGTGAATGCATTTCGTTGTTACAAAAAGGTATTTAACTTATTGCTTGGTTAACTTCACACTGTTGCACTATTAATCTAGTAACCTTTGATGCAATTTGTATTAATATTCCTATCATATGCTACAATATTTATGATGATATTGAAATTCTGAATTATCTGAGAACAAGATAACTTAGTGCTTGGTTAACTACACACAACTGCATTATTGATCAAATTTTCAAGTAACCTCAGAATCTCTGATGCAATTTGTATTAATAGTCCTATCATGTCTACAACCTTCAATTAAAAAGTATTTAGCAATAATATGTTTGAGTATTTTTTGAAATATTTTCTCCATTTCATGTTACTCGCTACACTTTCCATTGTGGGAAGCTTCACATCATTTGCTACACTTTTTTTGGGCAATAAAATCTTTGGGTTGCCTTTCTATGTACTCTCCAAAAATTGCCTAGGAGTATGTGAATAGAGAAGTGTAGAGAGTAATATAAAATGGAGTAACAATTTTTTTTTCTTACTAAGAATATGTGGTGCATTTGTGCCTCTTAAAAGCTATGACTATTGTGCCTAAGGCTTTATTCATTTCATGTTAGACTTCACTGTACTTTTCATTGCATTTTCAAAGCAACACTCCATAAGGCTCATAGCAAACTAATTACTTTGGTCAATTATAGTTTAGTGTTCTTCCTTCAGTTCTTGGTGGGGGTGAAGTAGGCTAAACAAGGTGTTTGAAAGAGGTGGAAGGAAGGTGCAAAAAGTCATAAACCTCTTGTACTCTTGTAGAATAACTTTTCAATACTTTGTTAAGTATCTCATATTCTCATTACAACATTTGGAATGCTAAATTGATACTAAAGTTGTCAATATTCAAATTTTATGGTGATTGAGCTCTTGGCTTCTTGGTTCTCATATAGTGGGCTGATTTTGACACACGATAAACTTATTGTTTCTATTTGTTGAGGCAAAGCAAGTCAAACGGTATTTCCACCATGTTTTTTTGGGTGCAACTCTGTGATCTTCATCATCTCATTCACTGATTACGACTTATGACCCACTTGATTGATTTTTTCTTAAAAATCAGAGGGCAAGTATGGCCCCGGTTTTCCAATTTTGATCTCAAAGCAAGGCTTCATAGTTTAATTTAGTCTTGCCACCTTTTTCTTACTCTCATGTAATTAATTATCTTGTACTAATTTTCTTCATTGTGCTTGATGTTCATGAAGGTTGCACGTTTGTCAAAGAATTTGATTGCTCTTCTTCACTATGGAGGGGTCCCAAGGACATTTTTTATGTCTATGCTGTCAGATGCTATTGAAAAACAGCTTTCTGTTCTCTATAGAACTAAAGCTGCTCTGAAAGGTACTGTTCCTGATCTCATCATGATACAGATTTATTTATAATAAAGAAGCATTCTTTTTCTCACCACCACTCATTTTTCTCTGTTGTAGTGTGCGAGTTTCATATTTGAACTTAATTTATCACTGTCAGTCACATTTGATAAATTTCATTGGTGCAAGTCAGTATAGTTTATGATCTTGCTTCTGTGTGATTTGTGAAAGCATCAATATGAAATCAACAATTTCCTAATTCCTAAATCTTCAAATTTGATACCGTGATGGTTAAAGAAATTGAATTAAACCACTAAAATTTATAAAATGATTATGTAAAATTTTTTAAAAAGGTAGTAATTTTGAATGTTTGATCTCATCTTCCGGGATAAAAGGCTTCGATATTGTTCTAAAAAATCTGAGGATGCTGCTGTGGTGGCTGCACCGCCACGTTCCAGTGGGTTTGATAGATTTTATACAGGTACAAATTCTGATTTGTTTGATTTATGTCTCAGTACAAATATGTTTTTTCTTGATCTATATACTTTAGATAGTAAAAGAGATTAAATATGCAATAAGAACAAGTTTTTGGTCCCAAATTATGATGTTTGGTTTTAGTTTATTTGCTCTATTTGGTGTACCTGCTTGCTCCCACAATGACACGCAGAATGAGGCTAGGTTGCAGCTCCTGCCATTGCTGCCGCTGTTGAGCTGTTGTTGCTGGTTTGCTGTATTATTGTTTGCGGCTGCTGCTGGTATGTTGCATTGTTCACAGCTGCTACTGCTTCTGTTGTGTTGTTGACACCGTTGTTGTGGTGGCTGCTTGCATCCACAGAAAGAAGCCTCAGCCCGCACCTGTGCTGGTGTGAATTATAAAAATCATCTCTAATTATTGTACTAATTTTCTTGATGTATTTTATTTAAGTTGTGATTCATGATATTTGCATTGTACATTTTGTGATTTTGTAACAAGACTCTTTTATTTGTAATTATAACAATTTTAATGGAAATTGATATTTATATGTATTGTATCATTTTGGCTATAATTTTTGTATGAAAAAATCCAAAAAAATTTTTTTTTTTTTTTTTTTTGCTCCCAAAAGCTGCGGTTTTGGAGAAACGCAGCTTTTGAGTATATCAAAAGCTGCGGTTTTCTCCCAAACCGTAGCTTTTGAGTTGTTAATGCTGCGGTTTTGGGAGAAACCGCAGCTTTTGATATACTCAAAAGCTGCGGTTTTCTCCCAAACCGCAGCTTTTGAGTTTTAAATGCTGCGGTTTTAAAACCGCAGCTTTTGATAAAAATTCACAAAAGCTGCGGCTCCAAAAGCTGCGTTCAAAACGCAGCTTTTGGGCCCTAAAAAACCGCAGCTTTTGGCTTTTTTGTACTATGTAGTTCACCTACGTGAGTGTGAAGGTTGGCCACCTTCTATGGAAGGATGGGGCCTTTCTAGAGCACTCATGAGTGACCCAAGATGCTTGGGCCATATTTACATTGTAGTTCGCGGAACTCGTAATATTTGATTAGGGAAGATGCGTGTTGTTAAGATTGATTTCTTGGTCGAAAGCGTTCAAGATTCGTTCACCCTATTGATAGAGAAATTACTAACTTCACTATCACTCTAAACAAAATCCGTGTTTTGTCGACACTATTTTGGCTAATGTCGACACTGCAAGCGTCGAGAATTCTGTTCTCGACACTATACAATAGTGTCGAGAAATCGGCGTGGAGAAATTCTCGACGCTTTTCGGCGTCATAAATATCGACACATATTTTGTGTGGGTACAAAATGTGACTCTTTAGAGTGTCAAGAATCTCGACACATAGAGTGTCACTATTTCTACATCACGACACTTAATTTGTGTGCCAATTATTTTTGCGGGTTTTTAAAGTTGGAACTCTCGACACTTATTGATGTTCTAATTTTGTATATATATACAGTTTAAAAATCTTAAAGTAATTCATACTCTTTTGTGACATTAATTTCATACACTATATACATGCATAATGTAAATACTAATTTTATGACTGAATATATTATTATTATTATTATTAATTATTATTATTTATTAATTATTATTATTATATTATTATATTATTATTTATTATTATTATTATTATTATTATTATTATTATTATTATTATTATTATTATTATTTTTATTATTATTATTATTTATTTTATATTATTATTATTATTATTATTATTATTAATTATTATTATTATTATTTATTTATTTATTATTATTATTATTTTTTATTATTATTATTATATAAGATAAACCCGCATTCCATTGTGCAATTTGCATTTCGTTGTTCCTTCACATAAATGCATTCACCATATATATAGGCAAATAAAAACGAACATACACATATACATAATATCCAAAAGCTTTCATAAGTATGTAGTTTGTAGTGACATATTCTAATATCCCAAAACATTTATAATCTTACAAAGCTACTAGCTACTTATTTAATAAAGACACTATTGAGAGTTAATGATAGTTAGAGATATAATTAGTGACAAAAACATTAATGCAACTCTTGCCAAGCTTTTCCATGTACATGAGCTTGTAGAAAAAATCAGCACATACACCTCTCTTTCCACTTCTTGCCACCACCAAGGGAAGCATCATTATGACCTTTCAAGATGACAAAACATATATGATAGGTAAAAATAATTTACTAAAGCAAATACTTAGAACACACATAGGTATGAGGTAGAAAAAAAACTCGGACCCATAGTGTCCTATCAAGCCAAAAAAAAACAACTAGCTTAGATTACACCATCATGTTTAGTGAAAAAGGCATATATAAAAACTAGTATACATTTAGCATGCATTACAAGTTCATATGCATGCTTAGTGCATTACTGTTCTAAATTGCCAACTTTTCCAATTAGAAAGAAATAATTTAGTAACATTTTAACTCAGATAGTGAATAGTACAGTACAAAGAGAAGCAGCTGATCTTGCATACAACAAATTATCGAGTATAAGCTAATTACGAGTTATATTTACAGCAAATTACATAAAACAAGATGACAATCATGAGTACTTCCTTGATCAATTTTTCGTTCCATTTAGCCAGTCATTACTAGTTCGTTCCATAATTTTTTTAAAAAAAAATAAAAAATCAGAAGTGTATTTACAGTAAATTACAAATAAACAATAGCTGTTACATTTGTATGGTGTAATAATACAGCAATGCACTTCTCTATGCAATATTCAGTTTGAATATGAATTCCAAATACTTTCGAAGCTAATTTACGAGTAAAAGATTCCAACAACACGATAATAGAAAGATAGGGATCAACACTGATGTACAGCAGGCAATGCTAACAGACAACGAACATGAACAAGATAACTTTGCTGCAGATGATAAAATGCAACTCAGAAGACATTCTTTATAGCTTAATAATGCATAGTTAATCTTAATCGTAAAAAAAAACTCGGACCCATAGTGTTACACTTATGCAAGAAAGTGCGAGAAATTAACTTTAAATAACTATTAGAATTACCTTTGGATTAGCCATATGTAATGCTGATTGTGCACATTCAAGAACTGTGTTTGGAGCTTTTCCACTACGTATTGCATCAATATTTGAGAAAATTGAGCATGAGATCCCTGTTTGTTTCTGAGTTCTTCATTTTCTTAATCAAAATCATCATTCCCACATTGTATTAAATTTACGTTTCTACTTTTTGCTTCCTTAACTACCACGGACCCCTGTACGTCACCTTTTTTCACTCCAAATCCAAAGCCTTGTGGTCGTTGAGGAATCTCTTCCTCCATTCATAAATTGATGCTCGATCCTCAAGATCTACTAGAGATGTAAGAAGTTCAATATTCTTCAATGATTCGGCCTTACCTTTGCATCAAGCTGTGCCACATTAGAATAAAATTGACCCTTCTTTTCATGTTATCTATTGAAAAATATGTAAACTAAAGATTAACTAGATAATTGAATTGTAAATAAAAATAATACCAAAAAGTCTTCAGTGACTGTGCTTTTACCAAAGCTTCATCTTTCTTCTTATGACTCTTTCCAAAGGGCTATCAAACTCATTTTTTCTCCATGCAAATCTTCTATTGTATTGAGAATATAAATTAAAAATGATAACTAATACAATAAAAAATGGTACATTTATGTTAACAGAGAGATATAAACGTTTAAATACCAATGAATCAGCTTGAAGTTTGCGTAACTGTTAGACCCCATTATGTGAGCTGACATTGGGAAGAGCGTGCTTCTTTTCCAATTTGTGATAAATTCTACAATAAAATTAAAAAAAAAAACTAAACTTAACTGTATAGATATTAATTTAATTGAAAAAAACAAAGGGATCAAACAAAAACCTGAAATTTTGAAGAGAACCAATGGTCAACTAATTTTATCCAAATCACTTTACTATGTCCCGCTTGGCAGATTCATAGTGTTGTTACGACTTTTCTTATTTGGTTGGAAGTAAGTTCTCTTCAGCTCATGTTTGTATGCCTCCACTTTTGTCCACGCGTTCAATCTAAAGTGTCATAGATCTCCTCATTAGGAATACAAATGTTCCTTAAGTTGAAAGGAGGGTTAATTAGAGCTGTAAAAAAAGTATATAAAAATTAATTGCTAAGTGAAGACATACTCTCATCTTGTTAATCATCAAAACTTTCAAATTATGTTCGTCTTATGCCAAGTCAATGCTCAAGTGGACAATAGTATGCCATCTTTGCTAAAGAGCTGAGAAACTTAACCATATCCAACCACTTTCCTTATCGGTTGGTGCATATCATTAAATTCCACATGATCACGAACACCCTTGTTGTCATTCCAAACGTCAATTGCTTGAATCGGACCACTAACTAATTGTAGTTTACCGTTAGCATCTACCATATTGCATAAAGAATGTTAGATCATACTACAATGAACTAAGCAAATTAACTAGGATAAAAAATAATTACATACAAAACTTTACCGATTGTTAGAACCTCCTCCTTTGGATTGTACTCCACATCACATTGCCATCCAGGGATTGAAGAAGGAATTCGAGGTTTTGACGATTTTCGTTTCATAGGCTTTGGTGGATTAAGAGTTTCTTGATCACCACTCTCTGGTTCCATAGTAGGCATATTSGGTTTATCTTGACSAAAACCMGTTGCTTGRGTATTATTAGCCTGGACAATCCTTTTCTTTTTATGCATAGGCATCARCATTTCATTCAKAACTTCATTAACAACAGACCCTGTAGTTTGCTTTTCATGTGACAATGAAGGCTTGGATGAGGAAGGAGGGACCATAGGTTTCTTGTTTGAAGTTTGAGGAGCGATAATATGGTTTGGGTTTGAAGATTGAGGATGGATAGGAGGTTTTGGTTTTGCATTTTGAGGAGTGATTGWAGAATTTTGAGGAGGTACACAAACMTTTTTTGGGTTTYAAGTTGGAGGAACCAAAGATTTTGGGTTAGTGGTTTGAGGAGGGATAGTATTTTTGGGGCTTATAGTTTGAGGAGGGATGATATGTTTTGGGTTTTTAGTTTGATGAGGAATGGTAGGTTTCAGGTTAAATGGTTGAGYAGGGGTCTTCCATATTGATTTCGATCCAACCTCCTTATTAGTGTCAAATGATGATGGCAATGTTGTGGAAACTCCATTTCCAGGAGGACTAAATGGTCCCCATTTAGAAGGATCTTTTGATGAGAATTGTGGCATATGTGGAGAGGTTTGAGTACCTTGAGGAGTAATAGACTTCTCGGGTTGTTTTGATCCAGTGGACTGTTTGAGGCTTTCAACAAGTGGGCTGGTTTGTGCAGTAGCTATTGATGAACGCCCAACCAACGGAGGTGTAGGCATTTTGGGACGCTCTGATCCATCTCCAACTAAGGTAGTTGACAAAGTTCTTTTACTACGATAGCTCATTATGATTTTTAAACCCTATTCAATAAAAAATAGCATTATATTATTCAAATATGTGATATGAGTTTTAGAAATCTGATATGATTTTGCAGCAACAAAACAACCAGATATACATGTGAGTAACACATAAGGCAATAGAGTCAAACAAAGGTCATCGATGGCCACATAACCATTATCTTCATTTATCATCCTTTATCCATTAAGAGCCATTCATTATAGAAAAAAAATTAAAAAAAAAGGTTTAACATGTTGAATAGGCTGACAAACTTAAGAGCGAAGAGAGTTTGTGGGAAATGGGCAGACTTGAAACCCAATTACAGTAAATACTAAGAYAATTCAACTAAAGTAGGAGTTCAACATCCAAAAACAGCTTTCCTATCAACAAATATGAGAAATAGAAATTAAGTTATCAAATAAATTCAACAGCTAGGTTGCACAAGAACAATTAAGGACATAGAAGACTAGTGTTGGACACTTTTACATTTATCTTAAGAAAAAAATTGTGATTAGAATATTATTTATTTTTGTTTAAGATCCAAAAGGCTGGGGTTGGTCTGGTCCCATTTGATTCTTGAAGATACAGAGCACAACACAAGTAAAAGGAAATGTGATGGTAAAATTCTCAGGGGCTACAGAAGCAACACCCTTAGCCATCTGTGGCAAAGTTTGAGAAGACAGCATTGTGCAGAAGAAGGAAGATAAAAAATAGCAAGCATTCACTCTTATCAAGTCCCTTAATTCTGCAGTCTTGATCGGGCACTCGTCTCTCCTGAATGATTCCAAAATAATTTTTCTCAGAGCAAATTTTATTGTTACACAGACAGTGGATGTGGAGACAACTGAGATCGAGTACGAAGAATTAMGAGGAAATTGTAAAGAGCAAGCCCTAATAAAATTTAATCCGAGGGAATAGCTAACCAAACATTATCTCTCTGTATAAATAAGATAATGACCAAAATAACTGAGTGAATTGGTACGAAAAGAATACATAAAAAAAATGCACCACAACCATGAGTAGCTAAATCAGATATCTAAATAACTGAGTGAAATGGTACGAAAAGAATACATAAAAAATAACCAGATATACATGTGAGTAAAATCCCTAAAAAATTCAACGAAAGGACTATCAGTAAAATCAAGAACATTATAAACCCTAACTTACCTGAAATAAATAATCCGTCCAATTGATTTAATTGCTGCTTCAATCTCCTTCAAACTGCTGCCGATTMCTTCAATKTTTGTTCTTTAGATTTTATTGCTGAAAAATTTACCATAAATTGGGCTAAAAAATTCGAACTTGGATGTAAGGGAAATGGTTTCGTGAACAAAAAACAAGCAATTCATGCACAAAATCATAAGAGAGAAATCAGAGAAGAATAAAGGGGAAAAGGGGAACCTTTACGAAAAATCTCGATCAATCTTGGCACTAGCACGATACTTATCGATCCCCCCTGCATAAATCATGCAAAATTTGTACCAAAAGCTGAAATTTGAACAATTTTCTACAATCAATTAGATAATATTATTCGACAATGGAGGAAAATGAGATTCAGCTAACCTTTGAAATTGTAGATTTGAAGTTTTGACAATGGTAGATCGAAATTTTGATTAGGATTGCAAATTGTAGAATATTGAAAGATTTTTGTTCTTGTTGCTCCTCTTTTGTTGATGGCAGGCTGACAGCATTGAAGATAAAGAAAATTAAGGGTTTTGGGGTCCCTTTTGTTTTTTTGCAACTCCTCTTTTGTGTTTAAAATTTTCATTTTTTTTAAACCCGCGATAATATTTGTCCGAAATGTTTCCAAAAATTTCAAACACGCGGGTTATAGTATGGCAGCTGATATTCACGTGATATTTTTCATCATTCTCGACGCTTTTTTGTGATGGTAAGTATGTCGATGCTAAACAGTGTCGAGAAAATACGCGGGTCTAGAATACCCGGAACGCTTTTCGATAGTGTCGAGGATATAGTGTTGAGAAAAGGCTTGTTTTGTAGTAGTGTATGTGTTGGTTCAATTGCAAGACACCAGCACTTAAGTGTTAAGCCTATTTGAATGCTCGGTTTAGTTTCTTTTCTCCTACCTTCGCATTTGTGGGCGATTGTTAAAAATATGTGAATGCAAAGGTAGAGATTAAGTGGGGGCATTATTTTGGGACGGTTACAAAGGATATTCTCGGATTCCTTGCATTAATTGTGTCACCGCAACGTTGTTAATGCTTCCCTTATTTCTCGCCCAATGCAAGTTAAACCTATGATCGTTTTTCCCTTTCGGTTTCCTTCATGACCATTGGCTTGTTTCCTACACTATATATATCTTGCTTTCCTTTCTCATCGGAGCAGACATAGACAAATACCATAAACTCCTTTCCTCTTCTCTGTTCTGAGCAATATATTACAATTACACCTCCCTTTCTCGAGTGCACGAATAAGGGAGGGCTGTGTTAATCTTGGTGAGCAAACATCGTGTAGCCGATTGCACCTAGTCGGGGCGAAATTTTCTTCGAAGACAATGGCCTCCATCCCACGGCGCATCGATTCTTTTCCTTCTCAAATTTCTCCTTCTAATATGAATTTACAGCTCTTAATTTTTGAAATATTGTGAAAGCAAAGGTAGTTTCTAAGGGTGGGTTTTATTCCTTTGTCCCACATAGGAAGATTGGCAACTTTCTCTCTTGTTTATTAAGGAGTTTGCTCTTCTTATTATTTGAGGCCAAGTGTAGGGGTGGTATCGAGCAACCCCGCGCGCACGCCGCCGTCGCCGTTCGGCCCGACTCGTGCTCGTGACACGTGACACGTGAGTGACCGGTGTGGTGTGGCTATGTTTTTGTAACAAGCTCCAAAACAGTGGTATGAAAAGTTTCATAAAAGTATTCTTAGGTTTGGTTTTGTTATAAATCTTGCTGATGCTTGTGTATACTCTAAAATGTTTGGCATTGATTGTGTCATAATATGTTTATATGTTGATGACATGCTAATTTTTGGTACACACATGAGAGCCATTGATGAGACTAAATCATTTCTTTCCTCTAAATTTGAGATGAAAGAGAAAGGTGAAGCAGATGTATTTTGGTTGTTAAAGTCACCAAAACGGATAATTGCTTTACTTTGTCTCAACCTCACTATGTGCAAAAAGTGTTAAAAAAGTTTAACTATTTTTATGTTGTGCCTATTAAAACTCCATATGATGCTAGTATTCACTTGAAAAAACATGATGGAAATAGTATGTCTCAAGCTGAATATACTAAAATAATTGGGAGTTTGATGTTTTTGCTGAATTATACTCGGTCTGATATTGCATATGTTGTTAGTAGACTTAGTCGGTATACTCATAACCCTAGTAGGGATCATTGGGATGCGCTTAGGCGTGTTCTGAAATACCTAAAGGGAACTATTGATTTGGGTTTGCATTTTGTTGGTTATCCTACTGTCTTGGAAGGATATTGTGATGCAAACTGGGTTTCTAATAATGATGAGGTAAATGCTACTAGTGATGATGTGTTTACTTTGTGTGGTGCAGCAATATCATGGAAGTGTGCAAAGAAAACTTATATAGCCCGGTCCACGACGGAGTTAGAGTTCAGAGCTCGCGACTTAGCAGGGCAAGAGACTGAGTTGCTAAGGAATCTCTTGGAAGATATTCCTTTTCGGGGGCAACTTGCTCCACCCGTTTCTCTACATTGTGACTCACAGGCAGCAATCAACATTGCAAAGAACATTGCTTACATTGGTAAGAAAAGGCACATACAAATTAGGCATGAATCATTGAGATCCCTAATTACAAGTGGGGTTCTTACTATGGAATATGTGAAGTCAGAGAGGAATCTTGTAGATCCACTAACTAAAGGACTAAACAGAAGACTAGTCCTTGATACGTCGAGGGGAATGGGGCTTAAGCCCATTGGATGAGACATTCATAGTTGATACCCAATCTTGCTTTGCAAGGTTCGTAGACTAACGAAGCTGTGAATAGACTCAGCATTGCACATCTTCCCATTCCTATGACTTGTACATTTTTGATATGGGTTGTCCTATGAGAAGGACTTGATGGTTTCACCTACGTGAGTGTGATGGTTTGGCCACCTTCTATGGAAGACTTGGGCAGTATTTCTAAAGCACTCATGAGAGTCCCAAGATTTGTATGTCGTATTTGTTGTTGTTTGCGGAACTCGTAATATGTGATTAGGTAAGATGTATGTTGTTGAGATTTATTTCTTAGTCGACAGCGTTCAAGATTCGTTCACCCTTTTGATAGAGAAATTGCTCAACTTCACTATGTGTTGGTTCAATCGCAAGACACTAGCACTTAAGTGTCAAGCCAATTTGAATGCTCGGGTTGATTTCTTTTTCTCTACCTTTGCATTTGTGGGGGATTGCTGGAAATATTGTGAATGCAAAGGTAGTTTCTAAGGGTGGGTTTTATTCCTTTGTCCCACATAGGAAGATTGACAACTTTTTCTCTTGTTTGTAAGTAAGTTTGCTCTTCTTATTATTTGAGGCCTAGTGTGAGGGGTGGTATCGGGCAACCCCGTGCGCGCGCCGCCATCGCCGTTCGACCCGACTTGTGCTCGTGACACGTGCGCGGTGGGGTGTGGCTATGCTTTTGGATCCGAGCATTATTTTTGAACGGTTACAAAGCATTCATACGGATTCCTTTCTTAATATCTTGTAATCGTTGCTCTTTATTGTGTTCCTTGATTCTCGCCCAGGATTAATGCCTTGTCCGTTTCTTTCCTTCGGTTTTCCTCTGCCCATTGGATTACTTCCCTTACACTATATATTCTGCCTTCCTCTTTCTCTTTGAAGATACTCAAAAAATCCTCAAACACATTATTCTTTTTCTCTACTGATCTGAGCAATATTATTGAGTTCCAACTCTCCATCTCGAATGCACGAATTGGAGAGTGTTGTGTTAATCTTGGGGGGCAAACACCGTGAGCCGATTGCACCTTGTCAGGGCAAAATTTGCTTCTAACACAGTGGTCTCCATACCACGGCGCTACGATTTCTCCTTCTCAAATTTCGCACGTTAGTCTGATTATACAACCCTTATTTCTTACACTTAATTCCTACTATTCAGTCCAAAAGTACGAGTGATTGAAGTAAATACCTCGACACAACATCACAAGCGTAGTAAAATAATAATTTGCTGAGATCAACAACGCATCCCTTGCTGGCAGCCAAGGTGTTGACAAGGGTTGTAACCTCATCAATCCTGATGGGACGAAACGACTGAACCCGCTTGCTCGTGAACAACTCGAGCGTCAAAATCTTACGTAAACTGCGCCAGTACTCCCCGTAGGGAGCTAGGCCGATGTCAGTGCAATCATAGAACACCTCTTTCGCAACCATAAGGATAGAGCGGTTGCAAAAGACGGCGTCGTGAGTCTTCATTACTTGCCTCGCCATGTCCGGTGATGATACAATGATGGTAGGCACTTCGCCAAGCTGCAGCCGCATCACACGGCCATACATCTTGGATAGCTCAGCTAGACGACGGTGGGGGACCGTCGTTTTCGACACGATTTGATGGAGGTTGCCTAATATGGGCAGCTTTGGAGGCCCTGAGGCAATCTTGATCCTGATTTTTTGTTTGGTTTTATCAAATAGGTGAATATAATTGTGATCAACACAACAAATAATATTGATGATGGAGTCCCCATATTTTTAACTTTAATTCCTAATAGAGGTCTATGAAATAAAACACCCATTGCTTTGTTACTTTTATGCATTTCTAACTCGTGAAGTCGTGAACATATGACATTATAATAAATAAATAACCACTTCATTATTATTGGCAATACCTGGTAGTTTTAAGGTTAAATTGTATTTTTTTCACCTTTATTTTACAACTTTTTGTAAATTACCATCTTATTTTTGTTTTTTGTTTTTTTTTTTTAGGTTTTTTTAAAATGTCATCTTTACTCTCTAACCTCTTAACCATTTTTATCACATTTTCGTCCCAATTAAAGTTAAGTGGGTACAATAGATTTGGTGTTAGCATAAATTAAAATGGGAACAACTATAAAACTAGCAAGTATTAGATATATGTCGATCAATAAGTCGATAAACTATATTTTAAAGTTTTGAACGATTTATAATCTCTAGTTATCATGAAATTCTGAATATTTGAGTTTTTATCACTAATTAAAAATAATGAGAATTATTATTTAAATAAATTTCAATATATAAGAAAAAATATACTCATGTGGGATCTTGTTTAAAACATCTTATTAATATTCAATCATTATAATATTTAGGAAAAATTTGCAGTAACTACCCTTTAAACACCCCTTTTTAAAAATATATACCTAATAAACAGTTTATTTTACAAAACTACCTACAAAGTTCTAATTTTTTTTCTAGCACTACCAGTTAACCCTTATCCCCTCTTTTCTTAACTATGGTTAATAATTACTTCAGTTTTCCTTTATTTTTGCACGAATTCATCCCAATTACTTGTATTTAACCCGATTGTCTTTGTTCCTCCTATATTTCATTCTCTCCTCTTCAATCTAATTTCTTCTTCTTCTTTTTCGTTTGTTTATGGCTTTCAAAAAGCCAATTTTTTTTCCAATTTCCTGTATTTCTCAGTTTAATTGTTAATTGGTGATTTTTTTTTCCAAACCCTAATTCCAAAATTCAATACAACATTTGCATATTGAATTAATCAGGATGTCTCAGTATTCACGAAGGTCTTACTCCTCCCAAAGCAGACCAATTTCAGAGTTGCCCAACGTTTGTGATTGTGGTGTTCCTGTGGCTCGRAGACCAGCTTGGACCAAGTATAATACAGGGAGAATGTTCGTAACTTGCAGAGTATGGGATCCGGTTTCGAAAAAGAACAAATGTGATGTGTTTGTGTGGGTTGATGAACGTTATGTGGAGTGGCAAAGATTAGTGACTAATCAATTAATTCTCGAGAAGGATTTGTTGGAGAAGCAGATGTACTCATGTCACACGGAATTCAATGATGACGAACAACAATGATTCGGTTGATAATGATGCTGATTAAGATTTCTGATCGTATGGCATTAAAAAAAATTCAGAATTCAATAATTTATTGTTGAAGGAAGTTTGACTGCATAATTAAAGTATTACGAGATGATTTAATTGCAGATCTAGAAGTAAAATTAAGCAATTGAACAAACCTTTGATTATAGTAGTGAAGCCAACAAATTGCAAAAGTAAGCAAGAATTAGAGTGAAAGACGAAGAGTGATTTTGTTCAGTGAAATTGAAGAGGGAGAGAAGAAGGAGTGAATAGGAGAGAGGATGAAGATGAGAGTGACGAGAGTGAGCTGAGAGGATAGGTAGATAGGGAAGTAAAAGGGGGGTATTTTGGTCGGTTTGCAGTAATTATGGTTAACCATAGTTAAGAAAAGAGGGGATAAGGGTTAACTGGTAGTGCTAGAAAAAGATTTAGAACTTTTAAGGTAGTTTTGTAAAATAAACTGTTTATTAGGTATATTCTTTAAAAAAGGGGTGTTTAAAAGGTAGTTACTGAAATTTTTTCCTAATATTTACTTAGGGCGGCGTATTCGGCGTAACATTTTTAGTTTGCATTTCGCGTTGTGACTATATTAAAAAGCTATTTGGTTAATTTTATTATTGTTCGGCAAGGTAGAGTTTTGAGTAGCGGTTAGCGTTAAACGCTACCTATTTCGAATGCTAGTAAGAGTAACGTTTTAGCTTTTAGCATTTAAGCTGGATTTAAAAGCTACTTGGTAATTGATTTTCTTCTAGTATAACTACAAACGCTACTGGCCTATTGCTGCCAAACACTCATATTGACAAATTTAGTTGCAACCGCTACCCGCTACTTGCTAGCTTTTCGGCTACCTGTTACTTCTACCGTTAAAAGTTACTTCCACCGCTATTATTGTCGAGCACGCCGTGTGTCTGTAGATATCAAAAACACAAAATGTGCATCAGAATATGTGAAAACTGGAAATGTTCATAACTTCATGGAATAAAAGTGTCCGAGTATATGATTTAATTCTTTATAATGCTTTACATTGTAGAATAGACGGTTAGGATTTATCTTATTATCAATTAGTTCACTAGTGTACATATTGCATTAACAAAGAGTAAAGGACGTCATGTAAAAAGAGAGATGAGAGAAACAGAGAGCGAAACACAAAGTGAGGCCGAGAGTTTATTTGCAAGTACTACTGAAGCTGTGAATCCCCCGCCGGACCCCCCGCCGCCGCCGGCTTCGCAGCTCGAGCACAACACCAACACCAACAGCACCACTCCAACCACCGACACCTTCAACAGCACCCCTACAATCACAGACACCTCCACAATCTCCCCACCACCTCCACCAATTCCCAGACCGCCTCTTCTTCACACCAACAACACTCCTTCAATTCCCGTTCCGCCATCCCTCCCCGCCACCACAAAATCCACTCTTTCCTTCAAAACTGCCCTGGTTCCACCAAAGACCTCCGATTACGATGACGTTCCAGAACCATCTTTTAACAATCTCGTAGCAACTACGATTCCTGCTTGTGCGAACAAAGATTCAGACATTTTCATCCCCATTGATCCCAAAAAATCAAGAGCTTTATGCGAAATCTGGAAGTTCTCTCTCATTGGTAAAGTCGTTGGCAAAACCTTCGCTTTCAACTACCTAAAATCAGCCCTCCAAAAAACCCTCACAGACATTGGCCAATGGGAGCTAAAGCTCTTAGGCAAAGGTTATTTCCTAATCACCTTCAAAGATCCTTCTGACCTAACAAAGGTCATCTCCGGTGACCCATTACTCGTAGCAGGTTACCCACTTTTTCTTAAGCTTTGGGAACCGGGCTTCAAGCCGTCGGAAGCCGAAATCGACACAGCAACAATCTGGGTAACGCTTCCTGAACTCCCAATCAAACTCTACGATAGAGAAATCCTCACTAAAATTGGGTCCAGAATTGGAAAACTAATGAAAATTGACATGAACACAGAGACTAAAGTAAAACTCCGATACGCTAGAATTTGTGTCCAAGTCAGTCTCACCACGCCTTTGCCAACTACGGTGTGGATTGGAAATGTCAAAAAAATTTAGTTTCACAAGACGCTTCCCTCTTCTGCAAATATTGTGAGATGTATGGCCATTCGTTGTCTCAGTGCCGAAAGTGCCCTAGAAAACAGCCCACAACAACCACTCAGACAACCTCCACCATACCCATCGTTGATAATCAAGGTTGGAAGGAAGTCTCAAGATGAACGAAGTCAAACCCAGCCCAAGACCAACCCATACCCAATGGAAAAGAAATTCAAATTTCAAATGAAAATGTGGTAAGTGGTCTAGCATCACGTGTCAGCTCATTTCCTTCAACAGTTGACCCGATGAAATGGGCTGATACAACTTTATCAGACCCGACAAAACGGGCCACATCAAATTTACAATTATCCCAAATTTTTTCCTCAACATCCTCTAACCAGAAACCCTACAAACACAACGACATCCATTTTAACCCATCCTCCTCCATCACTCCAACCAACAATTCCAGCAACACATCCTCTGCAACTAACAATAATTTCTCTTCCTTCTTCTCCAGAAACCCCTTCGAACTCCTCTCAACAAACACCCCCTTCGAGCCCCCCCCCCCCCTAGACCTCAGCTTACCACTACCACCCTACACTTCAAAACACTCTTCCCCCTCCAAACTCCACAATTCCCACCGGAATCCTCTCTGCCACGGATGGGCTTCTCGGAGCTCAACATAAACGTGGTAGATGTCCTGCTCGACATCAATCCCTACCCGGACCTACCGATCCTCCCACCCCAAACGGCGAGGTTCATGATAAAACACCCAAGCAAAGCACCGCAAGAGTGGATAGACRTAAAAGCACTGACACCGAGGGGGGCGATCCTTCRAGCCCACCTCCCRCCGGTGGAAGATGTGATAGCGCTGCCYCCGGTGGTCCAAATCCTATTTTGGTGGGYGATGGACCAACTGGACAAACGYAACTCAAACTTACTRATTCCGGAGTTCATGGAGGAGCTATTGAACCCACCCATCCTTCCACCCCCAATCTGCAACCACCGGTTGGAAGTGGAGACACTAGAGTTCGACTTAGCCAACCTCACAAACTCCCTCAAGATGTTCAGAGCAGTGAACCCTCTAAAGAAAGTCGGTCTATCTCTCACCTGGGCACAAGACCTAGCAGTCGAGAGCGTAAACCAAATCAACTTGCTCCTGGATCCGAGAAGCTTCCTTTTATTCAAACCAAAACAGAGAATTCGCTTTCCAAGAATGAAGGGAAACGTGGTGGCAACACCATTCCTACTGCCTCCCAGAAAGAATGACATGAAGATCATGTACTGGAATGCGAGAGGGGTGGCTCGAAACTGCTTCCACCTCAATATGAAATCCCTCATCAACCAACACAATCCATCTATGGTGGTCATCTTAGAAACCAAAGTCGGCCGTGAGAATGTTGTGATCGCCGCCAACAAGTTACCTTTCGACCAATTATCAATCGTGGACCAGGTTGTGTAGACCGTGGGCCAACCCCAGCGGGGGCTTGGGCCTACCTCGTTGTGTGTGTCGTGGGCTTGAGCCACGGAACCCGCACGTGAGTGCGTTGGGGTAGTGTTGTCGAGTAAGGGGAATCGCCACCGTGCCTATATAGGTTATTCACGGACGCCCGAAACGTTGGTGCCAAAACAATGGCCCCACGTCCAATCCAGTAACCAGTCGTGGGTTCGGGGACATGGTACGGATTGAATCAATAATCACATCCGCCCGTTTCATGTAGCGGCGTTACTCGATCTCATTGTAATTCCATTAGCACGATTGATTGGATTGCACCCACATCTTAGCATTTTGAAACCTATTAGCGCACTAACCCTAAGATTACTAAGTGGGTTACATTATACACAAACAAAGACTTCTACAATGGACAAGCGATCGCTTCATTTAGTCAATAAGGTGCCTAGAAAACCGGTCGTCCATGATTATCTAACTTTAATGTGGATGCGCATATTTCCGGTCTGTTTAAGCAATATATACAGTGTGATAGAATATGTACAACGAAACATGAAAAAAAGGTTAGTAAGCATAATAATAACAGTGTGTCCTTCACTCACTGTCTCTGCGAATAAGCAAATTGTTAAAGTAAACTAAAAGAAACGCCCTTGGTCGAATTGCTAATCAAGACAAAGAAACATGTTATGTATTGACAATAACGATATGCAAATGATAAATTGTGACAAGGTGGTGATAATAGTAATAATAAATGTTGATGAAAAAGAATTTGAAAACACGAATACAATCTACATATTACATGAAATGATTCAAAAGTTGTTCTACATTGTGTAAATTAAATTAGAACTCGTGATAATAATTAATCAAGTTAAAAGATGCGAAGGAGAGTTGTAAGTGAGTAATCTCAGAAGTAAACCTTGTTATCGCTCGTTGGATCGAAACAGAATTGATGCTAGAACTCAAGAATTATGTGTTAGAGTGTATGAGAGTGTGAGAGTGTGAATACGCAAGTTTAGGGACGTGTAGGTTGAATAGACGTGTCTGTCCGTCTCGAAATGAGCAAAGGCACGTATTTATAGGCACGAGAGGAGAAATCGAGCGTATATACGCAGAGGACCTACGTATATACCTCAAGAAGCGTATATACGCAGGAGACCTGCGTATTATGCAGGCCCTGCGTATATACGCTCCTAGGAGCGTATATACGCAGGCCTTGCGTATATACGCCTCGATTATTCTGCGCGTATTTTGCGATTTCCTCCGATCTTATTCGTGATTTGCCTTGATTTGCTTTGATTCGCGCCACCTAGACACCCTTTTCCCCAAGCAAGGTTCCACGTATTTCCGGGTATTTTTTGTGTATTTTGTATTTTTTGTATTTTCTGCGTATAAAACTAATAAAAATCATAGAAATATAGAGAAAAATTAGAAAATAATCTAAAAATACTGGTGAGCTCAGAAAATGTGAAGAGTGTGATGAAAGTAGAAATCAGAGAAAACACCAGTATAAATTATTTTAAAACCCTAAAAACAGAAAAGAAATCCTAAAAAAGAAAATAATTAAAATAAAAAGAAAATATTTTTGCCCCCTTTATTTGTCCTTGCTCAATAGTTCCGAGTATGTCCTCACGTATTCCATCTTTTGTGAGTTTCATTCAAAGCATTTTTTCTAAGTCGAAACAATCGCGAGACGCGGTATGTTCTCACTGATATCTCTTTTGGGGAGACACTTTTAGGTGTCTACATGTTGGCTTGTCGAGGGGATCATGATTTTGTGGCAACTCAAGTGAAGTTTCATTTGAGCCATCAAAATTACTCGACAGGGTATTCACGGATCATACAGGTACTCATCTAAGCTCTCTTTTTTCTTTTCTGGCATTTATGCAAATGTAAAGTTTAGGATTAGGAATTGCTTTGGTGACTTCACTTATTTGGCTTCTTTATGGACCTCTTGGTTGTATTGGGAGATTTTAATGATATTCTTAATAGCACTGAACGTTTTTGGTGGCAATCGCCCTAAACAATTTAGGTTGGATGCTTTCAATGATTGCTTGCATACTTGTGTTTGTTGATATGAACTTTATTGGACCCAAGTTTACTTGGACTAACAAATGCAGGGACATTTAATGTCTCAGAGGCTTGATAGAGCGGTTGCTACACGTTGACTGGCTTTCCACCTTTCCCTCTCTCCCTAACCCATCTTCCTAGACCTCTTCGGATCACTGCCCCATCCTACTCTCCTCTTCTCAAATCAGAACACAAACAGAAATAAACCTTTCCGCTATGAACCAATGTGGAGCCATGATCCACTTTTGAACCTTTACTTCAAAAATCCTGGTCAGACTCAAGCCTCCCTTTTCACTCCAAACTCTCTTCCTTCTCCCGCACTTGTGCAAGATGAATACCACCACTTTGGTAACCTCTTCAAAAACAAATCTCGAGTTCTTGCAAGAATCAAAGGCATACAAAACAGCCTTGGCCAAAATCCACAAACTTTTCTTCTCGACCTGGAAGAATCCTTGTTAAAGATACAATCCATCCTAGAGCAAGAGGAATCTTCTGGCTATGAAATCTAAAGCCAACTGGATTGTGGAGGGTGAGAGAACACCTCATATTTCCATAAATCAGTGATTGTCAAAAGAAGGAGGAGTAAAATTCCAGCCTAAAGAATGAAGTGGGCTAAATCCTACTAAGCCAGAAGATATTTGTAGGGTTCGCCCCGCCTAGGGGGGCGTGACTCAGCTTCAGTGTCATGGAATTGAGCCATGGAATCCGCATGTAATGCATTGGGGTGTGTTGTCGAATTGAGGGGATCGCACCGTGCCTATATAGGTTATTCACGAACGCCCGAAACATTGGTGCCAAACTAGTGGCCCCACATAATAGGTCCAGTAACAAAGTGTGGGTTCGGGACATGGTACGGATTGAATCAGTAACCCAATCCGCCGCATGTAGCGCCTCTACTCGTCTCATTGTAGTTCAATATATCATAACAATTGAATTCAAAGAGCCTATTGAATTGATCTTGAAAACGCACTAATCTAATATTATTAGGTGAGTTGCTATATGTACAACAATGACTTCTACCATAGATAAGGCGATCACTTGATTGTTAGTCATATTATAACAGGTGCTAGAAAACCGGCCGTCCATGATTATCTGACTTTAATGTGACAAGCAATTGAATTCCGGTCTTGTTTAAGCAATATATACAAGTGTGGCAAAAAAATGTACAACGAGACATGAACACAAGGTTAGTAAAGCATAATATCATGTATATCCTTCTCACCTTGTCTCTGCGAATAAGCAAATTGTTAAAGTAAAAACTAAAAGGTCTTTGCTTGAATTGCTAATCAAGACAAATAAACACGTTAGTATTGACAATAAACATATGCATAATAATAATTGTGACAAGATGATGATAATAATAATAAGTGTTAATGAAACGAATTTGAAAACGTGAGTGACAATCTACATATTACATGAATCAATTAAAAGGTGGGTTTCTACATTGTGTTAATTGAATTAAAACTCATAATAAGGTTAATCAAATTAAGAGAGACAAAAGTTAAAAAAAAGAGTGAAAAATATGTTTTGGTGAGTAATCTCAGATTTTACCTTGATTTCGTTCGTCGAATCGATTCGAAAGAGGCGCGAGACATTGTCAATGAGTAGGTGTATGGACAAGAGACTATGATAGGCTCGTGGTGTGCTCGTAGTATAGCCGTGGGGTGTGAAAAGTTGAGTCGTCGAAGTCCTCTAAAACTCAGAAGGCAAGCCGTCTTTATAGGCGTGGAGAGACAAGGCAATAAAATGAGCGTATATACGCTCATTGGGAGCGTATATACGCTCATGATGAGCGTAATGCTCATAGGGGAGTATATACGCTCATGGGGACGTATATACGCTCATGGGGAGCGTATAACGCTCATGGGGAGCGTATAATACGCTCCTTGAGCTATATACGTTTAGTATTTTTGCCTTAATTTCGAAGATTTTTTTCTTATTTGCAAGATCACGGATGAATCTAGATATCCCCTCTCCCAAGAAACGCGTACTAGGATTCTAGGGGATTCTGGAACGTTCGTGTATTTTGGTATTTCCGCGTTTTTGCGTATTTCTACGTATTTGATATTGTAAAATTGCAAAATTCATAGAAAATTTGAGAAAAATCAGAAAATAATCTAAAAATACTGGCGAACTCAGAAAATGTGAGAATGTGATGAAAAACAGAAAAATGAGAATCACCAGTGTAATATATTTTAAAAAATCTTCCAGTTAGCAGAAAATTCGAAAAATAGAAAATGATTAAGGAAAATTCTTTGGCCTCTTGTTGACCTTTGCCTCATGATTTCGAGTGTGACTTCACATATTTTGAAATTTTTAAGAGTTCATTGTCGCTTCTTCGTCGATCGAATGGTCACGAAACGTGGTATGTTTCATCATCGATTACTCTTTGGGAGACACATTTGGGTGTCTACAGAAGCCCCACTTTGACTGAGTCTGGAGAGACGTAAGTCACGTAAGACGAAAGTCAAAGTATTCGATTCGGGACGGAGAGCAACTCAAGACGTTCTGCGATCCTAAGTCACCCTTTTTCGCCGGTACCGTGCAAAACAAAGGTTAGTTTTACCTGTAGCCGTGTCCCGTGCGGTCGAGTCCTCGAGCAATCATTCTTCGTTCGGCTGACTAGGAGAAATGCAGGCGCGTCCCACGCTTCCGAGGAAATGAGCATTGACTTGAAAATGATAGCCTAATTCAGGATTAAGACTACCTTGGTGACGACATAGGTCGTTTTTATGTCTAGCGAAATTGCATGCAATGTTGACCTGTAATGGTGACCTTGATATTGGGAGAGGGACAGGAGTCATTGATTTGAAAAGATCTTTGAATTCGAAAGGGCTCGTCTAGGTCTGGTTCTAGACATGATTGTGAGAGAGTCATTGAATTTGAAAGGGCTTGTCCAAGTCTGGTTCAAGACATGATTTGATAGGGTCTTGTCTAGGTTTGTTCTGACATGATTTGAATGAGCCTTTAAGTTTGAAAGTCTTGTCTAGGTCTGTTTCTAGACATGATTTGAAAGTGTCTTGTTCTAGGTCTGGTTCTAGACATGATTTGAATGGCCTTTGAATTTGAAAGAGTCTTGTCTAGGTCTGGTTCTAGCATGATTTGAAAGTGTCTGTCAGGTCTGGTTTTAGACATGATTTGAATGAGCCTTTGAATTGAAAGAGTCTTGTCTAGGTCTGGTTCTAGACATATTTGAATGAGCTTTTGAATTTGAAAGAGTCTAGTCTAGGTCTGGTTCCGGACATGGTTTGAGAGAGTCTTTGAATTTTGAAAGGGTCTTGTCTAGGTCTGGTTCTAGACATGATTTGAGAGAGTCTTTGAAAGGGCCTTGTCTAGGTCTGGTTCTAGACATGGATTTGAGAGAGTCTTTGAGTTTGAAAGGGTCCTGTCTAGGTCTGGTTCTAGACATGATTTGAGAGTGTCTGAGTTCGATGAAGGGTCTATTAGAAAAGTGTTGTTTGAAAAGTGACATGGAATATTGTGGTGGACGCGACTCGATTTGAAATGACACTGAGATTTGGCTTTGAGTTGAAATTGACTTTGACTTGATTTGACATCGGCGAGACAGTGACTTTGATTGGAAAGTGACAAGGTCATAAGTGGAGTTTCGATGATTTTCACTTGATAGCAATAGACTTGAAGCAATAGGGCCTTAGGAGACAAGAAGCCCCAATTGGAAATTAGGGGCCATGACGACGAGCCCCCCAGCGAGGCTTTGAGACAATGTAGTTTACGGCTTAGAGTCAAGCATGGGAAGGTGGATAAGATTGTATGGATGAGTTCCCAACAAGATGTACTAACCAAGGTTAGGTGGCTTACTTCTTGGGATTGAGTCAATGAGTCCTTGAAGGTGACCAAAGAATAAGCTATGGTTCGAGAAATAAAAGGGTCAATTTGGTGGCTAAGGGTCAAAGATGTGGCTAGATGCGAGGTTGGCTAATGATGTAGGTTCAAGTATGAGTCTATGTCAGTTTAGTTGGCAAACCATTATCAAATTCCTAGCAAGTCAAAAACACTCAAAAGGCCTCAAATGATTTAATGTGAATGCGGTCGAACTCGAGAAGAGGCTCCTACGTATCCTTACGGAATCAGACCACGTAGTTCTGATGGTGATTTGGACAATGCCTCGTGTGAGAGGGCTTTTGTGGTTGTAATGTGAGGCTGTGGTTTGAGGTTGAAAAGGCTTGATGATCATGAAGTGAACCACACAGTGCGTAGTGTGCTTTTTAGACTCTTGCTTTTTATTTGATCTGGCTTGAGCTTTGGATTTGCATTTTTGATGACTTTGTGTATAACTGGCTTTGAACTTTGATTTTTGCTTTTTTTTTCTTTTTCTTTTGCCCATTTTACTTTTTCCTTTCTTTCTTTTGCACGTGTCTTTTCCTACGCACCGTTTGGTCCAGAGGGTAGTAGATGTGTGATGAAAGAAAGATAGCTAATGATAGTGTTTGTGGTCCAAAGGTTGAAGGGATTTTGATTTGTTGTGACAAGGAATGGAAGGGAGGGGTCATTTTGTGGAGCTGTGAAAGAAGGCCTCTCTTGGGCATGTTCAATTTCAATAATTAATCAGTATTAGATTAAACCAATTGTGGCCAATGAGTGTTGAGACTTGCATAGAATGAGAAATAATATGCCAAAAAAAATGAATCTCTTATTGATGAGAAAAAAAACAATGCTTATTGTATAGCAAGAGACTACATAGACTCAAAGGAAATGAATTGAAATGAACATATAGCTAGGCTGGGATTTATGACTCAATTAAGAAGGCCGCACGGATCATTGATGCCGCACCTTGGGGTGATTCATGAGGCTGATGATGGTGTTTGATGTTTTTCCAGTTGGGCCAAGGATGTTAAGGATTAGGCTTTTTTGTAGATGATAGAGGGTCAAGAGACATGGCCTTTTGTGGAGGAGGTTTGTTTGACTTCTTGCCTCATTGGGCCTATCACGGGGATCGTGACTGAAACTCCGACTTAGTGGACCGAAGGTTTTGAAATGGATACAGCTTGAGGATGATTTGAAACTGGACTTGAATGGGTAGACCTAATTCTAATTTAATCGGTGCTAGACTCCGAGAAAGATTCAACCAAAGATGGGCCTATTTCAGAATTAAGGACCTCTTAAACCTACGAGCCACTTGAAATTGAATGCGACCTAGCCTTTGAATCAAAGTTCCTAGGGTTGAGTCTATGATCGAACCTAGTTCAGTTTAAGGTCCTTAAATTGAAGTTGAAGCAACCTAATTCAGATTTAAGGCTCTTGGGTTGAAATTGAATTGAACTAATTCAGCTTTAAGGTTCTTGATTAGGATGAATTGAACCTAATTCAGTTTAAGGTTCAAAGGTCGAATCTAAGTCAGATTTAAGATTCTTGGATTGGAATCGAACCTAAGTCAGATTCCTAGGTCGAATGGGATTTGAAATTGATTTTGAAATGGCCTAATGGATCGTTAAACTTCATGTCTTGAAACATAGATTAAGGGACGGGCTTAGTTGGTGTTAAGAATTTGGATGAATGAAGATCAACGTTAACAAGCACATTGAATTGAAACACAGATCCAAGTTTGTTCACTTAAGTCAGGATTAAGTGAACTATTAGGTCGCTTGGTTAAGTCTGATTAGCGTACATGCCTAAGAGTAGAGCTGGGTCCAATTTCACCACCACAACATTGGTGATGTATTGGCCGAGATACCCTTATATACACGCATCTAGTAACACGTGCATACGCCAGGCGGGATGGACTACTTAGCCTTGATCCAGTTAAACACATGCAACCAGGTAAATCCCCCTAGGTGAATGCCTCGAGCATAGAACATGCCCATATTGAGACCAAGGTGCCTCAGGACATGACCCTACTTGAAGGTCAAAGCAAAATTCAATGATTTTGAATATGGAACTACGAGACTTTCAAGTCTGTCCACTCACCAAATGGTGATTATCCCCAGTGAAGTCGCCAAAAACTGTAGGGCTTCGCCCGCTTAGGGGGCTGATCCTCAGCCTTTCATCATGGATGACCTACCGTGTGAGATGGTGTTGTCGAATTGGGGAATCGCACCGTGCCTATAAGGTTAATTCACTGGAACGCCGAAACGTTGGTGCCAAACTAGGTGCCCACAGATAGTCCCAAGTAACCAAATGGGTGTTCGGGACATGGTACGGATTGAATCAGCTACCCAATCCGCCGCGATGTAGGCCTCTACTTCGGTCTCATCGATTCCAGTAAATCATAACAATTGAATCAAAAGCCTATTGAATATCTTGAACGCACTAACTAATATTAAGGTGAGTTGCTATTATGTACAACAATGACCTTCTACCATAGATAAGCGACACTGTGATTTAGTCAAATTAACAAGTGCCTAAGAAAACCGGTCGCCATGATTATCTGACTTTAATGTGACAGAGCAATTGATCCGGTTCTTGTGTTAAGCAATATATAACAAGTGACAAAAAAAAATCAACGAACATGAAACAAGTTAGTAAGGCATAATATACATGTATATCTTCTCACCTTGTCTCTGCGAATAACAAGCAATGTTAAAGTAAAAACTAAAAGGCTTCTTTTCTGAATTGCTAATCAAAGAAATAAACACGTTAGTATTCGACATAAACATAGTGATAATGAAGAATTGACAAGATTGATATAATATATATAAGTTGTAATGCAAAACGAATTTTGAAAACGATATGAATCCTACATATTTACATGAATCTCAATTAACATTTACAGTACATCGTGTTAATTGAATTGAAAAACCTCCCAAATAATGTATCAAATTAAGAGAGAAAAAAAGGAATTAAAAAAAGAGTTAAAAATATGTTTTGGGTATACATCAGATTATACCTTGATTCGTATCGTCGAATCGATTCGAAAACGAGCGCGGAGACTCGAATTTCAATGATATGTGTATGGCAAAAGACTATGAATAGGCCTCGTGGTTGCTCTGTAAGCCGTAGGTCGTGAAAAGTTGATGTCGTCGAAGCTCCTCGTAAAAGCTCGATGACGCAAGGCACGTCTTTATAGCGTGGAGGACAAGGCTAAAATGACAATACCTGAGCGATTGATGATGAGCGTATATACGCTCAGTGATGAGTATATACGCTCATGATAGCGTATATAGCTATTCCAGCGGGAGCGTATATAGCCTCATGGTGAGAGATATATGCTCCTCCTTGAGCTATATACGTTTAGTATTTTGCCTTAATTTCGAAGATTTTTTCTTAGTCTTGCAAGATCCACGATGAATCTAGATATCCTCCCTCAAGAAACGCGTATCTAGGATTTTAACAGGGATTCTGAACGTTCCGTGTAATTTTTTGTATTTTTCGTATTTCGTCGCGATTTCCTACGTATTTTGATATCGTATAATATGCATAAATTCATAGAAAATGTGTAGAAAAATCAGAAAAAATAATCTAAAAATACTGGCGAACTCAGAAAAATGTGAGAATGTGAATGGACAAAACAGAAAAACTGAAAATCACCAGTTGTAAATTAATTTTAAAAATCTTAAACATAGCAAAAATTCCAAAAAATAGAAAATGATTAAGGAAAATTCTTTTGGCCTCTTGTTCTGACCTTGCCTCATGATTCTCGAGTTGACTTCACATATTTTCGAAATTTTTACGAGTTCATTTGCGCCTTTTCGGAATCCGAATCGGTCACCTTGGAAACGTGGTACTGTTCAAATCATCGAGTTACTCATTTGGGGAGACACATTTTGGTGTCTACAATATCCAATCCCACATCCTCACTTACTTTCAGGGCCTTTTCTCCTCCTCCACTCTTGATTGGGATCAACCTCCTTTCTCCCCTCCCTCCTCCAGTCTCGACATTTTCTCTCCCCCTTCTCAGGAGGAAATAAGACTAGTGGTCTCTAAAATGGGGTCACTTAAGGCTCCCGGTCCAGACGGTTTTCACTCAATCTTCTACAAAACCTTTTGGGACATAATCTCTCCCGACTTCTTTTCCATGATCTCACATGTTTTCCTCTCCAAAACTGTCCCTCCATGCATCAATGAAACTTTGATTGCTCTCATTCCCAAATGTGAGTCACCAGAGTCAATCAAAWGCTTCAGGCCCATTAGCTTATGCAATATTAGCTATAAGGTCATAACAAAAATCATCTCCAACAGGCTCAAGGACCACCTCCAAAACACCCTCTCACCAAACCAAAATAGCTTCCTCCCCGAAAGAGGAACAGAAACAAATGTGGTGATTGCCTCAGAAATACTCCACTCTTTCAAACATAGAAAGGGCAAAAGAGCCTGGTTTGCTTTAAATTGGACCTTGAAAAAGCTTTTGACAAACTTGAGTGGTCTTTCATTAGGAGCTCCCTCTTCTCTTTGGGCCTCAATGACTCCTCAATTGCCTTGATCATGAGTTGTGTCTCTTCCCTCTCTTCCTCAATCCTCATAAATGGCTCCAAATCTCCATCCTTTTTTCCTTCTCGAGGCATAAGGCAAGGGGATTCCCTCTCCCCTTATCTTTTCATCATCTATTTGGAACTACTTTCTACCCTCATCCATGATGCCTGTGCACAACACCTTTGGGAACCCTTCACTCTTGGTAAGAACAAAATGTCAATCTCCCATCTTCTATTTGCCGATGACCTCCTTCTCTTTGGTGAGGCAACAACCGAAACAATTCTCACCCTCCAAAATATCCTTCACATCTTCACTTCCCATTCAGGTCAAACCATAAATCTWYAAAAAAGTGCCATCCTYTTCTCCTCTAATACTCCTCCAACCATTAGAGAGCTTTCCTATCAAATCTTGGGAATCAAAGAAACCTCTTCTCTCTCCCCTTACCTTGGTTTCCCCCTTCTCTCAAACAAACCAAAAAGAAAGGATGTCCTTTTTATCCTCCACAAAATGCAAGGACGTCTAAACTCTTGGAAAACCAAATTCCTTCCACATTCCCATGCCTTTTCCCATCTCCCAGACTTCATTTTCTCTTCTCTAACCCATAATGAAAAATTCAGCTTCAAGTCTGCCTTCTCTCTACTCTCAAACAACCAACTTGACCCTAACTCAAATTGGGTGTGGAAACTCAAAATCCCTCCCAAGTTTAGATTTTTTCTATGGCTTGTTTGCCATGATAGACTTCCACACAAGTCACTTCTGGCTTCTAGACAGATTGTCCAAGATAATTCTTGCCCTTGCTTTGCAAACACCCCTGAAACCTCCTCCCACATTCTCTTCTCTTGTCCCCAGGCTTTATAGGTTTGGGACCTCCTCTCAATTGACCCTTTATCTTCAAATCTCTCCTTTGTTCCCTGACCCAAATTCCACCTAACTACCTTCACCCCACCCTCACATACTCTCACCCTCCCTTGGCCTTTGCTCTTTGTAAGTGCTCTCTGGTGCATTTGGTTGAGAAGAAATGAAGTCATTTTTTCGATCAAGGACTCTCAAAGATGCTTTGGTGGTGAAAAGAGATGCCCTTAGAATTGCGTGGGAGCACTTTAGTTCCACCCCCCTTCCCACACATATTCAGCAACCATTAAACCACAAGTGGACACCACCACCACACGATTGGGTCTTATTTAATGTGGGCGCTTAACTTAGCAACAACTCCAATGTTGCAGGAGTGGGGGGTGTTTGTCGTGATGAGTTTGCCATGTGGGTAGTTGGTTTCAAGTGTAAAAGGAAAGCTCAATCCCCCCTGGAAGCTGAGCTCTATGCAATCTTTGAGTGTCTTAAATTGATCAACTCCCTTGATTTGCAAAATGTTATACTATCTTCTGACTGTAGCACTGCTATCACAAGGCTCAAGCTGACCCCCATTGCTAAGGATTGCCATTTCAACTTGCTCTCACTTTGCAGGGGCCTGCTACAGGGGAGAGTAATCATGCTGGAGCATAGAAGCAGAAGCACAAATCGATTGGCTGACAGCATAGCAA
The DNA here is from genome assembly GCA_008642245.1 of Bassia scoparia. NCBI lineage: Eukaryota > Viridiplantae > Streptophyta > Magnoliopsida > Caryophyllales > Amaranthaceae > Bassia > Bassia scoparia. The sequence continues at coordinate 114,602 of SNQN01000050.1, read as the reverse complement.
GGGACGCAAATTTGGACACATCTCTTTTTGTAAACAATTCTGCCACTGTTTGGCATGAACCTTGTGTCACTTCTTTAAGTTTGTACTTGGAGGAATTAACCTCTAACTCTTCTACTTAATGCTACTTTTTGTTCCTGTTTGCACCAAAAAAAAATTAGTTCACTAGTAAAAAAAAAGGTCATATGACGCGACCTATATGATGGGATTAAACCCCATCATAAACTGACAAAAGAAATGAAAAAACTTATATGGTGGGGTTTTTATGAACCCCATCATAAATTCTCATTATATGATGTGGTTTTCATCTAACCCCTTCATAGTTGTTCCAATTTCTATTTTGGGATATTTTTAAATAGTTGCTCCAAACCAATCTAAAAATAACWTTTTCACATTTTACCTACTTTATTTACTCTAACATTAATGACATACCCCTTTCTAAATTCAACTTTCATTACTTTACCCAATCTTTTCACCCAAAATTACTATTTCCCATAAAATTTCATTCACACATTTACTCTTTTACCTAACTCATTCAACTTTTTACCCAACTTTCAACTATTTTATTCAACTCAATCAACTCTTAAAAACCGTTCCATAATGATATGGAACATCTAAAAAAAACGGAAGGAGTAGTACTTAATTTTTGTTTTTTGTTTTTGGCCTCACATGACTCAACCTCTCACCTAACGCACATTCACTCGACAAACCCTTCTCTCTTCTACCATCACTCGACAAACCCTAAAGCGAAAAAAAAAAAAAAAATCATCTTTTTAATCAATCCTCTCGCACACTTGTTGTTTTCTTCCTCACTCGACAACCACTTCCAGAGCTGCTTGCCACTGTCGTCTGCCGTCACTCGCAAAGTTGTTCGCCAGTGTCGTCACTCCTAGATCTGCTTTCTTCTTGACTCCATAGACCTGAGCAATTACCCGTTTTTCACCGTTGCTCGTCGTTAATTTCCCGTCGCTCATCGCTACTCGCCGCCGTTCCTGGACCACCACCGTTCTTCATCTGCGTCGTTCTTAGTCCACATTCTAGGTTTGTTTCTTTTCCTTTTCTAAATTATTATTTTAAAAACCTGAATTATATGTTGATGAAATTTTGAGAATTATTTCGAAATTATTCTGATTTTTTTTGGTAATTTAATGAATTAAAGTTCTTTAAGAATTGAATTTGGTAAGCGTTATATTAATATATATTTTATCTTAAACCCATTTGTTTGTTTGTGATGAAATAGATGATAGATGTTAGGAAGCCTTGGGCTTCAAATTGAGGAAAAATTGCATGAGTTAGGTCCCCTTGTTGTTGAAGAACAAGTTGTTGGATATGTTTATAATGGGTAAGCTTTTTTTTCATTTTTTTTTATTAATATTGACTATTAGTTTATAATTTCAGTTAGTGATGCTTTATATTACTAGCGAATTTGATTGGAATTTTCTTATAGTTAATATGGAACTTGGATGAAATTTCATCTGATTGAATTATTTAGGAATTAAATATGTTTTATTATTTCTTGTTGTTCGAAATAAAGAAACAAAGATTAGATTTTTATGCTGATATTTAGCATGCTAATACCTGTCTCTTATACACATCTAGATGTGTATAAGAGACAGTGCTAATACTATGTAAGCCGTAAAAATTAGGTCTTTATATTTCTAACTTTGAGTAATCCAATTTCTTTTTTAGAAATATTTTGTGTTCTTGAAGGAAATGATTAAAAAAATAAAAAATAAATCAAGATTCACCCTTCAAAGTCTTAATCTTTCTGATAATTCTTTGTTGATGTTAGAATATGTTTGAATAAAATTTTCTATTTTTATTTCTTTTCTTAGGTGTTTTATGATTTCTGGTGATCAGATTTTGACCTTCAGCACTTAAAAGTTACTGTATGAGTTATCATCTTGAAGTTTGATAATCACAACTAATGATAAACAATTACAGTTAGGTTTAGTGGCGGGATGGTGAAAATTTTCGGTTAGGTTGATTGAGAAGGACGAGCTTGGATATGGAGCTTATTGAGTTAAAGTATGGTTGGCTGGTTCAGCCGCGCCCGGAGATGTTCGGCCTCCATTAATTGTCCGGGCCTGAATTTCGTTGCTGATTCTCCTTGACATTGTTCGTGCCTGATCGGATTTATGTTTCTTCTATGAAGGTAAATTGTCTTGATCCTTCTTGTGTTTAAATGTTTAAAATTTTACTATTGTGGTTAGTTGTGCTTCATGTGACTGTGTTTTCAGTGCTACAACAGGTCTACTTCGTATTTCAAGATTAAGGTCTTCACCCAACTTCAAAATTAAGCCATTATTAAACCTAGATGTTGCTGCCTCATGTGTTGTTGTAATGTTCTTGTTCACTGTGTTGCCTCTTACTTGTAGTGACTGAGGCTATATCCTTTTTCCATTTCATGGTAACTCTAAAATTTTACATACTCTTGGCTATTTCCTGATCAAGAGACCATTCTATCAGAATGTCTGTTCAGGAAAAGAATGCATCTTGTTCCATTATATTTGTTTTCCTGATGAGAGTGGATATAATTTTAACTTTGACATTATTTGCAAACTGCCAAGTATATAGTTTATAATCGTTAGGTAATGTACATCTTTACTTTTGTGAATGCATTAGTATATTGTTGTCTAGTCCTCACTGCCTTTTATTGCTTGATATTCCAAAGTTACTTAAGTTAACTATATGGATTTTTTTTCTAATTGATAAAGATCTATTGCAGACGTGATGGCACCAAGAAGGCATATGTTCGTTTGACATCAGACTTTGATGCGTTTGGCATACAAGATTGGAATCACATAAATCTTGTATCTTAATTTGTGTTTTTCTCTAGTAGAGTGACAACCGTTGAAAATTTTGTTAAGAACACGAATTTCAGTTTAAAGTTCAGATGTTATTCAATATCTATGGTGGTCGTATGCTTGTTGAAACTTCAGAATATCGATCTTTTGGTTTTAAATGGAGTATTATCTCTGTTTGTCTTTCTCCTTGGTTAATGGTTAGGATATTTCTTTACTTGCAACCAAAACTATGATGTTGATTGAATCGCTACATACATGGTTGATTTTTGATCAGCAAATGTGATAGCGTATCCACATATATAATTCATTATTATAATAATATGATAGGCATATATACACACACATGTGCGCGCATATTGCTAGTGTTATTATTTTATCAATATCCTTTAACCAACATATTTATTTATTAAGATTAACTAGCTTTGGGACTCGTACATTTGCACAGGTTATGTGAAACAATGATTATATTTTTTTAGAATTGAAAAATATGGTAAAAATGTAATTAATTAGTTATGAAGTGAAAAAAAATGACACATACTTTTATGTCATTGCATGTCTTTCAAATGTAATCAGTAAAAAAATGTAATTCATTGGATATGAAATCAAAAAACTTACGATAAATGGGGAAGATGAAAAAATTTATGATATTACATAAATGAGTCAAAGAAAATTATCTCTATTATATAAGCCAAGGGGGAGCAATGGTGTCCCCCCTATGAAATTACCTAGGTACCCTTAATGATTTGATTATTTTAAAAATATATATTAAAATTCAAATATAGCTATAAAACTTGACACTAAAAATGGAAATAATTGCTCACAAGTTTAATGCATTTATTCTAACAAAATAAATATGAAAAGTATACCATTAAATTATTTTATCAATTAATACACAATTAAGTACTCTTTATTACATATAAACAAATAATATCAAGTTCAATCTATTCAAAAGACAAATAATTGCTAAAACATATATGAACAAATACCAAAATATACATTAATGAAACTATACTATTATTCTACATAAAAATTCAAACAAATGAGGTACCGATTATTTTTATTATCAATTATTGGCTTGAAATCATAACATTCAACTTCTTCAAAAATAATTCCATCCATATTAATTAAATACTAAAAGAAAAAGAAAATTTGGATGGGAGACCTAAGTCACAAAGACACAAGGCAATGTAACTAGAAATTAAAATGCTTAACATTTAATTTTTTTACTTTTAGCAATTATGCAAAAAAAGAAAAAAATTATCGCATAAAAAATATTCAAGCACGCATCGCGTGCATCAAATACTAGTAAATAAGTAAAAGGAGAAAAGATAAAGACATGTGTCAATTCCTTGAGAAGGTGTAATCTCACATGGCATATAGGATGCCACATGTCAAAATTGTATTTAAAGGATTGTTTTTAAATATTTATATAGATAGATTTCATTAATAATTATCTTACTAAGTATATTATTGCATTCACTGACTCAAAACTCTCATCTAATTACCAATCCTATACAAATAACCTAAGAACATAAAACTTAGACTATTGACCTAATCTTGATGCTTCCAAGATGACAACAATCAAGTTTCTTCAAGTATTCCTTATTTCTATCAAAGTGCTTGAATGTCTGAGCTTGTGTCATGAGCTCCATAAGCCAACTTCAAATCACAAATGCTTCCTTCCTCTCCTAAGATAGTCCTTGCACCTTTAACATTCCATGCAGGCTTAGTTGTAGAACACAACACTAACACACACATCAAATTCCAACTGTGAGTTTGCTTTGGTTTTTAACAATATTTCCTCTTCTTGATGAATGACTAACCTTACAAAACTCTTAAACTAATCAAAACAAAGTGTTAGTAAAGAATACTGAACCAATTAAAAGTTAATTCAAATCAGAATAAGTTCAGAAATATACCAAGGTTATATACACACTGTTATGAAGAATAGCTTGATCATCAACCTGTCAAGAAGTGTTTGCTCCTCTTTCCCCTTTTGGCTTTCATTGAAAACCAATCACAAATATACATGTCTCATAGCATAGCACCAATTTAATGGTAACCATTCAACAAGCATGAAATAAAGCAAGTAGATAATCCATACAAAGGTATTTAAATAAGGTATACCAATATCAATCATTCAAAGTTCAAAGGCCCATAATAGTTCAACCAAAGAAATAAGTTCAAATACCCAAAACAAGCAAAAACATAAAACCAACATAATCAAGATTATTTAGTTACAGGCCAAATTTTACGATTGTTTTATAGACATGGTAGGATTAATTGTTAATAGGCTAAGGGGAAGGCGAGAACAAGGAACTTCACGCAGCATTGCATCCTCTGGTTCTTGACACTCGTCCATGAGGACATTCACTTTGGCCAGGTTGTTGTATGGTTAATGGGAAGGGGAGAACAAAGAACTTCAGACAACATCCTCTAGTTCTTAAAACTTGGCCAAGAGAAACTTCACTCTGGCTAGGATGGTTGTTTGTCCTTTGGTGAGCTATTCTGATACATCATTGAGACCCTTGATCATCTGCTGAGAAATGGAAGCTTGCTGCCTTATCAGTTCCTCTAGCTTACTGAAGTGTGAAAGAACCTCATCCAGTTTGCCTTTCAAGTGATGAAGAGAGGTTTTGATGCTCTTCAATTTCCTATGAGCTAGTAGGGGAACTGAAGGCACCAAACCCTATTCTAAAAGGCATTACCATATATCCACTTTCCTGAGTGTGCAAAATTTTTTTCTTATAGGGATCATTGGTTCTTCTTCAATGTTAATAGCAGCAGGATGTTTTTCCTTTTCCTTCTTATCCTTTCCTCTTTATCCAGGTTGAAGAAGGTAATAACTATCTCTTTTTTAGCAGATTTCCTAGTGAACCTCCTACCCTTTCTCCCAATTCCTCTACCCTTTCCTTTCCCTCTTCCAGTTTTAGGCCTAGACACAACCTATCCGTCCTCAAATTTCTCCACCACCTTTTCAAGACCATTCTCGGCTTCTTTTTCACCATTCTTCTCTTCACTCAGATCCTTCTCATCTTCCTCAAATACACACTCTCCTTCCTTCACACACAAACCCAACCTATGTAGAGTACTAGGTTGAATGAAATGATTTGTTTGCATGGTAAACACTTGCTTATCTCTCACCACTCTAAAGCTCTTAAACAATGTTATAAGAAAGTTGCGAAAGCCAAGATTCATGATATTTTCATGTGGCTGCAGCCTGCCCCTTTTCTAGGGTTACCTTCCCAATACCGTTTTCTTTAGAAACTCAGGCATTAGTTCAGGTTTTCAATGTGTTATTTCGAATCCCGTGCTTACCATGATCATGCCCGAAATTGTGGTTTTCTTCTGTTTTTGAATTTCAAAGGGGTAGTTGAGAATTAAAGGTAATTAATTCTCCCACTATTTAATCTCGTATCCGTACTTACTTTAATTCGACTCTCCACTTTAACGTTGCTTTGATTCTCATAACTACCTTTCTATTTTCTCCCTCTTTGAGTGAAGAACTTCTTTTGCACTTTGTGAGTGAATTTCAATGTAGTTTCTGTAAAAAGGGAGGCACCTGATATAGGGCCTTTGCTTTTTCTTGGCTCGATCGTTTGTATGGCCCAAGGCCTGTAATTTATTCTGTTGTATATTATTAGCTAGGATCCCAATGTTGATTGGGTTAGGTAGGATTTGCTTTGTCTGGTAGTGCATTAGGTTTTACATATGCATGTATATATACTCCTAGTGCACAGTTGAGCCGCAACACATATAATACACGAAAAGCTTTTGCATCATTTTCTCCAAGATCAAATCTTTGAGCTTTGCTCTTTATGGTATCAGAGCCAGGTTCATAAAACCTGAGATTTACTCTGAAATTACAGTACTAAACACAAACCAAATCAAATACAATCAGTCAAGCTGAAGATCATCATGGCAAGAAAAGAGAACAGTGGTGGAGCTGTAGATGTAACCAGTCCACTCTATCTACACCCGAGTGAGAATTCCTTCCATGTGGGGGAAAAGCTCGAAGGCATAAGCAACTATATTGTGTGGAAAAGGTCTGTTGAAATCTCCCTTGCAGCAAGAAGAAAGTTGGGTTTCATTACAGGCAGTGTGAAGAAGGATGAACAAGATGAAAAGAAGAAGGAATTGTGGGACACTTGCAACAATGCAGTGATCTCTTGGTTACATGGGGCAATGAATGAATCAATTAGAAGGTATGTGCTGTATTATACTTCTGCAAGGGAGATATGGAAGCACCTTGAGAAGAGATTTACAGTGAGCCATGGTGCACACAAATACAGACTGAGCAAGGCTTTGTATGAAACAAAGCAAGAAGGATTGYCAGTGAACGAGTATTACACTAAGTTGTACTGCTTGTGGGAAGAACTCGATAACCTGAATGATTATCCTCCAATTGCAGAGATTAACCCTGAAATGGYTGCATACATAAGTGCCATACAGAAGCAAAAGGATGAACAGAGGCTGTTTCAGTTYCTTAATGGACTGGACGAGGATTTTGGACCCTTGAGGAGTCAGCTGTTGATGCAGTCACCTCTCCCAAMTGTTGAGAGTGCCTRTGCTAGTCTGCAGCAAGAGGAAGCTCAGAGAGCTGTTCTTGGGAGTGGTGTGGTTGCCACCACAGAGAGTTCTGCCATGACTTCTAAGTCATTCAAGCAAAATGCTGGGAAAAACACTGGGTTCAGAAGAGAAGTGAATGAAGAGAATTGCACAGCTTGTGGAAAGAGAGGACACAGTGTGGAGAGATGCTGGACAGTTGTCGGGTACCCAAGGGGAYATGCTCTTTCAAGAGGAGGAGGCAGAATGCAGAGAAGGGACAATGGMAATGAAGGTGAATGGAACAGAGGAAAAAATTATAGGCCTAGGACTGGAGGTCCAAGAATGGCTGCAAATGTTCAGGGAGAAACATCAAGCAGTGGAGGTGGAAATGYTGTACTCACACCACAACARGTGGAAGAGTTGCTGAAGCTTTTGCCAGGAAGCTCGGGAGGTGTGAAGATTGAACCAGGAGGAGAAGAGRATTTTGAAACATCTTTCTCAGGTATGGCTGTTTGCTGTAATGTTGTTTATGATACTAAAAATTGGATAATGGACTCAGGAGCTTCTGATCATATGTCCTGTGACAAAAATATTATGACAAATGTTAAAAGGCTGGAAAATAAGCCCAAAATCAGATTGCCAAATGGGAAATCAGTTGAGATTACACATATGGGAGATATTATGCTGAAAAACACTTTGTTACTGAAAAATGTGATGTATGTTCCTGATTTTAGACATAATTTGTTGTCAATCAGCAAACTTGCCAAGGACAGCAAGTGTTTGGTGTCTTTTTATCCTAATTGGTGCATTATTCAGGACTCTCTTTCAAGGAAGGTTAAAGGAGTTGGAAAAGCTGTTGATGGTCTGTATTACTTGGTGGATGAAAGATGGGAAAAGCTGAAAAAGACTTGTAATGGAGCAGGAAGAACAATATGTAATAGTGTAGTTGAAAACAAAAGTGTTGGGTGTTTTGAAAATGAAATTTGTAGTGGAAATTCCAGTGAATCTAGCAGAATGAAATTCAGTGAACATGCAGGTGATTATGTGTTATGGCACAATCGACTTGGACATGCACCTTTGAGTAAAATCAAGGTTGCTGGTTGTATTGAATCTGTTCCAGAAAAATTGAATGAAGTATGTTTTATATGTCCAATGTCCAGGTTTACAAAGTTGCCTTATAAATTGAGTGAATGCATAGCAGAGAAACCTTTTGAACTGATCCATGTAGATACATGGGGACCTTATAAGGTCACAACAGGTGCAGGGTATAGTTATTTCCTGACTATTGTGGATGACAATACCAGGGCAACCTRGATATATCTGATGAAGCACAAAAACCATGCAGTTAATGTGCTGAGAATGTTCTTCAACATGGTGAGAAATCAATTCAATGTCACAGTAAAAGTCTTGAGGTCAGATAATGCACTGGAACTGAAGGAAGGAGAAGCTAAACAACTCTATGAAGAAATGGGAATTGTGCATCAAACTTCATGTCCTGATAGACCACARCAAAATGGTCGAGTGGAAAGAAAGCACAGATACATTCTTGAAATGGCTAGGGCACTGAGGTTGCAAGCAAAATTACCTGTTAGATATTGGGGAGAATGTGTGTTGACAGCTGTGTATTTAATAAACAGGCTGCCAAATTCAGTCTTGAAGAACATGAGTCCYTATGAAAAACTCTTTGGAAAAAGGCCAGATTACACACAGTTGAGAGCTTTTGGTTGTCTGGCATTTGCAAGTAATCCTGATAGAGAAAAGGACAAGTTGAAGCCAAGGGGAGTGGCATGTATCTTCTTGGGGTATCCCTCAGATCAAAAGGGATACAAATTGATAACTCTAGACACAAAGATTAGATTTGTGTCCAGAGATGTCAAATTCTTTGAAAGAGTTTTTCCATATCATCAGAATGCTGCTCAATATTTCAAACCTGTGCCAATTCATTTGGAATTGGAACAGGATCAGAAGGATGACATTGCACACACTCCTTTGTATGCTCACATAGATATTGAAGGTGCTGTGCCAATTGTAGACACTCAAGAGAATGCACTTGATGACCCTGAGGCTGATACACAAGCAGAACAAGGTGTGGTTACACCTGTTAGAAGATCTGAGAGACACAGACAACCACCAGTGTGGTTGCAAGATTATGTGACACAACAGAGAGTGAGAAATCAAACTGAAGACATGGCACAAGTATCAAATGTCACTGTTATACAGGTAAACCCAAGTTTTGCTGCTTTTTTGTCCAAAGCAAAACCTGTGATAGATCCTTCCACTTTCAAAACAGCAATCAAGCAGTCCAAATGGGTGAAAGCTATGAATGATGAACTTAGAGCTCTTGAGGACAATAATACTTGGGATATTGTTGAGCTGCCACCAGGGAAAAGAGCCATAKGAACTAAGTGGATATTCAAAACTAAATTCAACTCAGATGGAAGYGTTGAAAGAGAGAAAGCTAGACTGGTGGTTTTGGGCAATAGGCAAAGGGAAGGAATTGATTATGAGCAGACTTTTGCTCCAGTTGCAAAGATGACCACTGTTAGGTCTCTTCTGGCTGTAGCTGCTATAGAAGGTTGGCATGTAAGCCAAATGGATGTRAAGRATGCTTTYCTTCATGGGGATCTCGCAGAAGATGTTTATGTGAAAATACCTACTGGTTATGTAGGCCYTGGAAAACATTTGTATGTGGGACAGGGGGAGAAYCCTTACTTGGAGAGCAATCCCACAAAAGTGTGCAAATTGAACAAATCTCTTTATGGGTTAAAACAAGCACCCARACARTGGTTTTCTAAGCTATCTGGTGCATTGATTGGTGATGGATTTGTACAATCCAAAGCTGATTACTCACTTTTTATAAAGAGACATCATCACAAGTTTGTGATCATCCTTGTGTATGTTGATGACTTGCTTTTGGTTGGTAATGACTTGGACTTGATCAGTGATGCAAAGAAATTTCTATGCTCACAGTTTCATATGAAAGATCTTGGCAACCTGAGGTATTTCCTGGGTATTGAGGTGAGTAGAGATGAGAATGGGATCTTTATCTCCCAAAAGAAGTATACAATGGATCTTCTCAAGGAATACAAACTTGACAATGCTAAGCCCTTGAAGYTGCCTTTTGACTYAAAGCTCAAGCTCACACATGATTTGGGCACTCCCTTGCCTTCTGCTGGAGACTATYAACACTTGATTGGGAAGTTAATATACCTTACTGTGACTAGGCYTGATATCACCTTTGYTGTCCATGTGTTGAGTCAATTCATGCAGGCACCAACTAATGTGCACATGCAGGCTGCAAAAAGGGTCCTCAGATATCTGTCCCAAGCCCCTGGACAAGGTCTCCTTTTAGCAGCCAAATCCAAAGCCATTCTGACAGCTTACTCCGATAGTGATTGRGGTAGCTGTCCTATTACCAGAAAGTCAACTACTGGCTATTGCATCTTGTTAGGACAATYTCTATTGTCTTGGAAAACAAAGAAAYAGCCTGTTGTAGCTCGTTCTACAGCAGAGGCAGAATATAGGGCCATGGCATTGGCTACCTGTGAAGTGTCATGGCTCACTCAGCTCCTAAAAGATCTTGGWTTGTCCTGCCTTCAACCAGTGGTGCTCAGGTGTGATAATCAAGCTGCACTTTCAATTGYTGTGAATCCTGTGCACCATGAACGCACCAAACATGTAGAAATCGACTGTCACTTTGTCCGAGACAAGGTGAACACGGGACAGATCAAACCCACCTACGTTTCCACTCATGATCAACTAGCTGATGTGCTCACAAAGGGACTCTCTATCTCTCAGCATCAGCATCTATTGAGCAAACTGGGAGTACAATCTTCTCCCTCCCAGTTTGAGGGGGAGTGTAAAAAGGAAGGCACCTGATATAGGGCCTTTGCTTTTTCTTGGCCCTATATCATAACTTAGTTAATATTCTATTCTAGCTCCTAATTATTCACTTGGAAAAAGTGCCTTAAAGTTTGAAAAAAATAAAATAGTGCGAGTAAAAAGAAATGGATAAACTAAGTTATTTACGAATTATGATAAATGGATCATCGGATATGCTAAGGATAGATACTGTCTCTTATACACATCTAGATGTGTATAAGAGACAGTGTATATATACTCCTAGTGCACAGTTGAGCCGCAACACATATAATACACGAAAAGCTTTTGCATCATTTTCTCCAAGATCAAATCTTTGAGCTTTGCTCTTTAGTTTCTAAGCAATTTTGGTCACAATTTCCTTTGAAGTGTTGCGAGTTGTTTCAGGTAACAATTCTTCACCTTTCTCTTAGCTGCAATTTCGAGGGTTCTTGTTTGTTTTTCTTTTCCTTCGAATTTTCTTGTGTTTTGTTTTTCATTTTGATTATTGTGCTTCTAGCGACGAAATTGATCCCCTCATTACCTCCTCTAAACTAAGTGCAAGCATGTCTGAAGAATATTCAGATTCGCAAAACAACGAAGATAAGGTACCCTCTCTGAGTCCTTTAATATCTGACTCGGGATCTGGTTAAGCAACAATAATGATGTATTACATATGCATACTAATTGAAGTACTTGAAGAATATTTATAATGATATAGATCACATTATTTTATAGGATAGTTAATCACACTAGAATAGATAACATAAATACATGTTTAAGAATGCGTTGAAACATGACCTAAGTGACCATACCTGACCAAGACGACAGCAAGTAGAGGTCAAATAGCCAATGAAGTGCAGTCTGATACCTGTAAATACCAAAAAGATATTATGAAAAAGCCTTAACTGTATGATGTAGCAATTCTAAAGATGGCACCGATGAAAATTAGTTAGGCGAGTGCTAAATACAAAGTATGCAAATGATGACTTAAAAAATCTTCACCTAAATTCAGAATATGTAAACCCATTATAGCAGGATAATTCTACTCACAATATACCAAGATAATATTGCATACTTTCACCAAGTTTCACACATTTAGCAAGCTCCAAAATTTAAACAAGAGATAACAGTCAAGGGTTGACAATAGAGATTAATTAGATGATAAATACGAAGTAATAATTAAGATGTCTAGTCTCTTCCTTTTAAAATTTTTGTCATGTACTACCCATAGGTTGAGTCTTGAGAGTACATTAATGTAAATTCGCTACATCCAAATAGTCCATTTTTTGGGGATATCAAAAATGAAATGTCTGAAAAGATTTAGATAAAATGACCACTCAAAAAGGGAAGAACGTGTCTTGAAGAATTCAAACTTACACTAGTACAAATGTGTGATGTCAAGGAAACACACTTAATGCTAAAGTTTCACCACAAAAACTAACAAGATTAAGAAATTTTGAGTTACAGATTGTACCTACAGTAACCCGATTTCGTCTTGTATAGATGTATGAGATCTTCCTATCCAACAGAAGACTAAACCAAATATTATAGCTAGTTTTATTGACATTCTGGCTTGTACCTAATTTGTAAGGTCATCTCTAGAAGCCTAGTCGAGAAATTTTGTGATCAAAAGAACACATAAATCGAGAAACAATGGCAATTATAGAAGAAATGAACTCATGAATACTCTTAGAAGATCAGTGCAACAAAAACAAAAAGTATTTGACAACAATGATGAATATGCCTAAGTTGCATACTCATCAATAGTCATGAACCATAAAATTCAATAGTAGCATACTGCACTTTATTAGTTTTCCCATTTGGACTCGGTCAAAATAACTATTGAGATACTATCTTATATTAGATTAGATTTATTCTTCTATTAGATTAGATTTATTCTTATATTAGATTAGATTTATTCTTATATTAGATTAGATTTATTCTTAGGTATATCTTTTAGGTAAATATTAGTTGTCATAATCTTTTTGGGAAGATTATGTAGCTTTGATCATTGTATATATATTGTGTGCTTTGGCCTCATAGAAGGGATGAGAAATACAATTGATGGCTTTGATTCTTCTCTTTGATATTGCAATCGATTTAACAATAACTAACTATGGGGTTATGAGTAGCAACAAGATAGAGGAAATTCCTCATCAAAGAGGGCCATGTTAAGTCTCTCTTATTCCAAGCCAGTGTTGTCATATATGATATATCTTGGCACCAGTGGATCTAGCAATAGAAGGTCCTTTGCCTCCGAATTTTCTTCCTACATGTCCCCTATTTCCAACATCGTCCAGGTCCGAGTGCTAGACGGATCTGAGTTCTCGCATGACAATTGGAGTCGGACTAATCTCCCCTTCCTTCTTTCTTTCTATTTCCATGTCACCACTATCTGTACATGTCTGAACACATGTCCTATTCTGAATAGCTTCACCTTGTTTGTCTAGCTATCTAGATGCCAACTGAGGAATCTCGATGTCAACATGCAAATTAGCCTACAAGGCAGGATAATGGGAGTTGGGTCACAAAGCTACATAACATCTTGGGCTCTCACTTATTTGAAAAGGATCTTTCTTTGGTCTTGTTCCAGAAGCCACTTTGCAAAGGCAAATATTTTTCCGTCGGTGACTCCTATGTTCAATAAATTGGGCAAGTGAGGCTTGATAATTTAAGAAATTCCTGTATTCAAATCCAGCTGTGAACAAAATGACATTTTCAAGCTTGGAGCTTTGCTGCTACCGTCTCTAGTTTTTGTTATTGCTAACTTTAAGGCCTTCTTCAAAGGTAGCTTCAGATTTGATTTTGGAGAAAAAATCTCAATTTGTTAATGTTTAGTTCTCCCTATGTCCACATCGGTGAGACTAACTTAGTGAAAGTAGGAAGTCATCGTCGTGAGAGAAGTACACCTGAACAAGCTGTAAAGGTTTTCTCAACGGTGGGGGAACGTTTCTCTTGTAGTAAAGGTGTGTAGGAAGTCATCGTCGTGAGAGAAGTACACCTGAACAAGCTGTCAACCCCAATACTTGTTGTAGCTCTGTGTTAGCTATGGATGTTGCAGCTCCTGTGAGCATTTGTAATGACTTTAATGTTACTTAGTTAATTTATAAATGAAACTGCCATTTTCACCAAAAAAAAGGTGTGTAGGAGGCAATTTTTGATAAAATCCCACATCCCACCAAACTATCTAGCTTTCCAATTCCTTAATTTCCTCCCTCAATTTTCATTCCTTGATTGCTTCGAAATCTCTTGGAATCGCCTAATTTACATCTTGAAGTGAGAAAATAGGGTTTATGTGTTTGTTTGGGTTATTTGGCATTTACAGATTTTTTTGTTTGGAGTTGTTTTAGGTAAATTTTGTTTGGTAGGAGAATAGGTGTGTGTGTGTGGTTTCATTACGTAGAAAATATCATCCTTGGACATAGAAGATTCACTTTGTGGACCCTCACTCACTTTTGAATTCAAATTACTTCTGTTGGACTAAGGGCTGTCAATTTGGTTATCAAGCTGATTATTGAACTGAAATAACTGAATATTTAACTGAATTAACTGAACTGAAATGAACTGTAACTGAATTTAACTGAACTGTATCAAACTGAAACTGAATTGAACTGATAATATAAAACTGAAACTGAACTGAACAAACTGAAATTAACCGTTTGAAAACTGAAATTAACTGTTAACATAAAACTGAAACTGAAACTAACTGAACTGAGATTAACTGAAACTTAGACTAACTGAACTGAGATTAACTGAAACTGAACGTAACTGAACTGTAAGCAACTGAAACTGTAATCAACTGAACCAAAAGAAACCGAACCCGAACTTAACCGAAATGCAATCAATTGAACTGAAATAAACTGAAACTAAAATTAATTGAAACGGAATTGAAATCAACTGAAATTGAAATTAAACTGAAATAAACTAGATAATTATTAAATAAAAAAAACTATTTGAATCTTAATAAATTAATTTCAATGATTAATTATCTTCTATGTACTGTACAAATTAATTTGTAAAAGTTATGGATCAATAGACTACTTTGATGACATGACATTAGCTTTCCCTCCAATGTTAAAAGCATTTTCCCTCCAACTTTCTAAAGGCATTTGCATAAGTAGGCATAGATTGATGACATGGTATTAGTTTTTGCCATTGATTAGTTAGGCATGGATTGTAACACGGCATTAGTTTTTTGCCATTGATTAGTTAGTCTTAGATCATTGACATGACATTAGTTTTTGCCATTGATTAGTTAGTCTTGGATCATTGACATGACATTGTATGTTACCTTATTTTTGCGGATAGTAATTATATTAGAAATACTAGATTTTTATGTTATTATTGTATTATTGAGTGATATTTATTTAGTTTTAAAAGTTCAATGTATTYCATAGTTTAATCTGTTTCTAATTTATTATTATTGTGCGCATTTACTACTTGTAAAAAATTAAAGATAATGTTGTATTGCAATTACTGATTGTTTCATGAACAAATTAATTGTTATGATCAAATATAAAATGAATTGATATAGTTTATTAGTGTTCTTAAACCTCATTTAAAATCAAAAATATTAACGTGATAGTTTAAAAGGTTAGTTAGCTATGATTTATAACTATGATAGTTAGTTAATTGAACTAGTTTATATAATGTTATTGATATTTATATAATCTATATTGAAATCGAAAGCGTACAAAATTACACCCAAAAAAGATAATCTTTGAATATTTCATGATTATTATTTATGAAATTGAAATAATTTGATTATTATGACGACCTATCAAGTTGAAAATAATTAGACTCGGATAAAAGAGAGACTTCAGTTAACCAGTTCAGTTATGTCGTTATAAAAATTTGACAAGGTTTGAATCATCCTCTCAACAATCTAATTTATAACTTTTGACATGGTTGGTATACTCTGCAGACAAGGTAAGATATTTGTATGATTATATACATATGGAACTATGATAAAATGAAAACCAGGCAGGGTTTTGGGCACAAACTGGCAATGTAATCTACACCTTGAGACATGGTTTATATGGTCTTAAGACAAGGTTACGAAAACAATATGCACTAATTATAATTGTACAATGATTGAGAATTCTTAATCACTTTTCAACTCTAGTCCTTACTTATAGGAAAGTCCCTCATATCGGAAACTCCGTCATAATATCATAAAAGGAACAGTAACAAGTGGTATTAAACATCTTTTATTTAGCGAAACAATGTAATTAAGTTAATGATTTCTATTAGAAACTTCATTCTAAGATTAATCGAATTAGATACTCTTGCTTTTTCAATCATCATATAAAAGTAGACATTAAGATATCAACCCATAAATCAACTATAACCTACCACATCAAACATCTAATATGCTCTTTCATACTAAATGTATGAAACTCTATCGTTATTAGACTGTTGATACAATCATTTATCTCCTTAAGAGATGTATTGTCGTAAAGCTTCATAATAATTAACTTCGATATCATATGAAGTTTACTTTGATCTTATACGGAGTTGATTAATTAGTTGACTTTGATATATTATACTCATAACTCAATGACATTTATTTTGTTCTCATAGTCGAACCTAGTTTCAACCGATCAGAACTGTATAGGATCCCAATTCAATAGAATAATCAACCAAAATCGAACTGAAATCATTCACGTTTCAACTAAATTATTGATCTAAACCGACACCAAGTTACCAACCAAAACCGAATCGAACTGAATCACGGCTCAACCGAATTGAGTCGAACCGATACCAACCAAAAGTAAACAGAACTGAATTGGATTTTGCTTCAACTGAATTGAACTGAATTGTTGTCAACCAAAACTGAACTGAATTGAACTTTTATTTTAACTGCATTGAACTGATACTCAACTGAACTGTTTCAATCCGCCCAAAACTGAACCGAACTTGGTCAAACTGAATTGAACTGAACTGCTACCAACCGAAACTGAACTGAACTGAACTGTACTGTCATCAAACTGAATTGAACTGAACTGTTTGGTTTCAACCATAACTAAACTGTTGAACCGAATTGACAGGCCTAGTTGGACTTGGAAGCCCGCAAAGACATCGTCCCCTGTTGACCCAAGTTTGACTTCCTTTTTACCTTACCTTCTTTTGAGCGATGTTTCACCTCAGTCCAACCATCCTCCTCCATCCATATGCCCGTGTTTTTCCGACATCGAGCCTTCTCTATTTTCCCCTTTCCCCATTACACACTTGTGGTTCAATGTTAATTTCATATTACACTTGTTACAGATCCCCTGAGTGCCTTGTTTTGAAATAACTTGTTTGAAATCGCCCAGCCAAATCGCTTTTGGTAATGGAGCATTTTGATCCACTTGACACAAGATCTTGTGGAAAAACTAGCATTGTCCATCTCCGCACCTCCGAGATCTGCTTTCATAAACCTTCCTTCTATATCTGCTATTGCCTTGAGAATCTCAATTCCGTGGAACTCCAAGGGGAGCTCTAGTAGTTCAATCTAGATCGGAATTCTGTCGAAGTTAGCCTTTGATGGGGAAAAATTCGATGAAAATATCCATTTTTGAACCATGGGCCCTTAGCTAGGACACCCTTCATCTCTTCAGAGCTATGGAGCTTGATTGAATAGAAATCGCGACCTAGCTCAACTAGAACAATATCATGAATTAGACCCCTTTGATTTTGTATCCTTCTCCTTATATAGTCTGAAGAGAATGATGTCCCCACGACCTTTATGATAACTGCGTAAGCCTAAGGGCAAGATTATTGCAAGTCTTGAGAAGATCAGAGTCTTGATTAAAGACTTTCGTGAGTCTCAAGCAATAATCTTGCTCAAGATTCTATGGAGTCTTGAGTTGGGTTTTGATTTTCAAGACCCAACTTAAGACTCTTGTTGGACACTTGTCCAATTTCGATTGGGTCTTTTTACTTTTTTTTATAAAAAAATCAAATTTGACATTTTTAATTTTTTTAAAAGAATAAAGAGAGTCTTGGGAAAAAGTATAAAAAAGTAGAGAGTCTTGATGTGAGTCTTAAAAGTAAAAAGTTAGTGGAAAGCTGATGTGGCAGAGTCTAGAAGGGAGTCTTAGAGTCTTGCAATAATCTTGCCCTAAGACGCTACAAGTGCCGAGTAAATCTCCTTGGAAAAGGGAAGGAAAACCTCCTTTGTTGGTTCCAAACTGGTAGGTGGTTTCTTTAGTCGTTGATAAAAAATGGGTGGTAGGATTATGAATTTGGTGGTGGTGAGTATTTCTTTGAAGGTAAAGGACTGGGTGGTGGTGGTGGTGGTGGTGCTGGATATGTTCTTCTCGATGGTTGAAGTTGGTAGAATTAGTTCACTCTCTCTCTAGGATTGTGTTAAATTATTGTTTCTTTGACCGTCCCTCACTCTTTCTCACATTCTCTCCCAAACATTATTTATCCCTTATATGTTTACACATCCATTAGCATTGGTTATTAACAATTTAACATATTTCATATTGGTGTTACCTAGCTTTGTCCTTTTCGTTGACTGGTCTTGAACGTCGCATATAGCCTTCGTTATTCCTTTTAGAGGAACCCTTACTACAACATAGTGTTAGTATAGTGTTGAGACTCCCAACTAACTTTAATTGTCTATGTATATTATTTCGATGTCCATGCATAATAGATGTTCGTGTATTTGTATTGTTATATTTTTTTTAATAAAGATTAGGTTCCACAAAAAAAATTATTTAAAAAAAGAAACATAGACATCTATCATTGTATTTTGTATAGACATCGTTCTTAACTCAACATTGTCCCAACAATAAAGATGGTCACTAGGCAAGGTCGAACCAGCCCAACCTAATCCAGCCTAGTCCCAACCCATCCTAGTCCGGGGATAGGCCACGTGGGTTGTGTTTTTCAAATATGGACTTAGACCAACCCATCCTAGATAGCCCAACCCACAAACTCATTCGTCCTAAACCACTTCGGTAGCCTGACCACCAATCCGCCCAATCCAACCATGTAATTTAGTTATTTAAAATAATGTATATAGTTAGTGAATTATTAAGTTAGAATAATGTATTTAGTAGTTAAAAATTTATTGAAAAATAACGTTTATGATTAATAATTTCAATTGTTGTGAATTTTATTTATTTTTTCATTTATTAATCACATTTTTTGAAATCGTTTACTATATTCAACCCATGAAACACAACTAGACCCATGACCCAACTCAACACAGTTCTTTACACAACAAACAAACCCATAAACCGAACCTAACCTAACCCGATCATTTACCCACCACAACCCGTGTAATCGGTTTGTACCTGGTCAGCCCCCAGCCAACCCAACCTAGCCCACCTCGAACCCTTAGTGGGTCGAACTTGGGTTGAATTTGTCCAACCTATCCCGGTCCTTAACCTAGTCGAACCCACCCAACTCCGCCCATTGCCTTCACTACCCAATACTATGCCAACATAGTGTTGTGTTTATCATTCCTCTTCCTTTTGCATTGAGAATAAGGTTTATTCATTATCTAAAATTTCAGCTTTATTATTCTATTATTTTATAGATATTATATAGAATTAGTTATTTTGGATAGAATTTATTATCATATAGGTAGTTCTTAGTTGTCAACACTAAGGATATGATATGTTATCATATCTTAATTAGTTACAATTGTGTGTGTATATGTACATACTACATTCTTCAATAAAAATAGTTGAGATTTTATTTTGTGAGTTTTACTCATTGGTTTTGGAATAGATTTTCATTGTTTTTGCACAGATTACATCTCCTTGTTAGGATCAAAGTAAGCGAGTGATTTTATTTATCCCTAGAAAGTTCAAGCGTGTGATTTAATTTTTCATATCCTATAATTTTCATAATTAATATTCGAGTGCCCTAAACTATATTCAATCAAAATTTGAGTTTTATTGGAGAACCTTTTAAAATCCACATCAAATTGGAATTGATGTGGTTGCCTAACACGATACTACCACAACAAGAAATTTGCCTATGGTCGACTGAATTTGCCGACCGAT
The DNA here is from genome assembly GCA_008642245.1 of Bassia scoparia. Classification (NCBI taxonomy): domain Eukaryota; kingdom Viridiplantae; phylum Streptophyta; class Magnoliopsida; order Caryophyllales; family Amaranthaceae; genus Bassia; species Bassia scoparia. The sequence goes on along the minus strand of SNQN01000050.1, from coordinate 94,381 downwards.
AATCTTTCAGTCGGTGATACCGACCGACACCGACTGAAAACGGTCGGTGCGGATTTACCGACAGAAAAAACGGTCGGTAATATCGACCGAAATCAAATCGGTCGGTATTACTGACAGTTAAAACTGTCGGTGATGGCATTTTCCTTTGTAAAATTAAAACCCCGCTAAAAATAGATTCACCGATCGATTATTCGGTCAGTAACACCGATCGAATTTGATTTTGGTAGGTATATCGACCGATTAATCGGTCAGTGAATCTAATTTTAACCGAAATTCCACTTCAAAAAATCAAGTGAATAGCGACGGATTTCAGTGTCGGATATATATCCGTTCCTAATTTAGATACGGAAAATTAAAATCCGTTTCGAAAAAAATAGCAACGGATTTTTTATTACGTCACTAAATTAGTGACGAATTTAAAATCCGTATCTAATTTTAGTGACGGATTTTTTCATCCGTCACTAAATTAGCAACAAATTTTAAATCCGTCACTAAAATGTGTTACGAGTTACACTCCACACCTTTGCTATTTAATCCGTTTAAGCTGTTGCTAATTTAGTGACGGATTACAAATCCGTTGCTAATTTAGTGACGGATTTTAAATCCGTCACTAAAGTAGTGACGAATTTTTAAATCCGTTGCTAAATTAGTGACGGATTTTTAAATCCATTGCTATTTTGTGTTATGACTTGCTTGACATGCCTTTGCTAAAAAGGCCAACTATTAGTTAGAGACGGAATTAGAACATTCGTTTCTAAATTTAGAGACGGATTTAAAACATTCGTTTCTAAATTTAGAGACGGGTTTTTAAATCTGTTGCTAATTTAGTGACGGATTTTTGAATCCATCTCTAATATTTCTTTTACATATTATTAATATTACCGAGAGATGTATAAAAGTTGTGTTTGGAGTAGTTAGTTGGTGCGCCTCTTTGTGACTTTAAGGTAACAGGTTCGATCCTCAAGAGAAGAATGAGTGAAAGAGTAAAGGAGTGTGAATGGGAGTGGAGGAGGTGTATGGATGCGTAAAAATAATACATACAATTTAATTTTTTTGCTCAAGTAAAATTAGAAACAGATTTTAGAATCCGTCACTAATATCAGTGACAGATTGCGAAATCCGTCACTAATATCAGTGACGGATTTTGCAATCCGTCATTGATATTAGTGACCGATTTTAAAATCCGTCACTGATATCAGTGACGGATTCTAAAATCCGTCACTAATATCAGTGACGAATTTTAACAGTGACGAATTCTAAAATCTGTCACTGATATTAGTGACGGATTTAAAGACGGAACTATATCCGTCTCTGATATTAGCGTCATAAGGTTTAGTAACGGATCAAATTTGTCACTAATTCCGTTGCTATAGTAAATCAGCAACGGATTTGGTGAATTTAGTGACGGATTTTTCCGTTGCTATATGGCTATTTTTTTTTAGTGTTCGGGGGTCCCTTTTTTTCCCCTTTTCTTTCATTCTCTCATTTGACTCATCACTCGATGTCACTCAATCTCCTCCTTCAGTCAAACCCTATACCCAAAAACTCCAAAACCTCACAGGCGACCTGCTCCTCTTCAATCAGGTCCGACGACCTCCTTGCTCTCCTCAATCCCTTCTTCTTTCGTTTTTCCGACCTTAGTCGACCTCCTCCTCCTCCTTCTTCTCTCCTACCCTTATTCACTCTCATCCTTATCCTTACTTCACTCGTACTCACATTCACACAACTTACTCTCAAAAACTCAATCAGTATTCTCAAAAATTACAAATCTCTTGTTTTTTTCGTTTTTGCTTCAGATTTCTAGGTTCGATTGCAAATTTTGGGGGTTTAGGGTTCACGAATTTCACGAATTTGGGGGTTTAGGTTTTGTGGCTCTGCTGGGTTCAATTTTGGCTCGATTTTGGGAGTGTTAGGAGTTGTATTCAGACTCCTTGAGGTATTTCAATTCTCCWCTAAATTTAGTTCAATTTTTAGTTTTAATTCATTTAGTTAATTCATAATTTGAGTCTGAATTTGTGTTGAATTGATCGTTTGCGCTTGAATTTGCATTACTAGTGTGAATTTGCATAATTTGAACCCCCGAAAATGCTTGAATTCAAGTTTGACTTGGCATTATGCTCGTACGCACTGCTACWATTTCTCACTGCCCCTACTCGCGGCTCCTGCTGGTCGCTGCTACTATATATTGTTGCAGTTCGTTGTTGCTGCTACTCATAGTTCTTGTTAGGTTCTTGTTGTTGTTCGTTATTGTTGTTGATCCGGCTGTACTTTCTGAAGGTGAGTTGCATTTCATTTTTTGTGTATGTTTGTATGTATGTATGTATGTATGTATGTATGTATGTATGTATGTATGTATGTATGTATGTATGTATGTATGTATGTATGTATGTATGTATGTATGTATGTATGTTTTGTATGTATGTAGTATGTATGTATGTGTATGTATTGTATGTATGTATTGTATGTATGTATGTTATAAGATAAGTGTATGTATGTATGTTATGTATGATGTATGTATGTATGTATGTATGTATGTATGTATGTATGTATGTATGTATGTATGTATGTATGTATGTATGTATGTATGTATGTATGTTATGTATGTATGTATGTATGTATGTATGTATGTATGTATGTATGTATGTATGTATGTATGTATGTATATGTATGTATGTATGTATGATGTATGTATGTATGTATGTATGTATGTATGTATGTATGTATGTATGTATGTATGTATGTATGTATGTATGTATGTATGTATGATGTATGTATGTATGTTATGTATGTATGTATATGTTATGTATATGTATGTATTGTATGATATGTATGTTATTATGTATTTTATGTATATAAGTATGTATGTATGAAATAAGTATGTAATATGTATGTAAGTATGTATGTATGTATGTATGTATTGTATGTATGTATGTATGTATGTATGTATAGTATGTATGTATGTATGTATTGTATGTATGTATGTATGTATGTATGTATGTATGTATGTATTATGTATGTATGTAGTATGTATGTATGTATGTATGTATGTATGTAGTATGTTATGTATGTTATGTATGTATGTATGTATGTATGTATGTATGTATGTATGTATGTATGTATATGTATGTATGTATGTATGTTATGTATGTATGTATGTATGTATGATGTATGTATGTATGAATTTATGTATGTATGTATTTATGTATTATAAGTATGTATGATTGAAATAAGTAATGTAAGTATGTATGTAAGTATGTATGTATGTATGTATGTATGTATGTATGTATGTATGTAGTTGTATGTATGTATGATGTATGTATGTATGTAGTATGTATGTAGTAATGTATGTATGTATGTAGTATGTATGTATGTATGTATGTATGTATGTATGTATGTATGTATGTATGTGTGTATGTATGAATATGTATGTATGTATTGAATTGTATTTCATTCTAATATGTATGTATCCTTTGTATAGTATAAGAATTTAAGCTAGATTTTAAATTAAAAATGATCTCAAAAATAATTAGGATGCCGATGCAAATTGCACCGGATATTTAAATAAAAATAATATAGAGTACACAAATATAAATATTTACTTGTAACTAACTATGAGTTTAGTAAATAATCAGACCTTTGCATGAAGCGACTATAATTTGATGTACTACCCTTATATTAGTGAAATGTAGGCTGTTGAATTTTTTTAGGCGTTGGTTAAATAGGCTAATAGTAGTTATATACTTATATGTGTCGATATGACATAATTGTTTGTGTTGGCTAAGGCGAAAAGAAGGAAGTTGCCTGATGCTGCAAAACTCTACCTTGACACTCACTTCAAGAAGCAGCCAGGGAAGGAACCGCAACCGGTTAGCAAGAAGGCCAAGGAAGAGACGGCAATGCTTTCTTCTTTGTTTACTTTGCATTTCATGTTTAGAGAGGAATTCCAGCTTATAAGCCAATGAGTACGAATAGGATTGTTTTTTTATGATTTGCATTTGATGTTTAGAGCGGGATTCTGGCTTAAAAGCCGACGAGTATGAACAAGATTGCTTTTTATGATTTGCATTTGTTTTTTAGAGTGAAATTTTGGCTTATAAGCTTATGAGTACGAATAGGATAGGATTGCTTTTTTATGATTTGCATTTGATTTTTAGAGCCCCTTCACACCCCAAAGTGAACTTGTCGAGTTTTAAAACTGTGTAATAGGTTGCGTTTGTAGAAGGTAGGCGCGAAAACCCCCGAAAACGCCCCAAAATGGACCTATGACGCCCTAAAGTCAACTTGTCATGTGTAAACGTGTGCAATCAAGACCTAAAAAGCTTAAGTGAATAAAATATGACATGATCGAATTTTAAAACCATGTAATAGGTTGGGTTTGTAGAAGTTACGGCGTGAAAACCCATGAAAACCCCCCAAATTTTGCATGTCCATGTTATTTTCTTTTTATTTGGAATTGTTTGAACCAACTCCATAATTTGCAGGAAAAATATACGCACAACCTTTTAGAGTCTTCCTTTCCACGACGCTTCCCCGATGATCGCACAGATGGTTCTGGCAAAATATACCGATTGAATTTCGATCGGTAAGTGGAGTTTCCCTTCAATTCCTTTTTGGTCAAAAATTGGTCAGTGATCGATCGATGAATTTTTTTTACCCACTATCCATGACCCGACCAAGCTCACCGACCTAATTTCGGTTGGTAAACACTGTTACCGACTGAAATTCGATCGGTAAACTCGGTCGGCCAAATCCAATTTTCTTGTTGTGTACCAAACATCGCTACTTTGCCTAAGACGACTAGTTCTCTATGTTGGATTGTTTTGCTTCGTTCTCTCTCGTTTCTTAATATTTTTCGAGGGATTCTTTTTTCAATTCATCACCATTTTGTCAAGTTTCTGCATAAGAAATTTCATAATTTTTCGATATTCGAAGCTGTTAAACCGAGTTGATTTATGTATAGTTTTCTGTATTGCGGCTAATCTGCGCACTGAAACGTTTTTTGCTGTTGTGGGCTGCATATTTTGTTTTTGGGTGATTCTTTTTGCATTGATGTCCTAACATCTTGAAGATTACTGTGTTCATTGCAGCTAGTGGTTTCCGATCAAGTAAAGGAAAGCTCTCGACTTTTGACAAACCAAAGCTATTTGTTTCCAGGTTTAATATTCGAATTTACTGTTGATAAAGAAAAGTTCTGTCTTTTTTTGGTGCTATAAGAGAGTTAATGTCGCTCACCATCACCATCAAATCCATCTATTAAGACAGATTGAGAAAAAAAGTTTTTAGCCATGCTGAATAGCAAAGTTCTTCATGTTATGTTCAAACAACTTCATGGAATAGCTATTGCAAACCCTAAGCTATGGGATGACCCTAAATTTCTTTCATTTTACAACAATTCAAAAGATGATGTTAATATAGCATTCAATGATTTGGGTGATTCCATAAAAAAAAGATCTTATATATCTTGGATGTGTCAGGAAAAATCATCTTCTTCTTTTGGAGACATGGATTTTAATTTGGATAAAGAAGAAAATCAATCAACCTTAATCACAGGCGATGAGTCACAACTTAAACTTGTATGTAGAATATATGCATAGTGATGAATCAGAGGTTGATGATGATATTCTTGATAATGAAAAGATGGTTGACGATCAAGTTTTTCAAAGTTGTGTTGAAGTGAAGATTGATAGACCACTTGAAGATTACAGTTCTACTATAATTGTTATTGGTGTACAAGCTAATTAAGGAGCACACATTTCTAAATCATGTTATGTGTTGCATCGTATATGCATGGCAGCGTGGATCTTCTCAAACTTTTGGACAAGTTTTTCTCAAGTGGGAGAGAATTGATATGATTAAGAATAGGGTTTATTAATTATATAAACTATTAGTTTTGTTAATTTATTATTTTAATTCTTTTATAGATTTTAGATAGAATTAGTTATTTTGGATAGAATTAATTATCTTAGATTGTTCTTAGTTGTCACGATATAATTTGTTATCATATATGAGTTAGTTACAACTTACAATAGTGTATATACACATTGCATACATACTACTCCCTCTATTCCACTAAATTCCTGTCACGTCTACTTTACACGTTTTGCCAATACACAATTTACAAATGAAATATCTTTAATTATACGTGAATAAAAATTATAAAAATTGAATTTTAATAAACTACTTGTTAATACTATTCTAACAAGACCACACTTGACTATATTCATTCTTACATATTGACGAGAATTTAAAAGATTGTAACTATTAATGAATAATTCTCACTATTCATTATGACATGAATTTAGTGGAACGGAGTGAGTACATGCTTCAATAAAAATAGTTGAGAGTTTATTTTATGAGTTATACTCATTGGTTTTGGAAAAGATTCATTCATTGTTTTTTTTAGAGATTATTGCATCTCTTTGTTTACTCTTTTTGGTTACTCCTTGTAAGGAACAAAGTAATCGAGTTTTTTTTATTATTTATCCCTAGGCAGTTCAAGCATTTGTTTGTCATATATATCCTTTAATTTAATTTTATGATGTATTTGTACTATTACTTGGGGTCTCGTCTACACATGGGAGATTTCTTGGTTTGTGTAATACATGTAATGTAACATTTGAATTGAATTAGAGGTAGTAATTGTACCATTGATTCCTTGGTCTCCTCTAAGTATTTTGATTTGCAAAGGACACTACACCCCAATATCAATGAATCCTCTTTCAATTAGCTCCTTCCCGGTCGAAATAGTGTCATTCACAATCTTCCCGATGACTTATAAATCACACGATATAAAAGTAAATTCATCGAGACAAAAATGCAAACTAATTCGAAGCCATCGTTTTTAAGTAAAAGCTCGAAAATTGGTTACACTATAGAGGTGTTCCAGGAATCAATAACCTAGATCTAAAAAGTAAGGGGAGTGAAATCTTGATGTATGTTTCTTTAACGATTCTCCGGAAATTACGCTGGAAACACGCCGAAGTTGTGCGCCAGATTCCCTGAAGAGAGAAAAAAAGCAATCAGAGGGCCCAGGGGTTTGCACCTTGGGGACCACCTCCGATGCTTAAGTCAGCAAAGGGAGGAGAGAGAAAAAAGTAAGAAAGAGGGAGAGAGTTTAGAGAGAGAAAATGTGTACTGGTGTTAGAAATCTCAGAAATTGGTCCCCTGATCATGTGGTCCTCATTCCTATTTATAGGCAACGTGAGGGTAAGATCGTAATTTTTCCAAGAGCTAGAAGAATCTGGAATATCTTCTAACTGAATTCAGTTAGACTACTTCCTTAAGAAGCTACTTCCTGTTGACTGGTCAACTCAATCAATAATGGCCTTTTCGTAATTATTGATTGGGCCTGGCCCAGTTTATGGTGGGCCGGAACAGTCAGCCCCACGCTCGACTTCTTTAATCTTTCTTAAGGTGTCGAGCGGTATAAATACCGAATCTCGTATAATGGCTTAACTTTCCTTAGGGTAATAGAAGAAATCCTACATTTAGGATTTTTATCCCCTACCCTGAGGATTGGTAAGCAATTAATACCCGTAATGTCGACTAAATTCCCTCCAACCTATCTGTTTGCGTTGACTCATAGACTGAATGGGAATTCCATGGGCGAATACCACCAATGGCGTCTACAAAGGAAAAACGCAATAGGTAAAAATTGGGCGGTCCGAGAACTAAGCAAAATGAACCCATAGACGATTACAGCTCATGGCGTTTACAAGACAAAATCCATATTAGTAATATATGGCGGTCCAAGAACTAAACCAAATGAACACATGGGCGGTTACAGCCTATGACGTTCACAGGCCAAAAACCTATATTAATTAAACCATATTAACGAACCCATGGGCGATTACAACCCATGGCATTTATAGGCTAAAAGTCCATATTAACAAAATATGGTGATCCGAGAAGTAGGCAAAATAAACCCATGGGCGGTTACAGCCCATGGTGTTTATAAGCTAAAAGTCCATGTCAATCAAACATGACGATCCGAGAAGTGGACAAAATAAACTCATGGGCGGTTACAGCCCGTGGCGTTTATAAGCTAAAAGTCCATGTCAACCAAACATGGCGGTCCGAGAAGTGGACAAAATAAACCCATGGGCGGTTACAGCCCATGGCGTTTATAAGTTAAAAGTCCATGTCAACCAAACATGGCGGTCCGAGAAGTGGACAAAATAAACCCATGGGCGGTAACAGCCCATGGCGTTTACAGATAAAAACCTTTATCAATTTAGAGTAGAATTCCACATACTTAACCCTTTTGACTGAGGATTTTAAATGCTTTTCTATGGCGAAAAACGAGAGATTTCTTATATCTAAGAAACTTGGCGGTCCGAGAACTGGACCAAAATCCTTGGACCCGAGCCCCAAGGCGATTAGGAGAAATTTCTTATCCCTAAGAAATTGGGCGGTCCGARAATTGGACCCAAATCCTTGGTCCTTAGCCCCATGGCGGTTAGGGAAGATTTCTCATGTCTAAGAAACTTGGCGGTCCGAGAACTGGACCAAAATCCTTGGTCTTAGCCCCAAGGCGATTAGGACAAATTCCTTACCTCTAAGAAATTGGGAGGTCCGAGAACCGGACCCAAATCCTTGGTCTTAGCCCCAAGGCGATTAGGAGAAATCACAGATTTCTCATTGAAGTGCCTAAGCCGTGGATACTCATCCTGACTTGGAAGGCGTATTAATCCACCGGATTAATGTCATGATTTAATGGCGGTTACAAGCGAAATTTTATACATTGTACATACCAAATACATTTGGCAACACATACTGTATTGATATAGTAACCCGTACAACAGTAGTATGTATTCCGTATAAAATCCCTCTGAACTATACCCTTTAATGGGCCTTCAATACAAAAGCCCAACAAAAGGTCATTCTCTTTATATAAGTGAAGCATGCCTCACTTCATTTTCCACTTATCTAAACTTTCTAGAGAGAGAAATTCCCAAAATCTTCATTTGCTTCCTCAAAAAATCTCAAAAATAACTTTTTAGTCCCTTGAGTTTCAACATCATCTCTCACACTCCAAGTGTTCTTCCATGGCGTTAACAGAGGAAGGGCGTTGACAGCAGAAAAGACCGTATTAAAAAAACTCGGCGGTCCGAGAACTCGATCAAACCTTCTTCTTTTTAAGGTACTATATCCTAAACCTCCTCATTTAATAATATCTCAAGTAAACCCTGAAATCTTATCCCGCCTAACCTTTAGCAAGATAGAGTATGAAATAGAAGATGATTCTTTTCATAATAGAAAATGGGCGGCTAGATGTAGTCATAATTATAAGGATCCCTATGTTAGAATCACCGATAATCCCAATAATGCCAATGCTACTCCTGTCGCCGTTCCAGTAGAAAGCCCCCAATGGTAGCCTATCCGCCAGTGTTGAAGAGGAAGAACACCTTATAGAACCCATCAATGGTAGAATAACTATGGCTAGCGAACCGCCAAAAGATGGCATATGTACTGACCAATATAATCATTTTATCACCTCAGGAGCCGTTGTCAAGATGGTGAGAGTTACCTACGATAATCCTGAGTCTGACGCGGAGTCGCCCAGGACAGAAGCGTCCACTTCCAACGCCCTGGGGGCTAAAGGTTATAACCTAGTCAATCATTTTAGGAATTGGTTAGGTCAGGAAGCGCATAGGCGGCATCTAACCTTCCGCTACCGCCTCCCCAACGATTATACCATTCAAATCCCAAGGACAAGAAGGGCGGTAACAAACCCTTCACCTGGTTGTATAGCTGTATATATGTTGCACTTAGAGTTAGGCATTCGATTTCCTCTTCACCCTTTTATTGTAGAGTTGTTGAATGAGTATAGAGTTACTCTTGCGATGCTAATGCCTAACAGCATATCGCAAATCCTTTCCTTCATCGCCTTGTGCGATATTCTCAAGGTTGCACCCTCCCTCACCCTTTGGAGAAACATGTTCTACCTGGTTGAATCAAAGAAAGATTTCGGGCCTGGGTGGTATGGATTCCGGACCAGAAATCATTACAAGGTTCTTCAGAAGACTCTCTCTAACCATAAGGGTTTCAGGGGCAAGTTTGTGTTTATCTACCATGGCGAAGAGTGGAACATCCCCACCAAGCCTAGTAACCGCCTTCCCAAATTCCTCCTCAATAAAGATGTCCCTCAAATGTCCAAGGAAGAGGTTGTAATGGCCTTGTACTGTTGTACAAAAATTGTAGATGCTGGGGGCGAGGACTATTGGTTTCCTTGTCGGTGGGTTCCCCAAGTAAAAACCCTAACAAGGGAATTTTTCTTATCCTATGTGGGTCTTAGCCAGGCGTACACTAGGGGTATGAGTCCAACCTTCTTTTATAATCGTCTTTTGATTATACTTGCTTCTAACGTTTTTTTGTTGTATTGCAGCACTATCTAGAGCAAGATTTACCCCAGAAATGGAGGTTTTGTCAGACGAGATAGACATGGCCCGCATGATGATAGACGTCTGTCTTGAAGAAGAAACCATTCCAATTCCTTCTCCTCCTTATGTAAGTTCTCCTATTTTTTCCTTATAATACCTTGCTTTCACCCTACCTAACACTTTGCTGCTTGATTTCAGAAAAGGAGTACAAAGAAGGACCGCCGAGCTGAAAGTGCGCCGAATAACGTCGAAGGCGTTGAGGCAGGGGACCAGGCTGACCTCGCCCACCTCAACGACGCCTTCAGAGACAACGAGCCAACTCAAACCCCCTTCGCTAGGTATAGTCCAATGAAGGACCCCAACGGGGGTTGAGGAAGACGGCGAACACCTCTTTCAAGAGGATAAAGAAAGGGATCCAGGGCGGTGAAAAAACCGTCCAAAACGCCAGGGAGGACAATGACCATGAACCCCTCGGCGAAGATGAATACGCAGGGGTCCCTTTTACCGATCTCCCAATGGAGGTCAAGCTCACCCAGGCTTGCACCGCCGTCGCCGAAATGCATTCGATTGAGGCGGATGCTGAGGTGATTAAAAAGGAGGGAAAAACACCTTTTTCCCGCTAAGGGAAGCCTGGTTTGAGGTAGGCGTTTACATCACCGTTATTCACTCTTTTTTCTATTTATTTTATTTTATTTTATTTATTTTTTGGTAAAACTAACTTCTTTTCGCCTTTGCAACTATCCGCCAAGCTTCACGGGATGTCTGAGGCGTATGCCCAGGCTCTGCTCCAGGAGGAGTCGTCAGGTACTGAACTGGCGAGCTCGCAAAAGAAGGTTGAGGATCTGACGCTGCAGATCAACAAATTAAAATCGGAGCATGCCAACGCCCTTCAGACGATGGAAGATAGGGACAAAACTGTCGAGGATGCCCTCAAGACGGCGGAGGCAGCAAGAAAAGCTGTTGAGGGCCATCTTGACACAATCCGTCAGGAGTTGGCGGACTTGAAGGCTGCTGAGACCAATCGGGCTCAGAACACCAAGGATGCCATCCTTCAGTGGCAAGAGAGCTCTGAAGGGAAGAAGTGGCGGGATAATGCTGTTTACAGCATGTCCCAAAAGATCTCTGAACAGACCAAAATCAGAGTTCTCGCCGCTGCCGACATGGTGATTCCTGGTAAAGAAGAAATCCAGGCCGCCCTAGGTGACATCTTGGCGAAGGAGAGGGCCAGGCAGCTGGAAAGGCAGGCTCATATTGCCCGCTAGAGCAAAGAAAGGACGGATGCAGCCAGGGCAGAGAGGGCGAAAAAAGATGCTGAAAACGCCGCCCTTCGCCAAAACAGGGAAGCAGCTGCAAACACCGCTGCTGAATTGAAGAAGACCATCAGCGGCACTTCCCAACCTCAAGTCTCTGGCGGATCCAAAGACCAGGCTGCCTCGGGCGGGGTGCATACGACCTATTCAGGTCTCAAGATCAACCTGAAGAGATCCTCAGGTGGGGCGGTCTCTGATGGTGCACCTACTGGAGCTAAAAAGTCGAAACCTAAACCCAAGGCTCCAGTGGTTAAAATCAGAGATTCCATCGTTCCTCAGCCTAAGAAATCTGGCTCCACCTCCGCTAGCAAAGGCGGAAAGAAGCCTAACCTACCTCCCTCCAGCGCCAAGAAGCCAAGCGCCTCGGATGCCAAGCAGCCTTAATTTATTCAGCATTTTGTTTTCAATTAATGTAACTTATGAACTTCTGCTGTCTTTGTACTTCTTTATTTATATCAATAAAAAATGTCACTTTCGCCAATGAGTATTTCACTGCTTGTTATATTTATTCTTTGTGTTATAATAACTTAACTCGACGCTAAGTGATGGAAGTAGGCGATAAAAAGTTTGGCGTGGATAACCCCAAGTCCTATGACGTGAGACTCAAACCTTTGGGCGAATTCAAATAAACAACGAATGTGCCATAAATTGGGCGTTCCGAGAAATGCAACAAAACTAACGCTTAACCTCAACCAACCAACTGGGCGATTACCGTTATTGATCAAACCCCAAATAAATTGGGCGGTCCGAAATGTGTAACACAGCTTTAATTTGAGCCTATTGCATATGCTTAAACTGGCGAAAATCTAAGTAAAGTAAACCCCCAATAAATTGGGCGGTCCGAGAAGTGTAACAAAATTAAAAAACACACATTCCAATCATCAACAAGACGAAATATCAAAGTATATATCAAAGGGAGGCATTATCTTGTAACCAAGTCTATGCCTAAACGCCCCTTTGATATTCTCTTTTATTCATTTCTGAAATTTGGTTACATCAATGTTATTTATGTACAAAGACATACGCCTTACATGGCTTACATGCCCCAGCGTTGATGTAATCAGATCTAATATCGACGCAAATTATCTACATTCCAAGGCCTAGGCAAGGTGTTCCCTGCAGCATCCTCCAAGAGGAAAGTGCCTGGTCTGATTACCTCGGTAATCCTGTATGGCCGTTCCCAATTAGGAGTTGACTTTCCCATGCGCAGATCTTTGCTTGTGCATTCCACTTTACGGAGGACCCAATCCCCGTTGCAGAACTGGCGTGGTCGAACTCGGCAGTTGAAGTATCTTGTGATCTTTTTCTTATAACTGATAGATTTCAGCATAGCATCGCCACGGACCTCTGGCAATAGGTCTAAATCTACTTTTCTAGACTCTTCGTTAGCCCCATGCTTATAATAAGTGACCCTTGGCGATGGAATTCCAATTTCAACAGGAAGATCCGCCTCACTCCCATAACCAAGGCAAATGGTGTGTGTCCTGTGGATTCTTTGGTGGTAGTTCAGGCAGACCACAAAACCCCTTGTAGCTCATCAACCCATGATCCTTTAGCCCTTCGAGTTTGGTTTTTATGCCCTTAAGGATCACCTTATTCGCTGCTTATGCCTATCCGTTAGTTTGTGGGCGACAAACAGATGTAAACTGAGCTTTGATACCAAATTGTTCACAATACCGCTGAGTGGAATCACTTCCGAATTGCCGCCCATTGTCAGCTATGAGCGCCCTTGGGATACCAAAACGAGTGATTATATTACGCCAAATAAACTGTTGTATCTGCTTCTCAGAAATAGTTGTCAAAGGCTCAGCTTCTATCCACTTGGTAAAATAGTCAATGGCGACAAGTAAAAATTTCCTTTGACCTGATGCAGGTGGGAAAGGACCCAACAAATCCATTCCCCACTTGTCAAACGGTAATGTAGGAATGATGGCTGAAAGACTTGTGGCGGGGAGACGTGGGATATCTGCATTTAGCTGGCACTTTTCACAGGTTTTCACCAATTCCTGGGCATCGCTCATCAATGTAGTAATAGACAGATCATAGTGCCTTTTCGGCTAAGGTTCTAAAACCCTGGTGGCTACCGCAAGCCCCCTGATGGATCTCCCGAAATACATAATCGCCCTCATCAGGGGTGATACACCGCAATAAGGGGTGGGTGTAAGATTTCTTATATAGTTTGCCATCATGCCACAAAAACCACTTGGACTGCTTTTTCACCCTGTCTGCTTTTTTTCATCTTGGGGTAATTCCCCCTTCTCCAGATACTGCACAATCTGACTCATCCATGTCTCGCCCCTGTCAAATACCCTCATTGTCTCGTTGATACTTGGTTCCTTCAACACTTCCCAAGTGATCGTACGAGGACTTACATTCTCCGCCGAACTTGCTAGGAGAGACAACGCGTCAGCTTGCTGATTTTTGGACCTAGGTATGTGCTTAATCTCAAAATCTTCGAATTTAGCCCTAAGAGCTCCCACCTTAACCAGGTACATCTTCATCGCATCTTCTTTAGCCTCAAACTCGCCCATCACTTGGCTAACAACCAGCTGCGAATCGGATTTTACCGCGACGCGTTTAACCCCAACAGCCAAACACATCTGCTATCCTAATATTAAAGCCTCATAAGCTGCTTCATTATTAGAGGCGGTAAAACCAAATCTTACTGCATATTCTAGCCGATCTCCCAAATCCGTTTTGATTAGTATTCCAGCCCCACTTCCACCTTTCGTGGAGGAGCCATCCACAAACAACTCCCAAGGATTCTCTGCACTCATCATCGGGCGATTAGAACATTCTGTAATAAAGTCGGCCAACGCCTGGGCCTTGATCGCCCTACGAGGTTCATACTGCAGGCCATAATCGGCTAACTCATCGGCCCATTCAGTCATCCTGGTTGAATGATTTCGCCCCTCGATGACTTTGCGAATTGGCAGGCCAGTAAGAACCGTTATGGGATGGGCGTGGAAGTAAGGTTTTAGCTTTCTACTCGCCACTACCAAGGCATACACAAGCTTTTCTATCATCGAATACCTGGACTCCGCCCCTCTGTATGAATGATTGACAAAATAGACCGGGAGCTGTGTTTTACTTCTCTCTGCGACCAAGACCGCACTTAATGCGTGCTCTGATACCCCAAAATATATGAACAAAGGTTCTCTTGGTAGGGGCGATACCAACTTTGGGATCTCCTCCAAATGCTTCTTCAGGTGCTGGAAGGCCGCTTCCGCCTCATCGTCCCACTTGAATGTGGATCTCTTCAAAGTTTGGAAAAAGGCCGAGCTCTTGTCTGCTGATTTAGACAAGAAACGCCCCAGAGCCACCATGCACCCTGTCAATCGCTGAACTTCCTTAACGTTCCTAGGGGATTGCATGTCAAGTATCGCTTGTATCTTGTCTGGATTCACCTCAATGCCTCTCTCATCTACAAGGAATCCAAGACATTTTCCGCCTCGAACGCCAAAAACGTATTTTTGAGGGTTGAGCCGCATACTAAACTTTCTCAACGATTCAAATGTTTCCCTGAGATCAGTAACATGGTCAGTCTCAAGTTTACTTTTGACAATCATGTCATCTACATAGACTWCAATATTCCGGCCAATCTGACCGTCGAATATTTTATTAACCAACCTCTGGTAAGTAGCCCCGGCGTTTTTAAGGCCGAAGGGCATCACCTTATAGCAATACACCCCTTGATTGGTAATGAATGCAGTGTGTGCTTGATCCGCCTCAGACATGGGGATCTGGTGATAACCAGCGTTGGCGTCCATGAAACTAAAGAGGGCATGCCCTGCAGTAGAATCAAAATGCTTATCAATTTTAGGAAGCGGGTAATCATCCTTCGGACAGGCCATATTAAGGTTCGTAAAATCCACGCACATTCGCCACGTACCATTTGGCTTTTTGACTAACACCACCTTGGCCAGCCATTAGGTGTATTGGCATTCTCGAATAAACCCGGCTTCAAGCAACTTCTTGACTTCAGCAGCTACCGCCTGACATCGTTCTCGCCCTTGATGACGTAACATCTGCTTAACTGGTTTATAACCCTCCTTGACACCTAACTTGTGCTGCATTATTTCTGGAGAGATACTTGGCATCTCATTTGCCGAGAAAGCAAACACTTCACGGTATTCTCGCAAAACGCCAATGATTTGAGCCTTTAGTTCCTTTTCCAAATTTTCCCCAACTCGCACCGTATGTGCTGGGTCTTCATCAATTATTATATCCTCATGGCTATCGACAGGCCTTGGGCGGGAATAATGTTTCGGATTTTCAGTAATGTACACATCCATCGGGGTCGTCGTGGTGTCACGCTCACTTTCCTTTCGCTTCTTACTACTGGATGGGGAATTCTCTGTTGCAGGTACCCCCCCGTAGGCTGTTAACATAACATTCCCTTGCTGACTTCTGATCACCATAGAGCTTTCCTACCCCTCCGTTATCTATTTCAAACTATAGCAATAGTTGGTAGGTCGAGATTGCCGCCTTTACTTAGTTAAGTAAGGGGCGCCAAATGATAAGATTGTACGGCAAAGGGATATCAACAACGATGAACTTAATCATCAGCGAACGCCCATGTCCCTTTTCGCCCAGCCGCACAGGCAAGCGAATCGTGCCCTTTGAATACACATTTTGCCCGCCAAAGCCTACCAAAGGTTGGGACAAAGGCTCAAGCTTCTCATCGCCACATTTTAGTTGTTTGAGGCACTCATAAGTGATGATGTGTCTGAAGAACTTCCCGAGTCAACAAGTACCCGTCGAACTCTTGCATTCGCCACCTTTAACTCAATGACCAACGGATCATGTGGTAAACTAATTGGGTTGGAGGATTTGTTGTCAAAAACCATGGTAGGACAGGGCGGTGGGGAGGATTTGTCAGCATCCATTGCCTGGTGCCTTAGTTCATATAAGTGTTGCTTCCTTCCTCTATTGTTTTGTCCGCCTAATGCCAATCCCCCAGCAATTACTCCCACCATAGTGTCAGTGTCATCGCTATTAGCTGGCTTTTTCTTCTTTGCATTCTCTTTGTTAACATATTTGTTGAGCTTGCCTTCATCAGCCAGCTTATCCAAGGCCCTTTTTAACTCGTGACAATTCCGAGTGGTATGACCACACTCCCTGTGGTACTCACACCATAAATTCTTATTCCTCCGATTTTCTGATGCYTGAATAGGTCGGGGCTTTGGGAGCAAATTGCTCTCTTTTATGTCGAGAAAAATTTCTCTTCTGTTCACATTGTATCTGGGGTCTACGCCATCGTCTCGCCATTTTCTCTTCTTATCGCCCCCTGGGTTATCATCCCTGCGATCGTCATTACGTTGATCGCCTTTGGAGCGGTCTCGCTTGTCATTTTCAACCTTCTTCTTATTGGGGGATCACTCTGATTTACTTCTGAAGCACGAATGTATCTTTGCACCATTTCCATGGCTGTTGAGTACTTCCTTACATCTTGGATCATTAGATCCTGCTTAAAATGCCCTGGACGCAGTCCAGTCAACAAGGACGCAAAAGCAACCGCGTCTTCCAAGTTCGAAATCTTTAAGGATTCTGCATTGAATCGTTTTATGTAATCCTTCAAGCTTTCACTTGGTTCTTGTTTGCAGCTCATTAAGGCTACAGTTGTAACCTCATGGCGTTTTGCAGCTATAAACTACTGTCGAAATAGGGCCTCCAAAACTGTAAAATTCGTGATTAACCTCGAAGGAAGCTCGCTAAACCAGGTGAGCGCCATGCCTTTTAAGGTAGTGGGAAAAAACTTGCACCATGAGGCTTCACACTCCGTCTGAACGCCCATCTGCGCCTTGTAGGCGGTCATATGATCATCAGGATCGGTTGTCCCATCGAATAAATCCAACGTGGGGATTTTCACTTTCCTTCTGTCAACAGTATCAAGAATCTCTCTATTGAGAGGTGTACGAGAAGTTAGAATTCCTCGTGGAACACTTTCAGCCACAGTCTCAGATGTCTCTTCGTCTGAACTCCCTCGGGGTGAACGCCGATGCCTCCTAGACCGGTGCGTTGTAGTCCTTCGAGTTGGTGATCGTCGGGTTGCATGTCTCCTGGTGGGAGAACGATGAGTGGGTGATCGCCGAGTGGGCGACCGCCTTAGTGAATGAACCCTGCTTGTTTCCCCGCGCTCTCGCCTCCGATTGTTGATTATCTCTCGAGCATCTCGAATAACTGTGGTGGTCGCCCTACTCCTGGACGCGACCTCAGGTCCTTTACGCCTAGTTGTAGGAGTAGGTGATGAGCACTACGGCACCGTAATCCTGGATCGAACTCTGCTAGTCGCCCTAGGACTCGGAGGAGACGAAGGATGAGAGTGTCGTGCAGATCCTCGAGATCTGCTGGCAAAATTGAACAAACCACGAAGGCTCCGAACAATCTGTCCCCCATTCGCCGCAAGCTCCCCGTGTCCATTGTTTACTAGTTCTGCACGGATTGGAGGTACTTGCTCTGGGACTGGCGTTGGCCTAGGATGTAACACCCCTTGGTGTGGAGCCCACTAGTAGATATTGTCCTCTTTGGGCCTAGCCCGCAAGGATTTGCTTTTGGTGCGGGCTTGTTACCCACCCAAAAGGCCTCTACTAGGTTGAGGTATCAATCTACTCTATATAGTAGACTTTGTTCTCCTCAACTTCCGATGTGGGATGGAACCCTAGTTCCCTGTCACCCACCCTTGAAAGGGAGCCTGCGTCCTCGAAGGCACGACAGAACACCGGAATTGGTCCTGGCTCTGATACCATCTGTAACACCCCCCTTGGTGTGAACAAGAGCCCACCTTTGAAAGGGAGCCCGCGTCCTCGAAAGCACGACAGAACACCGGAATGAACCCTGGCTCTGATACCATCTGTAACACCCCTTGGTGTGGAGCCCACATCCCACATCAGAAGTTGAGGAGAACGAAGTCTACTATATAGAGTAGATTGACACCTCAACCTAGTAGAGGCCTTTTGGGTGGATAACAAGCCCACACCAAAAGCAAATCCTTGCGGGCTAGGCCCAAAGAGGACAATATCTACTAGTGGGCTCCTATTCACACCAAGGGGTGTTACATAGGATTATTTGAGGCGCTCCTGGAATAACTCGCTCCAGATCAGCAAAATGAGCGTCAAGCCCTCTGATGAGTGCCGAATATTGGTGATCAAATTTCGCTGACAGTTCATTAAGATCTCTCCTCGTCACCACTTCTGGCGGTTGAACTGCTTCCTGATGCTGAGTCTGAATATCGGCAGAATTTCTGACATTCGTTTCTGGCGCTGCTGGTGATTCAGCTTTTGTGTTTCTGCGACTTCTTGTTGCACGTGCCATCGTTGACTTCTTGATTTATTCCCCACAGACAGCGTCAATTGTTCCAGGAATCAATAACCTAGATCTAAAAAGTAAGGGGAGTGAAATCTTGATGTATGTTTCTTGAACGATTCTCCGGAAATTACGCTGGAAACACGCCAAAGTTGTGCATCAGATTCCCTGAAGAGAGAGAAAAAGCAGTCAGAGGGCCCAGGGGTTTGCACCCTGGGGACCACCTCCGATGCTTAAGTCAGCAAAGGGAGGAGAGAGAAAAAAGTAGGAAAGAGGGAGAGAGTTTAGAGAGAGAAAGTGTGTACTGGTGTTAGAAATCTCAGAAATTGGTCCCCTGATCATGTGGTCCTCATTCCTATTTATAGGCAACGTGAGGGTAAGATCATAATTTTGCCAAGAGCTAGAAGAATCTGGAATATCTTCTAACTGAATTCAGTTAGACTACTTCCACAAGAAGCTACTTCCTGTTGACTGGTCAACTCAATCAATAATGGCCTTTCCGTAATTATCGATTGGGCCTGGCCCAGTTTATGGTGGGCCGGAACAAGAGACTTGTAGAGCCAAAGTTCAACGGGTATGGTGATAAGTATATAATATTCTATATTTTTAGTCCCTAATATTAGTCTTATAATCGCCTTATCTTAGTTATGCTATTAAATTAATTACTTATATAATTTTAGATCTTTTTTTATTCATTATTTTATTTATTAGCTATTTTCATAAGGATTGATACTTAATATTGTGTGTTTATTTTTTTGTAGGAAATTAAAAGGTAAAAGGAGTATTGGGCCTAGCTAATCAAAATGAAAAAGAAGTCCATGAGTTATGGAAAGCCACGTGGGAAACCGCAAATTATTAGGTACAATCCCCTACCTAGCAAAATACAACCCCTCCCCCTAGCTTATGTGGCACATGATTTATTTCCCCTCCCCCTATTATCTCTCACGTTTTTTTTTTTTTTTAAAAAATAAAAAATCATTAATTAAATAAAATTAGATAGATATAAATATTTGACAACTAATAAAAGCAATGGAAAAAAAGACATGTGTATACTAGGGGGATTGTATCTTGCAATGTAGGGGGTTTATATAATACTAGCTTAGCGCCCGTGCGATGCACGGTAGTTACTAAATTTATTCATGAAAACTGTAAAAAAAAAGTAAAATAATTTTGTAATTTAATATTTGTCAAGATTGAATCTAAAACGATTGTGTTTTATAATATTACTAGCTTAGCGCCCGTGCGATGCACGGTAGTTACTAAATTTATTCATGAAAACTGTAAAAAAAAAGTAAAATAATTTTGTAATTTAATATTTGTCAAGATTGAATCTAAAACGATTGTGTTTTATAATATTATGTTATACAATATTATGGAATTTGTTATACACGGGTCCTAATATTATGTTATGCACAGACCTATTAGTCCATGACCCGTGCATTAACCAGTACCTGTGCATGATAATCTAGTCCAGGATCCCATGCACGGGTCCCAATTCCTGAATCAATTTATAATTGTGTTTTATAAAATTTATTATGATAATATTGTATTGTATAGTACGGAATAATAATATTATCATATAATAAAAGATATGACTTTGTCAAATTTTTACTTAAAATAAATAGGTTTCGTTTAATGTCTCATATTATATTGATTGATATTACAATTTTATAAATAATTATAAATTATATATTGATAAGAAGAATCTTCTAGAATTAAGTAAAGATATTATTTACTACGTACTATTTTTTTAGCTAATAGATTTAATTAATATTCCCTCCATTTTTTAAGTTGTTCCAGTTTACATTTTGGGATATTTTCAATTAGTTATTCCAAACAAATCTAAAACGTATGAACAGTAAGTCAGTAACTGGCAGGAACATTATGAAATAGAGGGAGTATGAGAATCTTCTAAATTTCCATCAATATATAAGAATGAGTATAATCATGTGTTTCAGAATTTAGATTTAATCTTACTATATAAAATTGATTTACGATTGTCATATGTGTTTAATACGATTATGATATAATAAAAGATATTTCGTTGTCTAAATTTTGCTTAAAATAAATAGATTTCGTTTAATGTGTTATATTATATAGATTGATATTACAATTTTATAAATAATTATAAACTATATATGATAAGAAGAATCTTCTAGAATTACGTAAAGATATTATTTATTATTTATTAGCTAATAGATTTAATTAATATGTTATTATATAAATAATTTTACAAAAAAATAAAATAAAATAAGAAAATTAGTTTTTGAGGAAAATTTTTTAACCAGAAAGCGCCATGTGGCACTTCTGATTTAGTATATAGTTATTGATAGGCTTTGGTGAGAAACAAGCAAAAGAAAAAAAAAAAGGCAAAGAAAATAAGAAGAACAACAAAGAATGAAAAAGATAGAAGAAAACGAAGAAAAAGAGACGTGCAACAGAAGCCAACGGAGCATAACAGAAGATAAACAAATATGAACGATTATCTTGCAAGTTACAGTTTGCCAATGATAAACTGGTCAAGTCCGTTCAGATCATGAACTCGTATATATGGCTCGAATTTCTTCCGGAACACAGCACAACTTAGCCGAAAATCACACAAACAAAGTGCAAGGGAACCCAAGCGAGTCGTAATTGAGCGATTGATGAAGAGAAGATAACCATTGAATAAAGCTTAGTCTCAATTCCAAGGTTGAACAAGATCGACGGTGAATCGCGGGGTCGAAGCCAAGGTTCATTATGTTGTTCTTGGGAGTATATTTAATAAGTCTTCTTCTTATTCAATTGTTTATATTATTACTTGATTGAAGTACTTTGTTAATTTGATGGAATACWTTGATTGAAATATTGGTAATACTATTGATTTATCATTATGTTATTATTCAATTTAATGATAATTTGAATTTTGCTTGTTCTTGATTGTTAATTTTGCAATTCGACGATGATTGTTATCTTTCAAGTGTTGGGTTGTGAATCATAGCTATCTATACAATTTGACTTAGTTTAAAACAAATAGTGAAGTAGTCCCCTAATTTAAGTTGAGTCTGCGATTATGGTTTGGCTTAAATCAAAGAGAAAAAAAATCAATCTAAATAATCTGTCATTTATTTGATTGGACTAGTTAGGACTACTGAGGTCTCCTAGATATTAATGCTTCCAATTCTAATTCATACAAGTTGTGATCATATTTGTGTATATTAGATTGGTTTACAGTCAATTTCGACTTAGCTCAAAATTGGTTTCAAGAAAGGGAGATAGGGAGTCTTTGTTATCTTAGGCTCTGCAGTTAGTCTAGTTGTTAAAATGATTAATTTGGTAAGATTGATTGATAAATATTATCGATAGTTTAATTTAAGTAAGAGTTATAAATGGAATCGCCTAGGTTTGTCGTCGCCCGTAAATAGTAGTATAGTTTAGAACTAGTTTTAATATTAAGTAATCACAATTATAAAACCCTCCATAATCGTAAATATGTGAATAGTGTAATATCGTATACATATCTTATATTTCACTTTAAGTTGAATTTTGAGTAGATAAAGTTAATAATCTCCTCGTGGGATCGACCCTTTCTTGCTCTTTTACTACTTGTAAATATTTTTGAATGACTAGGATACGTTTTATAAATAATTAATTTAATATGGTAAATGACACGTATCATATGGAGACCAAAAGCACATGAAGATGGCATGCAGGCAGTGCTTTATAAGCAGCCAAACCATGAGGGGATATTGATGTTCTCCCAAAATCAACAACTCAGAGGAAAGTTGTTGTTCCATCTAAAGTTCAAACGGGCAACAAATTTAATGCTATACTGGATAAGGTACAAGATGTAGAGGAGAGAGTGAAGGATGCAACTGTAGCTGATGGTGTTAGTAAGGGACTGCCAACCCATACTAGCAATGGATAGTATCATTTGTTGGAATGTAAGGGGGATAAATAGATAGTAATATCAAGCAAGCTAAAGTTAAGAGGTTGTTATCTCTTCATCATGTCAAGCTTTTTTGCCTCCTTGAAACAAAAGTAAAAGCACACAAACTTGGTAATGGTGTATCACTACTAATCTCCCTTGGCATGGCAAAGGGAGGGTACTATTCGATGGAATCCAAATATGCTTACATTAACTATATAGATTGCTCTGATCAGTTAGTGTACTTGTTTATGAAGCCTTCACATGATGTTCCCGATTTTTTTTATTGTACTGTGATTTATGCACATAATTCGTTCTAAATGTGAAAGACACCCTTTATGAAATGACCTATGTTCTTTAGCTGATAAAATTGATTGTTCTTGGATTGTTGTGGGTGATTTTAATAATGTCCTCTCAACCGAGGAAAGTATTGGGAGACTTGTGGTTGTTGGGGAGATTGAACCTTTTCTTCACTATATAAATCATTGTGGGTTGTTAGATGTTAACTATAGTAGAAGATGGTTTACATGGACAAATAAGTAGGACGGTGCTGTAAAAGTCTTTGCCAAATTGTATAGGGTGTTGGCCAACGCTACTTGGGTGCATTCTTTTACTAGTGTTCATGTACTTTTTCTTCTAGGGGAGTCTTTTGACTATAGTCATGCCTTGTTATGTTGCAACAAAGATTGTTCTACAAAAAAAAAAACCAAGAGAGAATGGATTAAAAGAAAGGGATGATAATAGCAGACTATTTCATAGAAGCTTAAAACTAAGAGAGAATGGATTAGAGAAGGGGATGATAATAGCTAACTATTTCATAGAAGCCAATAAAAGTAATTCCATCCAAGATAATAATGGTGTTTGGATTCAAGATCGATCAAGACAGAATTAGTCAAGCCTTAGTGGACCATTTCTCAAGCTTCATGAATGTAGCTCATACTAGGACAAACAAAGCTATGAAAATTGTTGATCAAGGCAAAGTGTTGATTGATGAGCATAAGTCTTCCCATGACCTTACCTTCACTGCTAAGGAAATTAAATATGGTCTTTGGTCCATCCCCAATGACGAAAGCCTAGGTATTGATGGTTATGGAAGTCAATTCTTTAAGGATTCTTGGAGCATAATTGGTGATGTTTGTCATGTTATTCAATACCTCTTGGCTACTAGTAAGATGCTCAGGGCTTTGAATTGTACTTCAATAAATTAAGTCCGTAAAATTACCTATCCAACCCTGGTAACTGATTACAGGCCTATTGCTGTATTGCATGTTGTACTATTATCTACAAGTAATCTCCAAACTTATCTGCTCAATGTTGTGGCTTTTGCTCCCATATATCATCTCTCGATCTCAAGGTGCTTTCATATTTGGATAAAGTATCATTAATAACATCTTGATTTGTCAAGACTTGGTAAGGCACTATGAGAGGAAGTCTGCACCCAAGGGTTGTGTCCTAAAAGTGGACCTTCAAAAAGCTTATGATACTATCAGTTGGGCTTTCCTATGTGACCTCATGAGGACTTTGGGTTTTCCTTCCTATTTCATAAATATTGTGCATATATACTTGTATCTCAACTACTAGTTTCACTGTCTTGGTCAATAGGGCTAGTCATGGCTACTACACTGCAGCCAAAGGTTTAAGGCAAGGGGCCCATGTCCCCTCTGCTCTCTGTTGTTTGTATGGAGTATTTGATTAGGATTCTGAAATAGATTTTATTTCGAAAGTTGCGACAAAATCCATAAACCACATCCATTTGCACAAGTCAAAGTAAAGTTGAATTTGAAAACATATGTCGAGAGCTCAATAATAGGCGGAAAAAATTTATTATAATTATTTTCTATTTTTAGAGCATTTTTCTTAGTAAACACAATTTTTTTAGAACTACTTCTAAACGTTTTATTCTAAGATTTTTCATTTTCATATTAGTCCTTTCATTTTTCTGATTTTACCAATATTTTTTTAAAAAAATTCTGACTTTTCTATGATTTTTACAAGTTTGCAAAATAATTTTCGAAAATTAATAAATTCAGTAATTCGTAGATAAATTCGGAAAATTTGAGAATTATCCAGAATATTCTAGAAGATTAATTTTGTCCACCAAGTTTATCCAAAAGTGGATAAAGGTTAATTGGATAGTAGATTAGATGTAAAAACACGGACATTAATTCTCGAGTGAAAAGATAGATAAATAAGAAATAAAGCACGGAACGCTGACGTTGCAGTCCACGTCACCCACAACCGTATATGTGGTCTTAATGACCATATATACGGTTGTATCCGTATGATAGATTTCGTATTTTGCCTATCTTTTCCCATACGCCTATAAATACATGCTCTCGGTGTTTAATCGAAATCAAAGAAAATCATTTGTAATACGTGCAATACAAAACTCTCAAAATCTCTCTCACACAAATAAATTACAAAAACGCAAATCACTCACAACATCCAATCTTCTCGAATCCGTCGCAACTTTCGGAGTTGTTTCTTTGCGAATCTAGGTACAAAGTATGAGGCTATCCAATCAAACTCTCTCTCTTCTCTTATTATTAATTTTGATTAATATAATACATTGAGTTTCGTTTTGCTTTTAGTTTTAAATCATGTAAATTCATTCGCTTTCAATCGTTTTCGCCTTATCTCAATTGTTTTAATCATAATCGTCAATGCTAACGATCTCTTTTGTTGTGATAAGCGATTCAATTGGAAGCAAAGCGTTGGTACACTAACCTTTGTTTTCTTTTGTGCTGATAGCGATACAAGGTAAGTTTGATTCATATATTTGCATTTTCTATTATTTCATACTAATCATCATCTCATATATATATATCATTATGGTTTATGCATGAGACACTTTTTGATTGTTTAAACAAGACCGGAAATTGTTGAATCACATTAAATTTTGATTAATCATAGATGAACGGATTTTAAGCAGCTTATTAATTTGATTAATTCGAAGTGGTCACAACAATTAGGCTAGGTAGTGATATTTGCATGGTAGAAACTCACTCTTTTAATAGATTTCTAAGGCTAGAACGCTTCCTAAGGATAAAATTGCTAAGTTGTTGTGTATTCAATGGATTTGATTGAATGGAATTACAATGAGACCGAGTAGAGGCCACTACATGCGGGCGGATTGGATCAAAGATTCTTTCCATACCATGTCCCCGAACCCACGACTTGGTTACTAGATCAGAAAGTGTGGCCATTAAATTGGCACCATTGTTTTGGGCATCCGTGATTAACCTGTATAGGCACGGTGGCGATTCCCCACTCGACAACACTATCCTAACGCACTCACGTGCGGGATTCGTGGCTCAAGCCCACGAAAGAAATCGACGTAGGCCAAGGCCCGATAAGGGCACACGCCTACAATGTTGGGAAAAAGCAGGATTTCAAGGTTCATCCTAGGTGCAAAAGCCTCCAATTGAGTTTTGTTGATGATCTTATGTTGTTTTGCAAAGGTGATTACAAGAGTTGCTCTGTGTTACTAAAAGGTTTGAAGCTATTTGAACAGTCTTTGGTCTTTCAACCAATACATCAAAATCTGAAGTTTATGGTGCCAGTATGAGTGATATGGAGTTAAACTTATTATGCACAAAATTTGGTTTCAAGAAAGGCGCCTGGCCTTTCTAATACCTTAGAGCGTTAATTAGTCACAGGAAATTATTTGTTAATGACTGTGAGAAGTTGATTGATAAGTTAATGGTTAAACTCAAGACTTGGCAATCTAGGAATATATCTTTTGCAGGTCGACTTCAACTAGTTAAGTCTGTGCTAATGAGCATCTATACACTTATTGGCTTCAGATTATAATCTTGCCAAAGTATGTCATTCAAAGAATTAACGAGATCTATAGAGACTATCTCTGGCAAGGGAATTCAATAGGGAGAGGGAATGGTCATGTGAATTGGAAAACTGTTTGCTCTCCTAAAAATATGGTAGTTTGGGTGTAAGTTATCTAGAACTGTGGAACATAGTTGCTCTTGGTAAGCTTGTATGGCATATTGCTGTTAAGCAAGACAACTGTGGGTGCAATGAGTGCATCATGTCTACATTAAGGGGCAAAATTGGTGGATTTACACTACATCTGCTCAAGCCAGTGGGTTTGGAGAAGTATATGTAATACTAAGGGCAATTTGAGGAATCTTCATAAAATTGTTTGGTTGCCTGCTCATGGACATGTATACTCTATTAGGAAAGGAAAGCTTATTTGGCGTGTACAAAACAAGGGCATAAGAAACATTGGGATTTTGTAGTATGGAATCATATATCAGTTCCTAAGCATAGGTTTGTCTTATGGTTGGTTGTGTTGCATCCGCTACAAGTCAGAGAGAGGCTTAAGTTGCATGGGATCTACCTTGAGGATGTTGTTGTCTTTGTGGCATCTTTGTTGATTCTCAAAACCACCTCATCCTTGAATGTGAGTTTAGTGCTCAAATATGGAAGATCATTTTAGGTTGGGTGGGTATTCACACTACAAGAATTCGCGTTCGTACCTACAAAAATACCTATTGCTACCAAATTGGTAGGTAATTTGAGTTTTACCTATCGTTACGTGTTTTTATGTACTACTTAATACACGAAAGATTTTTACCTGCCAATTTCTTATATGTACCTACCATTTGATTTATTGGTATGAATATACCTACTATTTTAATCCAAACACCTACTATTTATTTTATCAATAGGTAAATACCTACCCAATTTATAATAATTACCTACTATATTTTTAAAACTAGGTAATTAGCAAAGGTGATCAGAAGGTTTTTTGCTCTGTCTTGATTAGTTGGTATGTTGGTTTGCAAGGAGACAACATGGGTTCCTAGTCTTGAAGCATGTTAGGAACCTTTTTATTGCTGACGGTGTTTATCATATTTGGATTGCTAGGAATTAAGCTTATTGGTGTAATAATGTTCCTAGAATTAGTCATGTTTGTAGGAATATAGCTTATGTTGTCAAGCAAAGAGTTAAGTTGATTTCTACTAAAATGAGTAGGAAGGACATGAACTGGATTGATAATCTTGTAACTAGTATTTCTCAACTCTAGTTCTTAGGTGCCATCCTAGAAGGGATTCCTTGGAGACTGTGAGTCTTTAGGTGTATTTGTCCTGTTTTGCAATGAATTTTCACTTACAAAAAAAATGCAAACTGACCACAGAGTGAAACTCAAACTTCCTTGCACAAATAGAGTGAAAAAAACACATATGAAACTTCAAAACTGTAAGACAATATTTTGCATTTTTGAGATAATATAATGTTTTGTAAACAACTAGGTTGTTACCCGTGCAATGCAGGGATGACATTTTTTGTTAAAATTTATTTTTTAAATAATTTTGGAAGTATTGAATAGAATAAAATATAAAACAAAAATGCCTAGACATGAGAAAAATAAAAAGGAAAAAACAAACAAAATTTGTCATATTTTTTTAACATAAATGATAGTTATTTCTGACATGTCATATCTTAAATGATTTTTTTGTGTTAAGAATGCCACAAGAGCGGGAATGATAATCAATTTCAAGATCTCCTGAAACCGGGAGGAAAGTTTTAACCACTTAGCTATCTCTCACTCTCATATCTTAGATGATTTTTAAAAGGTGAGTGATATTGTTTGTAATTTCGATCTTCCTTCTAAAATAATAATTAAGTATCAATGTGCGTATATTGTTTTTTCAAAAATTTCCACTGCTTCTGAAAAAAATTTCAAATTGATTTTTTTTAATGGACATCCCCATTTTTTAAAAAAAGGCATAAATATTTCAAATTTTATGTACTCGCACATTGTTTCTTATTAAATAATTTATATTATTGACATTAATGACAAAGAAAAAGAAATAAATAATATTGAAAACTAATTAATGAAAGAAATAGACATGAAAACAATATTACCAAAAATGTTACAAAACTGGATACTCCGTATTACAAAGGATATCAATTTTATCATCAACAAATTTTTTTCAAAAGTGGACAACCATCAGATCACAAAATACAAAAACAAAAGTTCTAAATGAGCACATACAATTAAGAGTTTTGTATTTAGAAAAAGAGAAGGTGATTGTACTTAAAATAAAAAAATCTAGTGAAAATTGAGTAAGAGGAGATATAATTAATGAGTGTGAAATTGTATTTGAAAGAAATGACAGAAAATGAAAAGATGAAATAAATTACTTTGCAACTAAAAAGTTGGTGTAAGAATGAAAAAAAAATCTGAAGAGATAACACTGGGCAAGTTAATGTGAAAAAACAAAAAAGAAGAATTCAGAGAGAGTTAAGAGATGTAAGTGTCACATTCTCACATGTATATTTGGGGAAGAGTTTTAATATAATAAGTACTAGCTTTTCTTTGCACGCTATGCGCCTATGCGTGCCTCAATGATGCCAAAAAAACAAAAAAAAATACTACTAATTTCAAGTTTGAAATTAAACTTTTAAAACTTTGGTTTGTAATTATTTTGAAAATTGTTTAAGTTGTATCAATTTATTATTCAATAAAAAAATTCTCATTTTGCTATATAATATATGGTTGGATTATTTTGTAAATTGAAACTTCCCCGTATATGTAGTCTTTAAATAGGAAAGGAATTAATTGGGAGAAATTGAATAGGTAATTTTTATTTGTTAAGGGGTATATAAGTCTTCGCATAGGGGACACCATTGCTCCCCCTTGGCGAAGTATATTAGAGATAAATACTTCCTCCGTTTCTTTTTAATGGCAACATTGAGCATGACTGATACTCCTAGGCAAAAATTGATTGTGAGTGTGAAAGTGATAGAGTGAGAAAATGGGGCATGTGATTAGGAGAGTGATAAGCACTGTGTGCTTTCCATAATCCTTCACATAAGCTATCTGATACTAATGTAAGCACTGTGCAATGATTAGGTTAGTTACGTGGTCCTGCGGTATCAGTGTAAGTGTTAGTGTAGTGGTATGCATTGTGGTAGTGGTCAGCATTGTCCTTTGTACCCACCTAATCTTGTATATTGGCAGTGTGCTCCATGCAATGAGCTTATGCCAACTGTTGTTGTACTAGCTTTTACTAGGTTAATGGTTGTATATATTCCTAGGTAGCTTCTCTCTTTGTACACAAGTTTTTGCAAATATTGAATGAAATAGAGATCAGTGTTTAGAGCCAAAGCATACACCACACTTCTCATGGTATCAGAGCCAGGTTGCTAAACAACCAAAAATCTCTACTTTTTCATCCAAAAATCCTATCTTTCACCTCCGATTCCTATTTTGAAAACCCTGATCTCTCACACACACAATGGCAAAGCTATCAGACATTGTGAGTCCTCTGTATTTGCATCCTTCAGATGGGCAAAGTTCTATCTCCATAGAGAAGCTCACTGGAACAGGCAACTACAGAGAATGGAGAAGAGAAATGGAGTTGGCTCTACTCTCCAAGAGGAAGCTTGGTTTTGTGACTGGAGCTGTGCAAAAGGACAAGGAGGATGAGATGAAGCAAGAACAGTGGGAAACATGCAATGGAACACTACTAGAAATTCGTCGTCGGGCGACCGTTTTTAGCGACCGAAAAATCGGTCGCTACTAATCTTTTAGCGACCGAATATTCGATCGCTAAGGGAAATATTTAGTGGCGGTTTGAGTTTAGTCTCCAAAAAAAATTAGCGACCGACGGATCGATCGCTAATAGCGATCGATCCGTCGGTCGGTCGCTAATGTTTTTTGCAAAAAAAAAATAAAATCAGTAAAAATAAAAAAACCCAAAAACGACTTCAATGTCGACATCTATCCCTCACCCAATTTCGTATTCCCTCTCACTCCATTTTTTTCCCAAAATTCAAAACCTCAATCCTCTCTCTTCCCTCTCACTTCCCTCGATCCGGCAGATTCCTCGGGCTTCCCCTGCCGGCGACCCTACTCCCACCGGCGGCCTCCCTTTCTCCCTCTCCTTTTCTCCCTCTTTCTCTCTCTCCTTCGTTCTCCCTCTCTCTCCTTCGTTCACCCTCTCTCCTTCTTTCTCCCTCTCTCCTGCGGCGGCGGCACAAGGCATCGCCACCACCACTGCCACCTGCGGCGRCGGCGGCAGTAGGCAGCAGCGGCAGCAGGCCTTGGCGGCCCCCATTGGCTTTCTCTCTCCTCTTCCCTTTGTTCATTTGTGCCCAATTGTTAAGGTATAAACCCTAAACCTCCAAATTGATTTCTAATCAATTTTATTTGATGAATTTGCATAAATATTATGTTATAATCATGTTTTGATTATATTACTCCCTCCGTTTTTTTAGTTGTTCCAGTTTCTATTTTGGGATGTTTTTAAATAGTTGTTCCAAACCAATCTAAAAATAAAATTTTCACATTTTACCTCATTTATTTACTCTAACATTAATGACTTACCCCTTTCTAAAGTCAACTTTCATTACTTTACCCAATCTTTTCACCCAAAATTACTATTTCCCATAAAATTTCATTCACACATTTACTCTTTTACCCAACTTATTCAACTTTTTACCCAACTTACTCAACTATTTTATTCAACTCAATCAACTCTTAAAAACCGTTCGATAATGATATGGAACATCTAAAAAAACGGAGGGAGTATTAAAGCTGGAAATTTGTTTTGGATTGTTTAATTGAGATGATGAGATTTAAAGTTAGGGTTTAATTAAAGTGGTGACTTTTATGAAATGTAATGTATGTTTTTGATTGAATTGATTATGAGTTCTTCATTTCTTGCAGTTTTTTTAAGTTAATTTTCATATTTTCAGATTTTGATGGACTGAGGGTTGACTATGATTTAGATCAAATTGCTGGGTTTTTGGGGGAAATGGGGTTAAATTGGTGCCAACAGTGAGGTAGGGTGACAATGAAGTCGTGGAGTTGGTGACATGGGAAGATATTGAAAGGATTTAGGAGTTTCCGATGCGGGGGCTACCGTCATTGTCGCCTAACTTTATGGCTCTAATTTTTGAATTACATTTGCATACTTTTGTAATTGATGTTTGGCATTCCTTCAACTGTGAATGATAGTTGCCTCTATTGAAATCCATATCTTTATAGTTGTCTATCATATGGTTGTTTCATTTGATGCGTGCAGTACATAATTTTTCGGCATCGTTTCGGTTTAGATCAAATGACTGCTTACTTTATTCAATGGAAAATAGATACACTAATTTCACGGACATGGCAAGGCTTCTTAAGATTGACAGGGTAAGTCAAGTAACAAATAAAGCTACAGTATAATGTTGCAAATCTTGATTGTATTCTTTAGTTTAATTTATTGATCAAGTGCTATCAGGAAGTCATTGTTAAGCTTTCTAAAAATCATTTCAACTCGGTATCTAATTGTATAGAAAATGTATGTTGATAAGTTTACCATAGTTCATTTTATATTTCTTACTTTGAATATTTCCTTTCTCTGCCATGTATGGTTCGTTCTTCACCTATTTGAACCTTGGTTGTATTACAACTGAAGTATACCTACTTTCATAACACCTTTTATGTTTCTGGATGTTTATGGTGTAGTTTGAAGAGGTTCGCATTCAGAATATCACAGTAAGGATCCCTATAGTTTGGCTTTGTCTCACATAGTTGGGTGCTCAAAGCTTCCATTTGTTTCTATCAAAGAAAAAAAGATGGAAGGTTTGTTAAGGCATAATGGGTAGTAAGATCAAAAGGTAACAACCCCAAGTAATAATCGATTCTCATACACAAGACAAACTCTTTATAAGGGAAATGACCCATATTGACCAAAACAAAAGGGTAAGAACTAGTACATTTTTTTAGTACTCCGTATGTTAATCTATGTGGTACTATTGTATTTTAATCTTATTCTCTRCTATAACATTATGTTAGAAAAGAAAACATTAGTTGAGGTTAAATTAAATAAGGTTAGAGTTTTGCATCARTTTGCTTATMSTATGTTGTTTGATTTATGCCATGTATAATTAACTATTTTTAAGGGCATTAGCAATATAATAAGAGTTTTATGATGATGAGGTTTAATTTTAAAAATAATTTAATGACCATTACCACCAAATGACTTTGCAGTGGAGAAACCTCTCAGCCTGTAGTAAAGATAAAACAGAGAAGGACAACTAAAGGTGGAACAATGCAGTTTTTGACGGATAATACTGATTTCACTGTAATTGGTGTGTGATTGGGTCACCTGGTGTTGGCAAATCCACTAGTCTGAATGAGATTTATGGCTTCGATTCTACTTCTCTTGGTAATTTTTTCACCATTGCTTTTCTTCTTTCGTACTTTAAGTTGAATTGATGCGTGYGATTAATTTGTTTTGATATAAAGGTAGAAATTACACAMYTTTACAATGTCAATTTGGATTTTGGATATACAATTATTACTGCAATTCTCATGTATGTAGTACCATGAATATATGATGATTATTCATAAGTATCTTTAGTTGGAAATAGCTGTTGTTTGTCACTGAATTTCATAGTTGTATCTTATGTCTTTGCCTGTTTTAGAAAGATAAAAATGGGACCATTTTTAATTGTAGGAATGCTACCTCCATTTGCAATCTAGTTTGAGGAAACCAGAGCAAAAATGCAAGGCACTGTACTACTGGGATTGAACCCCGAATTTCGGCCGAACGTTTCATACTACTTGATACCCAGGTTCATTTTCTTACTAAGCATTACTACTTAAATTAATTATCTTGTTATTTGCCTTTTCCCCCTTACCTTATATTTATGCTTTTGAAAGTTTGAACGCATGAGAAAAGGAATTATATTACTAGACWTGGTTATGTTAATTTCTCAGTCTGCCAAATACAAAAAAGGTGTAATTTTTACATTTGTAATAAYGGTTGTGAGGAATTTTARAGGGTTGAGGGAGAGTRATTTTGACCTTTTCTTATCATTTACCATTTGCACTAYTTTCCTCGTTTCTTGCTCACGGTTGCTGCTRCAACAAAGAAAATGAAGGAATARTAGTATTTATTGTCCCAATTTAGAATTGAAGTTGAAATATCACATAAATATGTTATTGTTGATCTGGTTATCCATTTTGTGGACTGTCCTTTTGCAATAAATCTCTCCTGTATGCCCTATTGTATGATTGGTTGTCTATTATTGTCATTTGTTAGCTCATAATATTCTAAAAAGTAACTCCTTTGCTCTCATCAAGCACTTTGTGTAATGTTCGTTGAATCTTCTGGTTGGCAATTTGAAAAAATTTATGTACTTCATATTTTAAATGCCATTATTGTTTATTTCAAAAACATAAATATAATGATCATTGATGCTTTATTTACAACTTTTCCAGTAATTATGCCTTGAAAAATTCAATGTTAAAGTATTTGAGAAAACGTGCTTTAACAGGATGGTCGACGTGTTAAGAAGTACCGAGGCATGGGTTCTTTGGAAGTAATGACAAAAGGAAGTGATCAAAGATATCTCGGGGACAAGTCTAAGCTTAAAATTGCACTAGGGGTTGTTGGAGCTGTTGCTGACAAGGGTTTTGTTCTGAAGTTTGTGCCTTACACAATGCATGCTGTTAAACAAGGTTTTCAGGATTTGGGTGCTTCTTCACTCCAGTCTGCCCATGATCTATTACGACCGCACAGACGGTTCAGGCGCTTCTGGAGCCTTTGTAGCGTAGTGGTTCTTATTTGGATTTGGATTTGGATTTATTCCATCATACGTTATTTATTACATTTTTACTACAGAATTTTAGAAAATATATTGCGTTAATCATTCGTGTATTACAACTTTATGTTTATTATATAAATTTTATTTTTGCATATTTATTTTGTTTTTCGTTAATATTAATTTTTTTATATTACATTAACGCAAAAAAATAGGTTTAACATCCACGAATTAAAAAAAAAAAAGCAAAAAAGCACATTTAGCGACCGCAAATCGGTCGCTAACTTCAATTTTCATGCAATTTTTTAGAGCTAAATTGCATTTAGCGACCGATTTGTCGGTCGCTAATTGCATTTTTTTAGGGAAAATGAAATTAGAGACCGAAAGTCGGTCGCTAATTAGAGACTGATCTGTGTCGGTCGCTAATTAGCGACCGAACATCGGTCGCTAAGTTCATTTTCCCTCCAATTGGAGGGTTCCTGAGTCTCTTAGTCGGTCGCTAAATCGGTCGCTAAAAAAATTAGCGACCGAAGTTCGGTCGCTATTTTTTTTTTGCGACTAAAAATTAGCGACCGGAAATCGGTCGCTAAATGGTGTTAGCGACCGAAAATCGATCGCTAATGACGGTCGCCCGAGCGTGTTTTTCTTGAATGGTGATCTCCTAGATAAGCTCCAATGTGAGTGATTCCATTAAGAGATCCATCCTCTTCATGAAATCTGCTCAAGAGATCTGGAAAAATCTTGAAATTAGATTCTCTCAAGTGAGTGGTTTGAGGAAATACAAACTTTGCAAGGAGGTTTATGATCTCAAGCAAAGAGGAAGGGCTATGAATGATTACTATACTGCATTGAGTGCTCTGTGGGAGGAGATTGAAGGCTCGAATATGTATCCACCCATATCTAAACTCACTAAGGAAATAGCTGCATATGTTAATGCTGTGAGATTAATGAAAGAGGAGATGAACCTCTTTCAATTCCTGATGGGTTTGGATGAAGAGTATGCAAGTGTCAGGTCACAGATCCTTATGAAATTACCCTTACCTTTAGTTGAGGAGGCATGTGGTATATGTCCAGCAAGAGGAGGCTCAAAGGGAGATAACAAAGGAAAGGATACTGAAGGCAGAGGTAAGCCAAGCTATACCAAAGGCAAACCATTTGTTGGGAATGCTGAGTGTCAGGATGAAGTGAAGGGTCTCACCTCTGAACAAATTCATCAACTTCTGAAGTTACTCCCATCTGCCTCAACCTCCAAGGAAGTATATGACACTGATGAAGAAATTGATACTGGGTTTGCAGGTATGACTTTATGCAATAAAATTGATTATGACTGTGATGCTTGGATAATAGACTCAGGTGCCACTCACCATATGATTACCAAGCTTAAGTACCTGCTTAATCCTGTTAAAATTGACAAAATGCCAAGAATTACATTGCCAAATGGAAAAACCTCCAATGTCTCTTATGTGAGGAGTGTGAATCTGGGAAATGGTGTTGTGTTGAAGAATGTCATGTATGTCCTAGATTTTAAATACAACCTTCTYTCTGTGAGCAAGTTAACCAGGGATAACAACTGTTGTGTGTCATTTAAAAATGAGGTGTGTATGATTCAGGACTGTGCAAGTCTCAAAACTAAAGTTGGTGGAAGGATGCACAAGGGTCTGTTTCTGCTGAAAGCTCATGAAGAGAAGAATGTAATGAGGAATGATTCTTCAAGCAATTTGAATGGTAGTGTAATGAAAAACTCAGTCAAAGTTTCTGCTCCATTTGTGAGTAAAGTGTGTAATACTGTGTGTGACTCAACAAACCTCAATGAGTGTAATTTATGGCACAACAGGTTGGCACATGCTCCTTTGAATGTTATAGATAAAATCAAATTCTTGCCTTATTCTTGTGTCTCAAATGCGAATGTGTGTTTGATATGTCCAATGGCAAGGTTCACTAAACAACCTTATGCTCGAAGTGAATCTCATGCAAAGCAGGTGTGTGAATTAATTCACATTGATATATGGGGACCGTATAGAGTTCCTGCAAGAGGAAACTTCAGATTCTTTCTCACTATTGTAGTTGATTATTCAAGGGCTACTTGGATACATTTGTTGAAAGCAAAATCTGATGCTTATGATGTTATAAGAAAATTTGTGATGTTTGCAAGAAATCAATTGCTGCACAGGTGAAAATTATAAGATCAGATAATGCTCTTGAATTTGCTGATGATAAATGCAAACAACTGTATAGTGAGCTTGGCATAATCCATCAGACCTCTTGTGTGGATAGACCACAACAAAATGGTAGAGTTGAAAGAAGGCACAGGAATGTACTTGAGATGACAAGGGCTTTGAGATTTCAAGTTGGCTTGTCTCTGAGATTTTGGGGTGATTGTGCATTAACAGCAGCCTATATTATCAACAGACTACCAAGTGAAGCACTCAATGGCATGACACCTTTTGAGAGATTATTTGGCAAGAAGCCTAAATATGATGAGCTCAGGGCATTTGGGTGTCTAACTTTTGCCTATAACCCAAATCTGAAAGGTGATAAGTTGGAACCAAGGGGGTTGCCTTGCATATTCCTAGGATACCCTCAAGACAAGAAAGGATACAGGGTTATGAGACTAGATACCCAACATGTTTTCATCTCTAGGGATGTCAAGTTTGTGGTAAACATCTTTCCATACAACAAAAAACAATCTACAACCAACTACAGAGAACCAATGCCTCAGTGTTTTGAAGAAATCACTGTAACAGACATTAGAGAATATCAAAATCAAGGTGTCACTGAAACACTAGAACAGCAAGGTACATAAGCCCCTGAGGAGACACTGGAGCAAGATGGTGATGAAGACACATAAGTGAGTCCACAGCAGACAAGTCCTAGTCCACAACCAGTAGTGAGAAGATCATCAAGAAATTCAAAACCACCTGCCTGGTTCAATGATTATATGCACACAACCAGAAGAAGAACTGGTGCACAAAATGAAGATGGAGCTGCACTCATAGCTCAAGTCACCATTGCATCAATGGAACCACAATTTGCTGCATTTATGATTAAAATGAATGAACACATGGACCCAGCTAAGTTCAGAGATGTTGTGTAACACCAACATTGGATTGATGCTATGAATGAAGAAATTGAAGCACTTGAAAGAAATGAAACTTGGGAGATTGTGCCTCTACCTCCAAAGAAGAGAGCTATAGGTTGTAAATGGTTGTACAGAACCAAGTTCAATCCAGATGGAATAGTTGAAAGATACAAAGCCAAGGTTGTGGTACTTGGATGCAGACAACATGAAGGAATAGATTATAAGGAGACATTTGCTCCTGTGGCAAAAATGACTACAGTTAGGGCTCTATTGGCTGTAGCAGCTCTTGAGAAATGGCACACTTGTCAAATGGATGCTAAAAACACATTTCTCCATGGGGAACTAGAAGAAAATGTCTATAAGACAATGCCACCAGGATATGAGCACTAGGGGAGCAGAATAACATCAAGCATTCATTCACATGTATCAAAGACAAAACAAGGAGACTTGGTGTGCAAACTGAAAAAGTCCTTGTATGGGCTCAAGCAAGCACCAAGGCAATGGTTTGCTAAACTTTGTCAAGCCTTAAAGTCCTATGGTTGTCAGCAATCCAAAACTGACTATTCTTTGTTCACTTACAAGGATCAAGACAAATTTGTTACAATTTTAGTCTATGTTGATGATCTGTTGATCACAGGAAATGATCTTACTGCCATCACATCAGTGAAGAAGTATTTGGCGTCAAAATTCTTGATGAAAAACCTTGGAGCTCTAAGATATTTTTTGGGCATAGAAGTAAGTCAATCTGACAAGGGTCTGTTCATTTCTCAAAGGAAATATGCAGAGGACCTGATCAAAGAATTTGGTGCTCATAGACACAAGCCCTTGAGATTGCCCCTGGACTCCAGTGTCAAGCTACTAATGGTATGGGTGAGCCACTCCCTGATCCTACAATCTATCAGAGACTTATTGGCAAACTCATCTACCTAACAATTACCATACCTGATATCACCTTCAGTGTCAATCTACTCAGCCAATTCATGCAGCATCCCACAAGTGTTCACTTGCAACAGGCAAAAAGGGTATTGAGATATGTCAACAAGAATCCAGACCAAGGTCTCCTAATGGTATCTAATTCAGCAGCTAAACTTACAGCATATACAGATAGTGATTGGGCAGGATGCCCTATTTCAAGAAGATCTACAACAGGTTTCTGTGTGCTTTTGGGAAAATCACCCATCTCTTGGAAATCCAAAAAGCAACATGTGGTGGCAAGATCCTCAACTGAAGCAGAATATCGAGTTATGGCATTGACTATATGTGAAGTCACTTGGTTGTCTCAATTGCTAAAGGAACTAGGTCTTAAGCACCTTGGAGGAACTATTCTCAAATGTGATAATAGGGCAGCTTTGGCCATTGCAGCTAACCCAGTCCAACATGAGAAAACAAAGCATGTAGAATTGGATTGTCACTTTGTTCGAGACAAAGTAGCTGAAGGAACAATCTTGCCTGAATATGTCCCTTCCAAGGATCAATTGGCAGATATATTTACAAAACTTATGACCATTGCACAGTCTCAACAGACTCTTCCCAATCTTGGTGTTCACAAACCTCACACCAAACTTGAGGGGGAGTGATAAGCACTGTGTGCTTTCCTTAATCCTTCACATAAGCTATCTGATACTAATGTAAGCATTGCGCAATGATTATGTTAGTTAGGTGGTCCTGCAGTATTAGTGTAAGTGTCAGTGTAGTGGTATGCATTGTGGTAATGGTATGCACTGTCCTTTGTACCCAACTAATCTTGTATATTGGTAGTATGCTCCATGCAATGAGCTTATGCCAACTGTTGTTGTACTAGCTTTTACTGGGTTAATGGCTGTATATATTTCTAGGTAGCTTCTCTCTTTGTACACAAGTTTTTGCAAATATTGAATGAAATAGACAGTGGCGGAGGTAGGGTAGTGCACGGGTGGGCACGTGCATACCCTTACCCAAAAAAAATCAGCTTTGATTATTAAAAAAAAGAGTAAAGTAACACTGAAAGCAGTAGGGGGAAAGTCACGTTTGAAGGGAAAAAAGGAATCACTTTTAATTTTTATTCTCTCAAAACTTATCATCTTCTCTCTCTAAAAACTCATATCTACTATTCCAATATCAAAAAAATCAATTATTCATTTAATTCAAATCTCTCAAAGCCTCAAATCTTCGCTCAAATTGTTGTCGGTGCCTCGGTGGTGGACAGTGGACTGGTGGTGTCGTGGTGGTAACTGGTGAGGTGGTCCGTCATCCGTGGTCGTGGACGGTGGTGCGCTGGTGACCGGTGTTGGCGTATTGCTAGGTGAGTCGCCGAGTCGGTGCTTCATGCAGTCGTGCTTAGGCAGTTGGGCGTGGATCTGTTAATTGCAACTCACAATACACAAAGACACAAAGTCACAACTCACAAAGATACAGTAAGTCATGTTAAATTGTTAATTGCAATTTTTTTTATTTTTTGCTAAATGATTCTTTGTTGTTGTTGTCTTTGTTAATTGAAATCTGTTAATTGAAATCTTTGTTGTTTATTGCTAAATGATTCTTTGTGCTTCTGTTAATTGAAATCTTTGTTGTTTATTGCTAAATGATTTGTTATTATTGTCATTGTTGATTGTTGAATAATAAGTTGTTGGATTTGACAATTTTTTTGTGTTAGAATAATTTATTTAGTATATATTTTGTTCTGTTTTTTTAGTGCTAGTGTAGTAGTGTTTTTCAATTAATGTTATTTAATTATATATGCTTATTTGGTATTTTTGTGTAAATTTTAAGAGAATATGTGTAAAATTTAGTAATTAGTAGTATAAATATAAGACATAGACACATAGTCTTATTGTGATTTTATTTTGTGGCTTTCTTAGAAGTTGAGATGAAGAGAAACCATTCAAGCAAAACTCCTAGCATTGCAAAACACTTCTTAAAGTCATGAGTACACTTCTCCTTCAACTCAAACAAATGCACCAAATCAACTCCCACCTCAAACAAGTGCCCAAAATCAACCCTCATCTCAAATAAATACACAAAATCAACCACAAAATCAAGAACAACCTCAAACAAGTGACCCCCATCTTAGTCATCAAGCATCCTCTCCATCAAATGATGATGACACTCATCGTAATCAAGAAGATGAGGGAGAGCCGAGTCTTAGACCAAGACTTAGTGCATTTGATGTTGTCAATCTTCCACATGATCCGGGCCTAAAAAGGAAGATTACTAATTTTCATCCGGATGATGTTGATATTGTTAGAAGGGCATACATTCAAAGAAAACCTTGTCAACCTAAACATCATGAGTTTCCTTTTCGAGTTATTGGACCAAAGAGACGATAATTTGTCAAAGATTGGGTCGTTACTCATAAAACTTAGCTTGAATATAGTGTGGAAAAGGATGCGGCCTTTTGTTTTCCTTGCTACTTGTTAAAGGTTGATGGTGTTTCTACTAGAGGAGATGCTTTTGTTTGTGGTGGATTTAGAGGGTGGAATAGACCTGATGCATTGCAAAAGCAGGTTGGTGGGCACATGAGTGCTCATCATAATCAAGCAATGAGGAGGTTAGAGGACTTCAAAAAGCAAAAGGGTTCTATTGCGGCTCATGTGTCTCGACAGACGGAGACAATGAAAAGTGCTTATAGAAAATGATTAGAGGCTTCAATTAATTGTTTGAAGTGGCTTCTAGTTTGCCATTTCGTGGTCATGATGAGAAAGAAACTTCATTTAATAGAGGTAACTTTCTTTAACTTCTAATGCTTCTTTCTAATCRTGATCCGGATTACTCAAAAGTTGTTCTTAAGAATGCTCCGGCTAATTGTCAATTGACATCTCCTACAATACAAAGAGACATAATTAATGCTTGTGCTAAGGAGACAACCAAAGTAATAATGGATGATCTTGATGATGGTTACTTTTCTATCCTTGCTGATGAGTCCGCAGATGTTTCAGATAAAGTGCAATTGGCTCTTTGTTTGAGGTATGTCAATAAAAGGGGAGAAATTAATGAGCGTTTTCTTGGTATTGTTCATGTTGCGAACACTTCTTCTTTGACTCTTAAAATGGCTATTGAATCGTTGCTTATGGAACATTCTTTAAGTCTTTCTAGAGTTAGAGGGCAAGGGTATGATGGAGCTAGCAATATGCAAGGGTCCATTAATGGTCTTAAAGCTTTGATAGAACAAGAAAATGAAACAGCATACTATGTCCACTATTTTGCTCACCAACTACAATTAACACAAGTCGCCGTAGCTAAGAATAATGATGATTGTGTTTGGCTTTTTGGTGATGTAGTTACACCCCTTCTTAACTTCATAAGTGGTTCACCTAAGAGGAGAGAGTTCCTACGAGAAAGCCAAAAAGAACAAGTAGTTGAGGCATTGTCTTTGGGTGAAATTGAAACATGTTCGGGTTTAAATCAAGAACTTGGCTTAAGTAGACCCGGTGACACTCGTTGGGCATCTCATTTTCACATAATTTTGAATATTATTAACTTGTATCCTTCAATTCTTGATTCACTAGATTCAATTGGGGAGGTCTCTAATGTTGCTGATAGATTTAAAGCTGGAACTATTGCATGTATGTTGATGTCAATTGATTTTATATTTTTTGCTCACATGATGGTGAATATTTTTGGGATAACAAATTCATTGAACTAGGCATTACAAAGAAGGGATCAAGACATTGTAAATGCAATGAATATGGTTGATGTGACGAAGAAAAGTTTGCAAAAATTGAGAGATGAGGGATTTGATAGTCTCATGGTCTAAGTAACTTCATTTATCGATAAATATGAGTTAGAGTTAGTAAGAATGGAAGACAACTATCAACCCAAAACAAGGAGATTTCGGAACAACAAACCACCGGTAACAAACTATCATCATTTTCGAGTTGAAGTTTTTGTAAGTGTGCTTGATCTACAATTGCAAGCAAGAACTTGAAAATCATTTTAGTGAGGTAAGTAAGGAATTGCTTGTTTGCATGGCTTGTTTCAATCCTCGTAATAATTTTTCTTCTTTTGACAAGTCAAAATTACTTCGACTTGCTCAATTTTATCCAAGTGACTTTCCAAATACTCATTTGATTTACTTTGAGTGGTCACTTGAGAACTTCATTGTCGATATTCGAGGTGACGAAAGATTAGTGTTAATTCATTGACTTTGAATGAGCTTTCTATGAAACTTGTTGAGACAAAAGCATAAACTCATGCCTCGGTTACTTGCTTTGAAATTAGTGCTACTTCTTCCGGTTGCAACGACAAGTGTTGAAAGAGTATTTTCCGGATGAATTTGTCAAAGATAAGTTGAAAAATAGTTTGGGAGATCAAATGTTGAATTGAAACTGTATTTTTAGAGACAGGGGATGAGGGAAAGAGTTTGTATTTTGGTAAGAAACTGAAGTTGTCTGAGAATCGAGAAAGTCAGAAACGCTTAAGTATTTTTTTTTTTTTTTTTTAAAATACTTATGGTTTTTCTAGGGAAAAACAGTCAGGTTATTAAACCGATTACACCTTTTGTGGTACTAAATAAAGTACAATACATTAGAAAAACACCTTTGTATTGAAGGTGTTCTTTTAATTGTTATTTGAAAACACCTTTATATAATAAGTGTTTTCTTTGTTACAAGAAAACGCCTTTCCTAATGAGGTGTTCTTAATGAGTGTTTTCTTAGCCTAATTTTGTAGTAGTGGTACTTATCTAGAAAAAGATTTGTTTGTAAAAGTTAGTTTGGAATCGATTGTTCAACGATTTCAAAACATGAGAACTCGTAGAGAACAATTGTAATAGTTCTTCTAAGTATTTATTTTATTTTATTTTAAGATTGTAATATGTATGACATTTTTTTTAAGTAACATATTTATGACATTAGTATTTGTGTTTTACATTTGTTTAATTATGTCCGACCCGATGATTCGAATGTTTGTTCCGTTGTATTGTGCATACCTATATTTGAAATTCTAGCTCCGCCACTGGAAATAGAGATCAGTGTTTAGAGCCAAAGCATACACCACACTTTTCAAATAGAGATAGAAAGAAGTAACATGCAAAAATGAAAAAAAAAAACAATTGTTGCAATTAATTTGATATTTCTAAATTTAATAAATGTTGTCATTAAAAAGAAACGAAGAAAGTATAAATGTTATGGCTTTTTATCGCTGGTTCATACTGTATAATCAGATACTTTCTCGCACAAAAAATTGCAGTATATGAAATCAGATTTCTTGCATGGATCTCTAGTATCAATTGTTGATTTGTTGGCACTTGCCAAAGTGGTCTCCACAAATTGGC
Source organism: Bassia scoparia (assembly GCA_008642245.1). Taxonomy (NCBI): domain Eukaryota; kingdom Viridiplantae; phylum Streptophyta; class Magnoliopsida; order Caryophyllales; family Amaranthaceae; genus Bassia; species Bassia scoparia. The sequence goes on along the minus strand of SNQN01000050.1, from coordinate 50,580 downwards.
ATGTTATACCTTATACGCCATTTTCATCAATTTGTCCTATTCCTAAAATGAACATGATCACGTTATTCATGTCAGTTAATTTCTCTATTCCTTTGTTAACTGACACCCATTATCTTTAAAAAAAAATTGGATAACAATTTGAGCATAACATAATTCTCAATAATGTCCTGCAAAAGACTGGTGCATGAATCTTTTATTATATTCTCTCCATAACGTAATAAAAGTAATAATTGAATTTTCACACATTGAAATTTTTTAAAATGTGCATATTAAGAAAGTTCTAAATTTAGAAAATGAAATGATATAAATATAAAGATTGTAAAATAAAAATATTTGTGAATAAAAATAGTCTAATATAAGTTATGAAGCACATAAACTTCTCTGAAACTTAAATTTAAAATAAAAAACTCTACGAAATAATATTTTTTCTATATCAGAAACTCTGCTATCTCTAGAAAACAAAGCTTTGAAAACTCTAACAATTACAAATACACACATATTTTGTTTTTTGAAAAACAAGAAAAAAATTAAAACCTCAAGTAATGTACTTAAATGTAAAGTGAATTGTCGAGTGTTGACTTTCTATAGCTATTATTCTTTCTTGTTACTTTTATGAATGATGTCTTTTTTATGTTAATTTATTTATTCTTGGATAATTGATTATTGGCTATTTTTGCTYTAATTTCACATTTTTAATGTAATTAAATTATGCAAAGTCTTAGGTGCATCAGGTGCATAATACATTTATTGTAACCCTAGATTAGAGTTGCCTTTTTCATTAATATAGTAACCCTCTTGATCAATATAGTGACCCTTATTATTTATCAGATCACTATATTGATGTAAAATAATGAATAATGGATTACTATATAAACTAAATGATTCACTATACACTTGATGAACGTACAATAAATTTATTGTACATCTAATGCATACAAGAACTTTCAATAAAATTAAACTAACCATCCCACATTTCCAAATAAATTTAGTGAGAGTGCGCACACCACATTCTAGTTCTATATAACCATCCCATTTGCGGACCAAACATCACATTCACATATCATAAGTTCATAACACATTAACATTTAACACCATATTCTTACTTACGTTTATACTGCTTGATTAACAAAATTCATTAAAATGGCTCTCAAATTGATCTCCATTATCATTCTTCCCCTTCTCTCATTGCTAGCACTTCCTACCTCYCAGCACGAGCTGCACCACCAACGCCACAGCGGCGGTCTAAGATCCCTCCACTTCTCACTCTACCTACACGAGACCTTCAACAAGACCGCCTACTTCATAGTAAAAGGAGTGGCTGGTCCAGACGGTATCACCACGAAATCGAACCCATTTGGTTCCCTTTTTGCCTTCAACGACCCCCTCACCGAAACACCCGACCCAAAGTCCAAGGTCATAGGCTACACGGAAGGCTCGGCTGTGACCTCGAGCTTCGACGGGGAACGGACCACTTGCATCTCAAGGATCACCTTGAAGTTGAAGGGTTACAAAGGTGAGCTCTTGAATGTTGGCACGGCTCACTACACACAAGTTTCRGAACTCCCGTTCATTGGTGGCACGGGCGATTTTAGGTTCGTACAAGGTTACCTGACCACTTCTGTWGTTGATCTTACTGGTCCCACTACTTGTTACAAGATTGACTTTCATCTCTTTTGGCCTCCTTATGCTATTCTAGCACACTAGTGTGGTAGTATGTGTCAACTAGACAGCATTTTACTTTCCAATTTTATTGATCAATTTCAAATTGAAGTTATAGTTGCATGTGTTTCAATTATTGGATGTAATAATAAATCTCTTGTATCCTATTTTAAGTAATTTGAGTGAGTATTGTTTGGTACCTTTTGTTCAAGGACACTGACGGATCTAGCTAGAAATAATATATAGCGAGGAACCTTTTGTTTAAGGACACTAACGAATCTAGCTAAAAATAATATATAGTGAGGTCTAAATTAAAACACACGGGTCATTTTTGCACCAGCCACATGACACTCTCCCTCATTTGAAATGTCCACGTATCACCCTCCCTCTAATGCAACATGTCGCCGAGTCTTATATGGCAAAAGCATCCTTATTAAAAACACAAGTCACCAAGTTTTTCATGGCAAGGCAAGCATTTTAATTTTAAAATAGATATAGTAAGGATTGAACTTCCAACCTCAATCTCAATTCTCAACAAGTCTATCATTTACCATTCGAATGGAAGAGAGGAGAAGGGAAGAGAGAGAAGGGAGGCTAAGGGAGGAGTAAAAATTTGTTATTTTATTCTCTAAATAAAGGAATAAATCTTAAAATTATTACTATTGGGAATTTGACATGTGACATGAACTCATGTTTATTTAATTTGTGGGATTTTGTAACTTTCATGTCTATCACTGGAATTTCGTCAATTTTGATGAGTACTAGTGGAAAATCTTTACATAAGAAACATGTGTCTTTACTTGAAATCATCATTACACAATTCGTATATCATAATTTAAGAAGACCTCACAAACCCAAAGCGATCAAGAATATAATTAAATAATGATTGATATCATTTAAAAAATAATCAATATATATGATAAAATGGAACATTCAAATAATGAAGCCCGTGGTAACCAAAATTCAAATCGTTCATTGATGTTAACTCGCTCAAAAATCGAACGGTGTAGGACTGAATTGATTTCGACCTATCCGCAAATGATCTAAACTCGAATTTAATTGTTCCTGAAAAATAAGCAAACAATTTCGACATGTCCTAGAAATTAACCTATAATGAATTGAACACAACTCTTTGACGAAAATAACTCGATTCAACCTTAATCGAAATGAATTGAACCTATTTGAGTTAACTCCAGATAACCTGAATAAACGCCCCTAATGTCCTATTCAAAGAGTGGGAGATTCAAAAAGAAAATATTTTCTTTATCTATAGATCGATAATGCTTCTTCAAAAAAATGTATGTGCTTGTGGAACTTCTTAATTACGGGGTGTTTGGTACGTGAGAATGAGATTCTTAATCACAAGTCTTGTTATTTCATGTTTGACAAGTGGAAATTACCATTTTGGGTGGGAATGAGAATGGGATTATTTAGGGTGTATTTCTCATGTTTTATTTCCTAGGGGGTAAGTAATAAAATGGTGGGAATGAGATTGTTTTGATAATAAAACACTAAAATATTCCTACCTATTAATTGATATCATACATTACCCCACTTATAAAAGGGTAAATTAGTAAACTTTCAAGACAAAGTATATATTAGGTACATCGGATGCACAATAAATTTATTGTGCATCGGATTATAGTGACCCTTTTGGTTAATATAGTAACTCTTTTTATCAATATAGTGACCCTTATTTTTTATCACTATATTGATGTAAAGTGAAATGGGTCACTATATTGATATAAAGGGTTACTATATTGATATAAAGAGTTACTATATGATTGATGCACAATAAATTTATTGTACATCTGATGCATACAATATCTTCTGAACTTTCAATTTAATCTCAACTTTAATCCCACATATCAAACATGAGATTTTAAAATTTTCAATTTTATTCAATTTTATTCCCACTAATATGCCAAACAATGGATTAGGATTATTTTACGAATTTTCACCTTCTAATATTCATTCTCACTCCCATCCTATATTCTTCAAATTCTCATTCTCTCTTGTTAAATGCCCCGTTAAGGATTAAATTTTTTTGGTATGACCTTTGATACCTATATAATGGCCTCTAATATAACGGCCTTTGAACTTGTTCAAATGATGATGTGAGGTTTGATACCAATATAATGGCCTTGTTTGCCATATGGAGTTAGTTTAGAGCATGTTTATCCCTAAGTCTTAAGACTTGGCAGTGGATCCTCATTGAAAATGATGTTATCAAATTCTTATTAAGAGTCGATGAGACTTGATTGAATTTATCACTTTAGCCTAAGATTTATGTTTATGACATTTTTTATTTTATTTTTTTATATTTACTATATAAGTATTACATTAATGAACAAAGCTAAATAATACTATATGTTAAAGTCATACAAATTTGTTTATACCTAATTACACAGAAAATTAATAAATATAAAATAAATATAAAAATAATTACGAATAATAATAAAAATAAAAATAAATAGTACTAATAAGAAAAAAAATTATTGGATAAGAATACATTTAGTGTCCATTTCCTTCGAATCGATTCCACATTTAGGTGAGAAGTGTTGGAAATTGTTTTCAATGAAAATTTAAAAAAAAGTCATTGCTTTCAAATGTGCAATGCAATATATGTACAAAAGTACTTTAAAAAAAGAAAAATAAAAATAAAATTTAAGTGGGTTCCAAACTCAAGTTTTAAGATTAGTCTCGAAATTTCAAGACTCAAATTGAGACTTGGTTCAGACTTTTAAAGAAAAATGGGGGAAGTCTTTAGCAAAAGTCTTGAGACTTAATTTGATGATGTCACCTCAAGTAAGACTTGGGGCTAAACATACTCTTATAGTTTGCTGCTGGAGTTTTTAACTTTTTGTTTAATATATAATTCTGATTGTTGATGATTTGAAGAGTTGTTTTGTATCAAAATGCTTGGTGATAATTAGCAGATTGATTATAGTGTATAGTTTGAATTTTGAATTTTGTAAAATGAAATTTATGGACATTATGTTCAAGTTAGTGCTTATTTATGTAGCCAGGCTTATATATTTTATTGGGCAAAATAGTCTTTTTGATGTATCATTGCCTAATTAATTCTCCAATGAAAGAGCTTCATATACTAACTAGTATTTAGTGCACGCGATGCGTGCTTGCATTATTTAAAAAAAAATTAAAAAGGTTTTTATGTTATTGGGGGAATCATGTTATAGACTCCGTAACATAGTTTGTAAACTACTATGAATTAATTTAATACACATTGAGTAGTGAAAAAAATTAGGCATATATGCATGATTTTAAAAGCATGTCTTAGAATGTTTTTAGATGGAAAGAGAATTGCATTTATACAATAGAGTTTGTCAATTATATAGTACCATAAAAAAAATTATTGTCAATTATCAATGATTAAATGGTCGTTATTTGTAATTTTGGCAATTTCATCTCAATTATTGTAATTGATCGACAAATTAATGATATAATTTATTTATTTTTCAAAATTGTTGACAAATTTTCATTGTTTTACATTGATTAAACTAATTTTGTATTATTTGTAAATATTTTTTTTAATTAATTTGGATAGATATATTTTTGTATGACCTTTTAATTAATGGTAACTTCCTTAGTATTTTAAATTTTGTTGGTCAAACAAAATTTATGTAATTGAAGTAATTATAGTATTAATTTATTGTGATTTATTTTTTAATTATGTGTGGCAGCAAGTTTTTTGAAATGTAATTGAGGTAATCGTAATATGATTTTTATGTGTGGCAAGTTTTTTGAAATGTATGAAGTAAAGTAGAGTAATTTTGTTTGTGACAAAGGATAGGTATATGTAATTTTATTGTTCCCCCTTCACTTAGGTAATAGAGATAATCGTTATAATTTTTACTAATTTACAATTATAAATATTAATGATATAAAATGTACATTGACAAATGTGAAATGTACCAACACACACACGCAAAAAAAAAGAAGGAGAAGTTGACAATATACATTAACTTAATTAATATAAATGAGAATTATGAAATTTAGCTCCCAAAAATTGAGAATATAATTGTTAGTCTAATTGAGTGTTTAGATACAAAGAAACTACTTTGTACTCCGTATGTAAGTTTTTCATTATAATTGTTTGAAAATTGTTTTACTATAAATTATGTCACTTTTTTAGGCATAAATTAATTTTCCCTTTCTCACAAAATTGTTCGTTATTTTTCTTTGACAGTAATAATGTTGAAGTTTAATTTCCTCTTTAGTTGTAACACACATATAATTGTAAATTACGAAAGAGTTGAAACCATTTTAACTAAGTAATTTTTTAAGTAGAGGGCATAATAGTCTATTCCGTGGGGGGGACACAATTGCTCCTCCCTTGACTTATATAATCTCGATCTATTATATAAGCCAAGGGGGAGCAATGGTGTCCCCCCTTGGAAAATACAAAAATACCCTTCACTTATACATGTAGTCAACACAAAATTCAAATAAATTGTCAAATGTAAGTATGTAACATAATCAATTCCACAATTAATTTTACATATAATTCAAAAAACATTGCCAAATATGTAACATGTAATCAACATAAAAACAAAATAAATTAGGATCAAATTAAAGCATAATTCACTCAAATTAAAGTTGAAGGAGCTAAAAGAGGAAGTGAGAAGAAGGCTTTTGGGAGTTGTTGAAGATAAGAAGGAAAGACTTGTATTGATAGATGTGGTGGAGCAACTTGGGATTGCATACCACTTTGAAGGCGAAATTGAATCCAACTTGCAACAATTTTACAGCAACTATAATCAAAATGATGCTTTGTATGAGGATGATCTTCATTATGTTTCTCTTAGATTTCGTCTCTTGAGACAACATGGCTTCTATGCCTCTTCTGGTACTATTCTCTCATTCTATTCCGAACGCGTGTCCTTTATTAACTTGACCTGATTTTTTGGTGTATATATGCTAGCAAGATTTATCTCTATTATATAAGCCAAGGGGGGAGCCATGCTGTTCCCTCTATGAAGTTACAATACTACCCTTAATGAATTAGATTTTAAAAATTAATTCAATTAACATCTTAAAATGAAAACTTTAAGTCATTATGCTGCAAATTATTTAGGATAAAATTTGAATAGTTTTAACAAAAGAATTAGTCATTAATTTATCAATCAATTAATCAAACTATTTGCATTAATTTTTCAAATTACAATAGTTGCTAAAAAAATATCAACGTTAATTAACCATTAAATCGTTGTCGTTTTATGTCAATCAAAATACAATGAATCTAGACAATAGTTAATGCAATATCTCTATTACATAAGTGAAGAGGAACAATGATGTCCCCATTGAAATTCATTTATACCTTTTTATGTATCAATTATTTACACAACAATCATTAAGTTATTCATAAAAAATGTAATTTGACATTTATAACTTTTTTTCAAATTAAGCTCTTATTGATTATCAATATATAGGTCAAAACTATATTGATCAATCTTTTCTAGTTTATTCTTGATTGATTCAACATCAATCTTACATTCCTGAATACATTGAATTAATTGATATCTAAATTTATCAATTTTTTCATTATAAATCAATTGATTGTAATGGAGTTTATAAATTACCAATTCTCATTTCATACTCTACCATTAACTCAATCACTCTTCTTACTCATTCTTCTCCTAATCTTAGGTTCACAACATTAAAAGACTTCTGTCTTGTTAGAAAAACTTTCATGATCATTATGGTGTTTACCTTATTCTTGATCCATCTTTTATGTTTCCAATTTTGTAGTTTTTTGTTTAATTGAGAAATTTTCAATTTTATAATATTCTGCACTCCGTACTTAAAGATTTTCATCATCAATTCGATCAATCTTTGTTTCATTTATTTCTTTGTTTATTTTTCGTAAAATCTTTATTTTACGATATTGATTTCTATTTATATATTTATTTGTTTTATTATGTTAACGTATTATTATTAAGTTTTGTGAGAAACATATTGATATCCCGCCAAAATTAATATAACAATCAAATGAACAACTTAAAAAAACCATATAACTATTGGTATAGAGGAAAAATACTATAATTTATAATTATTTATTTCTTTTACATGCACGCACGATCGCGTGCAAAATACTAGTCTATTATAAAGCCAAGGGGGAGCATGGTGTCCCCCTTGGATACATAAATACCTCTACTCTATACATGTGTCACACAAAATTCAAATAAATGTCAAATTGTAACATAATCAATTCACAATAATTTTAATTACTTCAAAAACATTGCCAATATGTAAACATGTATCAACAATAAAACAAAATAATTAGGATAATTAAAGCATTAATTCACTCAAATTATAAAATTAAAAAAAGTTTCTCATCAATAATGAAGGTATAGTAACAAAATATTATTGATTTGAATGTTAAATTGACTCTATAAAATGAAGGAGAAAAAATTCGATGGATAATTTATTTTCTACAGGGATACAAGTTAAAATGACTACGGAAACTGGGGAAATAGGATTTAGTTTTACACTAAGTACTATGTTTTAGTGTTTTTTTCTCTCCATCGAATTTTTTAGTATTATGCAACGTATAATAGATATTAGATATAACATAATTAAAACAGACTACAATTAATAGTAATTGATCATGTTTTCATTTATGTGCAACTTGATGTGATTTTATTTTTATCTCTATAATAAAAACAAGACTATTATTTCAAAAATCAAGACAGATTTTTTGAAAACAACAATAAATTATAAAAAAATCCCATGCATAAATTTCTCGAACATTAAACAATATAAGTTAGAAATAAAGCCGCACGCATCGCGTGCAATAACACTTAGTAGATATTGAAAGTTTGGTTACATTCATGTGTACAAAAGGTACTTAAAATCAGAATATATTCATAAATTATTTATAATAGAACTTTAGATTTTATGATAATTTTTGTGAGAATTTCCCATATGAATATCACTTTTCTTATATAATTTATTAATGAGTCTGATGGCTTTTTTGAGTTCAAATATTCACACCTTACATAACCCGTTTTAAAGATGGTAAATCAGGTTGACCGTTTATTTGATTGGGTTGAAATTCCCAACCCACGCACTTATTTCAGGTTGGGTCGCATTGGTAAACGAGTTGATAAAATATCTGTTCATATAATAATAATAATAATAATAATAATAATGATGATGATAATTATTATAATAATAATAATAATAATAATAATAATGATAATAATAATAATAATAATTAATAATAATAATAATAATAATAATAATAAAGCTCTAAACTTTTGTGTTTGCCTCACATCTCTCTCACCAAACTCCCCCGATGACTTTTATTAGTAAAACAATAGCTTTACAGCCTTTACTATTACAATATTCTTTTACGGCTCTCTTGGTACGTAGTTTATAACGAACTAGATAATACCACGTATGATGCATGGTTTCTTAGATTGATAGAATAATAAACTACGTTGTATGAGATTTTCTCATAGAGATTATTTTAAATTGTGTATTATTAATGGTAAACTTTTCAAAAAAAGTAAGAATAACATTGTAACTTTCTCGTCAAAAAAAAAAATATCGTAACTTTACCATAAACCCTCTAACTTTATTTAAATAATGTGCCTTACCATTTTTTATATTTTTGGTTTTTTTTTTTTTTGCTAATTGATTATAACTATAAACCCACTAATTTTATTTAAAACATAATTGTGGAACAATTACAGTTGGAAGTGGAAACCATGGGACATAGTTCAATAAAGGTATGAAAAATCTAGATTATTTACATAAGTGTTTTTCTAAGAAAATCTATATTTTTTCCAATTAATTACATATGTGTTATGGAAATACAATAAATTAAATTAATTAATGATTAAAAAATAATGACTTATGAAAAATACATAATAAAGTTTTAAAATGCTCATGGAAAATTGGAGTTATGAGTCTTGGGAAGATGTTATTAGCATTGACTTTATATATGAGAAATACTTAAAATAATTAAATAAATACTAAAAACTAAAAAAAAAATCAATGCAAAGGCTTGAGAGGGAAATTGATAGGATTTTGGAAGGGAAAATTTACCTAGTGGGGTTTGCTTTAGTAGTACTAGTTTTATATGCACGTGATGTATGTATAGACTCGTAAAAATTGCATTCCATGAAAAACGGTTTTATATGAGTAGTATATATCAAATTAAAATGCTTATAGCTAATTAACAATAGAATTTATTTGAATTGAAATTATTTTGAAAATAAATCTGACTTGAAATTAAGAATAGTACGGGAGCATCATATATATATGTTTCTATCTAATTTGAAATAACTTTCATTTTTCACTAATTAACTTACATAATAAATGCATTTTCTCATTGTTGCATGTATTAAATTTCTTTCTGAAAATATGCAAAAAACTATTGTGGCAATGACTACGTTATGGAAGAAGTACAATTATTAAAAGAACAAAAACAAAAATAGCACTTGCCTATTGGTAAGTGCAACTGTGCAAGGCATTTTAGTTATGTTTGGTATGGTAAGTGCAACTGTGCAAGTCGGCTGGATAAGACTCAATTTCCAAAAGGTATTGGTGCTTGCCTATTGTGAAAGGGAAAGGTTGTTTTGTTGTTTTTCCGTTTGTGGTTGTAAAAAAAACTACTTTATTATAAAGGGGTCAAAGATCAATTATTAGTGTTTCAAAGATAATTGAGCTATGATTATTATTATTATTATTATTATTATTATTATTATTATTATTATTATTATTATTATTATTATTATTATTATTATTATTATTATTATTATTATTAT
>SNQN01000050.1:3949-34339 GCA_008642245.1 Bassia scoparia | reverse complement strand
TTATTATTATTATTATTATTATTATTATTATTATTATTATTATTATTATTATTATTATTATTATTATTATTATTATTATTATTATTATTATTATTTACTTTTTAGTTTTTCAAAAAGTTTAACAATAATAGTGCTCGACATTGCTACGTTTATCAAGTGGGTAAATTATCCGATCCACTACTAATAAAGACATTAAAAAATTATTAAACCTACAAGTTGGAATACACTATTATTATTATTATTATTAATCACTAAATTTTATAGGTTGGTAATGGGTATTTTACGCGGAAGGTGAATGAAGTATTTTTCCTTCATCATTCTCTTTTTATTCACTACACTAGATTAGTCTCGTGCGTTGCACAATTAATATACTCTGTAGTTTTTTATAAATGAAACATTACAATTTGCAACCAAATAAAGTATTCAATTTCAAATCTCAACTGCTTAAGATTTTTGTTTTTGTAACTTGTAGCCACTTAATGTTTAATAATGTTAATTTTTATCCCCCTCCCCCAAAAAAAATGTTATCGGAAAACAATCATATGGTTGCAATTTAATTATGAGTAAAACTAAAATCAGGAAAAAATATATGTTGTTTCTGTAAACTTAAAAGTCACTACGGTAGTAGATTTAGCTATAAATTTTATATTTTCTATTAATAAGAACAAAATATTTATTTACTTTTACTTTCTAGAAGTAAAAAGGTGTAGTAATAATTTAGAATTTCTAGTTCCTAGGAAGCATTTAAGTCTATATATTAAAAAAAAGGAAAAGAAAAAATGTGATTTTTTATTTTGGAGGGAATTTGTTTTAATGAGAAGTTGATAAGTGTATCTTGATGATGTAAGCCCTTTGTTTTAGTAATACTCCGTCGTTAATAGATTTGTGTTTTTCACAGTTTTTTAGACACAATTTTAAATAACAATATTTGAGTTGTAAATGTAAAAAATATATATATATAAATTTTTATATTTCTAAAAAATTATCATTTTGGTTTATGTCATAAGATGTGTCAAAGTTTTACGTTGGCCATCATTGGTCACCACAACCCTCCTCTTTTATCTAGGCTTGGGACTGACAATAGGAAATCCACCGGCGGAGTTAAATTTTTTATATTTCTAAATAAAAATTATGAAAGAACTTCCCTATAACAATTGGTTTACATCAAGGGTCGGTGTTGAGCCCTTTCCTTTTGCATTGGTTATAGATGAAGTAATAAGGTCAATCCAAGATGAGGTACCATGATGTATGTTATTTGCGGATGATATTGTATTGGTGGATGAAACTAAAACTGGGGTTAGTGCCAAGTTGGAGCAATGGAGACAAAGGTTGAAATCTCGATGATTTAAGCTAAGTCAGAGTAAAACTGAGTATTTGAATGTCATTTTGGATTACAATAGGGGACAAATGATGGAGTGGTGAGGTTGGATGGACGAAATAGATCTGACCATGAGTGAATGCTTGAAGTATCTTGGGTCAATCATCCAAAAGAATGGTGATATCGACAAAGATGTGGCCCACATGACTAAGTTAGGGTGGCTTAAATGGAGAGCAACTATAGGAGTATTGTGCGATCATAGCATCCCTCTAAAGCTAAAGGGGAAATTCTACAGCACTGCTATAAGACCAATATTGTTTTGTGATACAAAATGTTGGGCCTCCAAGAAAGAGCATATTCAAACGGTAGGGGTTATCGAGATGCAGATGTTGATGGAGAGCGACTACGGGAGTGTTGTGCCATCGAATCATGCCTCTAAAGCTGAAGAGAAAATTCTACAGGACTGCTATAATACCAGTATTGTTCTGTGATACAAAATGTTGGGTCTCTAAGAAGGAGCATATTCAAACGGTAAGGGTCATCGAGATGCGGATGTTAATTGAGATGGATGTGTGGGAATACTCTACGAGATCGAATCAGAAATGAAGTTAATTATATATCCACAAGAAAGTTGGTGTCGCAGATATTGCAACCAAGTTCAGGGAAAACCGCTTGCGTTTATTTGGGCATGTAAGACGGAGACCTCAGAAGGGGCAACAATGCGAAGAGTGGAAGAGTAAGATTAGGGAGTTTTTAAACGAGGTAGAGGGAGACCAAAAATAACTTAATGAGAAAGAATTTGAAAGGATCTGAAACTGTTGGATTTGCAAGAGAGTGAGTCTATCGATCGTTGGGAGTTGAGGAGAAAAATCTATATAGATGACCTCCGGGGATAATCACTTTTGGTTCATGTTACCCGACACCACGTACGAGATAAAGATTTTGATTGATTGATATTTCTAAAAAATTCACAACGAAACGAAACAAACAAAATACACATCTAAAAAAAATTATATTTCTAAAAAATACACATCTAAAAAGCACAAATGACCATGACTTAATTTAGGTTTATAAAATTAAAGTAATTGAAATTTTATAAATTATCAACTAATAAATGATCATGGAGTGAAAACAGACCTGCCATTAGGGATGCAAACGGGGTGGGGCGGGGCGGATATTGCAATTCCTATCCCCATCCCCATCCCCGTACCCATCCCCGCCCCGGCGGGGACATATATTGAACTATCACCGCCCYATGACCCAGGTGGGTCTCCATACCCACCTCATACCCGTATTCCCCGCCCCACTACCCGCCAAAATCCCCACCTAAGACCCATGAAATCCCCACAAGGCCAAATAACACAAACAATTAAAAGGCCCAAATAACACAAACAATTCAAAGGTCCAACTCTTAAAATACATTAGTTTCAGTAGGCCAAGTTAGGCACATAGGCCATTAAAACTTTAAAAGACACTACAGTGCAATTATTAATTTTAAAAATGCGGCGCGGATATTTACGGGGCGGGGCGGGGATGGGGCGGAGGTAGCCAAAAAACCATCCCCATCCCCATCCCCGCGGTGGGTACAATTTTCATCCCCATCCCCGCCTCATCCCCGTCAAAGTTGGACCCATCCCCGCCCCGTTGGGGCGGGGATGGGGCGGGTCTCCTACTTGACCCGCCCCACTTGCATCCCTACCTGCCATAGAGATTGTGCATTAGTGCGTACCTTCTTGCCATGTTTATTTACTTCTATTTTAATCTATCAGAAATATATTAAAATTATCTTCATTGTTATTATCTTTATTAAAATATCCAATGTTTTCCTGTGTGTACAAATTAAACAGAGTGCCGAGTAAAATGACAAGGAGCATATCTATAAGGGAAGGGGAGCAATGCGGCAATGGTGTACCCCTTGAAATTAAAATTTCATTTTTGCCCTTTCTACTTAACAATATTACACAACAATCAATTACTGTAAACTTATCAAATCAAATATCCAATCAACTTAAATTCAAATTAAAATCTTGAATCTCATTTTTGCCCTTTTTACTCATAATGATCATTGCATATTAAAAAAAATCATTCAAGTTTTACTTAAAAAAAGAAATTGAAACTTACTCTAAATTAAAAAAGGACATAGTCATAAAATCTATATACTATTACTAAAGCAATCCCCACCTCCCAAAATTTTCCCTCCTAAATTTCACTCCCATACACACTATTAATTTTTGCATAAAAAAAATGTAAAAAGACATTTAATGAAGGTTAATAAATGTGTTTTTGAGTAAAATTTTATATATTTATTAATTCATTATAATTCTAAAAATATTTTTTATCAAAATAAAACCTTATTTTTTAAATAATGACAATTTTAAAATATCAAATACTTTGTATTAATTTTGTTTAGAGCAATTTATATTTTATTTGAAAACCGAGCATATGCTCGGGGATTATCTAGTGATTTATAAACTAATGATGAACTGAACAAAGCTAAATCAATGTATTATTTTAATTGCAATCACATAACTGATAGAAATAAGGGGAAAAAACAATTCAAACAACATCCTACACAACTCTAAATCAAGACATATAAATCATTGCAAATTTGAGTAAATTATTAACAAAGGTAATTAAGATCTTAACATTTCAATAAATTAAAATTATTTACATTAATTTGTCAAAATCATAATTAGTGACTAAAACATCAATGTCAATTAACATTAATTTTAGTCAAAATTAAAATCATTATCTGATCAATTATAAAATATATCAATCAATCAATGTACAATACAATGAAACTAGACATTAGTTATATGATGTCACTTATAAGTGAATCAATCTATACACAATGCACACTGTGTCCTCATGACTGATTCACAGGTGGCTGTTGACAGTTTGAGTTCAATGGCAAAGTATACTGATAAATATGTGAACATGGCAACTGTATGCAGGGGCCTAATGCAAGATGTTCAGGGGTTGGGCCTTCTAAAAGCAACCAGGAGGCAGGTGGCAACAGCTGATCATATTGCAAAGCTCATGTTGAAGAGTCACTAGGATTTGGACACCTTTTTGTGCATCACCCCTACTTCTAATGTCAACCTTTTGTGTATGTCTATGAATGATATTTGTAAGGATTATGGAACACCTTTAGGCTACCTAGAGCAAGTCATAGACTTGCTGGATTGCTCAAACACTAACTTCTCTTTTGGCTAGATTGTATGGTTTGTATGACTTGCCTATGTTATTAGGCCTTTAATATATTATTGCCCCCTTGACTCAAAAAAAAAATCTATACACAATGCAATAATGAATCTAGACACTAATTGTAATAAAATCGTAAAATTAATAATTTGTGCAATTCACTATATAAGTCACAATTTTCTCCATCCCAAAACACTCAAGATCACAATTGCCTTCTACTATATTTATGTTTATATATTTATTTTTTTGTTTTTGTTTTCCCTTATAAATGAGCCACAGGGGTAGTAAATACTGTATTAGAAATTGAAAATGGAGATTTCCTATTGTACATAAAGTTCTTTATCTTGATTACTAAGCCAATGTCTCAATCATCGGTATTATTTACTCCGTATGTATTTAATTAAATATATGGCTATGATGATTACATATTAATCTAAATGCATTACTCCGTATAAAATGTATTTATGCACGCATCACGTGTACAAAATACTAGTTATTATTAGAGTTTGACACACGACAAATGTAACCTCCCTAAATCAGATTAATTTAATCAAACTTAGCTTTATTCCATATTATTTTTGGTATAATATTTAAGAATTTGGTAAGTTGGATAAAACAATAGTTTTTTTAAGTGAATTGTGTTTGGGATCTTATTGTGATGGAATGCTAAGTTTTGTTTAATGATATAAATTGAGTTTAGTAATAATTTTTAATTTAAAAAAGAGTAATTGATTAATAATAGAATAAATAAGATAGATAAAAGTTAAAAATTATTTTAAAATATGTTTGAAGAAAGTATTTAAAACAACCCTAAATAAAAATAAAACACATAAAAAACGGATGGAGAATATTTATATTTATTGGCTAGCAATTTAGCATATTATATGCCCTTCAATTACAATATACCTTAATTATGCATATATATATAATATATATAATTATATATATATAATATATATATATAATATAATATATATATATATATAATATAATATATATATATATATGCATGCATGCATCTACTAAAAGCTACCTGCTTTAATCTATGTGATAGATTTTGAAAGTGCAAGTGATACTCGGGGGTGAATTGAGTATACGACAAGTGTTACAAATTTTTCGATTGATTGTGAGAACAGTTTGAGATCAGTTTTGTATGCAGCGGAAATAAAACAATAAACAACACAAAGATTTAACAAGGATCGACTTTTAATGAGTTTATATCCTCCACTCATTTTAACTCTTTTATTAATCAACTCATAAGAACAAAAAGATTTACACCCAATTATCCAACGCAACTCTGCTCGAGATAATCCCCCAACACCCAACTATGGATACTCACTCAATTACTAACTCTAACAATTTAATGAAGCAGTTCCTTGAAGTACTTTCCCAGCAACGAACTTGACCTTTCAAGCTGCTCAATGAGAAGCATCCTTAAAATGAGAAGCGTGAGAAGCAATCTTGATCGTTAGTTTTTGAATCGAGGGCCAAGATTTATTTTATAAAAAAAGTAAATGTGCAAATTTTTGTGCATAAATGTGCATGAATTTTCATGTGAATGTACAAAAATCAAAAAAATATGCACATTTATGTACAAAAATTTACACATTTACTATTAAATTTATGCACATCTTAGCCGTTCATCTCAAAAACCAATGACCAAGATTGTTTCTCACATTTCTCATTTTAAGGGTTCTCTCACACACACACGTACACACATAGAATGCTCGATCTTTCTAAGGGTTTTCAAAAGTTGTACGCAAAAGCTTGATTATCTGAATGTATGAGAAGTCTTACAATAAGCCTTTAGTATGAAGTCAAGAAATATATTATACGAATATATTTTCCTTGGTTGTGTATTGCAACACGGAAAATATGTTCATTTGATATTATTTGCAGTATAATATACTCTTCATTATTACCATATTTAAGGATTCTCAATCACTCGAAATATAAACCCGCATTTTGATTTTCAAAAGCGTTTTACATGGAAAGGAAAACTTTCCTAAAATACGACTATGTGAAGTAAACACTAGCAAACTGGTATAGATCTATTTCTATACTTATTCCAATCAGTTGTGTTTATTACTTTAGTTATGTTGTATACCATGGAATCGAGATTCCTTGTTATCCATAACTAACTCATCTCTCTTGTTTTTCACCTTTATAGTACATTAACTCTTCTATCACTTGCATTACATCAAGACCTAAAGCTATTACAATCTTTGATCATAGTCTTCATGCAATCTTCAGGATTCGGCTTCAAAAGCTATGTCTTGGTTCCATTGAGCTTTGTCATTTTAACTCGTGCATATAATAAAATACATACACAATATGATAATGCAATATTGAGGTTTGTCATCATTCAATACTTAAACCAAACGACTCAACAATCTTTCATCTTGATCTCTTGATATTTCCTAAAATAATGGACCAACAATACAATCCTCAAGTGATAAGATTCATCGCGCTCCTACAACCGAGCAAAGTGCGGTTTTGACATCAACAACTGACTACAATTTAACCGTTTGGTTTAAGGTTTGAAAATTACGGTTTAGTTTTTTATTATATCAAATCATAATTTTGCGGTTTGATTTGGTTTATTAATTTTTTTTAATCCAAACTAAATCGTATATTTTTTCGTTAAAGATGCAACATTGTAGTCTTGCGGAAATATCATTCTATTTTATAATACTTCGTCCATTTTTAAAAAAAGTAACAACAAATGAATTTTCACGTATATTAAGGAAAATTTTTTAACAATGTAAACGAGCAACATAGGATCCACACTGCACCAAGCTGTCCCGTACTTACTCCATAGTCCAATATATTTGTTCTTATTTCTACTTATATTATGATATCCAATGAATTGCTAATAATGTGAGATAATATGACAAAAAGACAACTGAAATGACAACGAGTATATATATTATTATTAGGGTTTAACGACAAATAATGTAACCTCCATAATTGAGATGAATTAAGAATGATGTAATTATCTAGAGGTTAAATTACCAATTCAGCATATGTATCATGCCCTTCAATTGTATTTATTCCTCTAATTATAAAAGCTACCTGCTTTAGTCATGTGAACGATCTTTCATGTGATCTTGATCTTGATCTTAATCACAAAATGGACCAACAATACAATCTGCAGCAGATCTGATATGTCTAAGATAAATAAGATAACCAAAATGTGCGCAAATCTCATCAAAAAATATTTTAAAAAACAACTATAATAGGTTTAGATAAGATTTGTTCAGACAACAAGAGATCATATGAGCTGAACATAGCACAAGTTTATTACATTATCTTGTTTACTCTAATCTCAAATTAATATGACTTATTTCTCTTTACTATGGGTCTGTTACTTCAGCTTATTTACAGTTCAGTTCAGCTCAGCCCAGTTCAGTTCAGCTCAACTTAATGATTTTACTAACTAATTAATCTTAAATCACAAATACTGTTATAATTACATTATGAAAGTTGGTTTGTAGTTTGCTTAACCATATTCTTTCTATAGTTCAATACATTAATCGTAATTTTTTTGATGTTTGTTGCTTGTAAAGCTTAACACGTTTTATAACAACAACAACAATAATAATAATAATAATAATAATACCAATAATAATAATAATACTTAATATATTAATCATTTTAATAGCAATAATAATTATTATAATAGTACACCTAATATTTAGTACGGAGTAATACAATCGTTGGTGTAACACTAGTTAGCAAAATAATAACAGATATTGATAATAGTACTAATTAATGTATATTATATATTTAAATCTTATTTTTTTTGACTAGTACAATACTTATTTTTAGATATTTTAAATATTTGAGTTATAAAAATATTTTTTTTTACAAAAAATATTTATAGTATAAAATCTTAACGAGCTTTCGAGCCGAGCCTAGTCTATATGATGAGTTAGCAACTTGTCACAATATATGATACTGTACAATACTTTAACAATATATGATACTTAACAAAATTTGGTATACACATGCTTTAAGAATATATCAGGACCATCTCACAATCTATGAATAATTAACAATATTAATCAATAATTAACAATATTAATTAATAATTAACAATATTAATCATAAGTTAAATAATTCAGTTCAGTTCAGTTCAGTTGATTTCAGTTAATGTCAACGGACCCTATGTACCTATTCCATTAATTGAAGGATTATTGCTGTATATATATGAAATTAATACACTTCCATTAAAAGAAATAATTTGGGAAACAAGATAAAATAACACATTGATCAAAGTAATTAATGCCGAGGTGGGATTTGGAGCAGTGGCTCCAACTCCACCTTTGATCCTTGAGGTCAAGGGTTCAAATTCTCATACCCCCTCCCCGTCCTTGTGGCTCATTTGCAACAAAAAAAAAAAAAATCACGTGTTTATGTACCATAAAATCCAATATGAATTAAAAGTTGTTATAAAAGTGATTAAGTAATAAAGTGAAATAAAAATCGATGAAGTTACCCTATGGTAGATCCTTTTTAATTAATGTTAATGAAAATTTGCCTTACACAATACTTATTGTTAAATTAGAAATGTTTCTACATTTTAATCTATAGTGCTTCGTTCGTTTCTTTTTACTCGTGTCACTTCAACAGTTCGACCATCATGCTTGCGTTTATTGTTTAACTAAAAGTTGATGCATAAAATGTTCAAAGTGATACGAGTAAAAAAAATAAATGAAGTATCATTATTTAGGGTACATAAACGAGATTGGAAGGGTTTCAATTCGAATCTTGTGTGAATAGAAAATGATAGGATTAAGATGAACAACTTTGATGTTTGCGAGAGTGTAAGTGACACGATTTTCTTCTCTATAGCAGTGTAGGTAACACCGACAACTGCTGACATGACATGAAAAACACGACACGAACACAACCACGGATTACACCTCCAAAAAATGACAATCTATGTGCATCTACTCATAACTCATTTTCAAATAAGTCCCTCAGTATGGGAATGGAAAGAAATAATTATTATAAGGAATATCATCAATTGGAAAGAGCAAGAATCCTGGGATGATGACCCACGTTTGTAAGTTGGGGTTCTCCGTCCCCCTACTGTTTAAAGTATTAAGATAGGATCTTTGAAGAAATTGTAATTGTGAACCTTTCCTATTAAAAAAATGCGAAGAAATAATTATAACAACAATAATGGAGATAATAGTTGTATTATATTTTATTTATATTATTAAAATAAGCCATACATTATGTTATCGTTACAAAAAGTAAATCAGATTTCCCCTTAAAAGAATGTCGGTTTATGAATTAACTTGATACAGTAGGATTCATAGCTGTTAGGAATACAATAGCACTATATAAGAACTGCGAAAGCCAAGTGCTAAAACTACACAATCAAATTCAAATATAACAAAGTTAAATCAATACAAATAAAAATAAATACAAGTATACGATGCAAGAAGCTAGTGGTTATTCTTGCAATAATGGTCATCATCATCATCATCATCAAATTGATGAAACAGCCAACATTGGTCGTCCACTTGCACATTATCATCCAAACCTTTGGGGGGATCATTTCCTCAACTACACCCCTCCCGATGAGGTAAGAAATAAATTCTCGCATTTTTTGTCAAAGTGTCACATTTAAAAATCTCGAAGAACTATTTAATTATGTTACGTTTCATCTTGTCTAAGTAAGTTTCGTAATGTATGTAGTTGATTCAAAGGCGTAGGGAGGAAGAGGTGAAGGAGCTAAAAGAGGAAGTGAGAAGAAGGCTTTTGGGAGTTGTTGAAGATAAGAAGGAAAGACTTGTATTGATAGATGTGGTGGAGCAACTTGGGATTGCATACCACTTTGAAGGCGAAATTGAATCCAACTTGCAACAATTTTACAGCAACTACAATCAAAATGATGCTTTGTATGAGGATGATCTTCATTATGTTTCTCTTAGATTTCGTCTCTTGAGACAACATGGCTTCTATGCCTCTTCTGGTACTATTCTCTCGTTCTATTCCGAACGTGTGTCCTTTATTAACTTGACCTGATTTTTTGGTATATATATGCTAGCAAGATTTATTTTGACCTAACTAAACATTATAGTATCTAAATGACACTCCCTTCGTTTTTTATTAGTTGTTTCAATTTTTATTTTTGGATATTTTCAAATAGTTGTTTCAAACCAATCAAAAAAATTCTTTTTTACTTTTTTATCTATTTTATTTACTCTAACATTACAGAATTACTTTTCCCGAATTTCAACATTCATTGCACATTCTCTAAATTTTTCCAAATATTTTCCTCTACGTATTTTTTTTATCTAACTTACTCAAACTTTTCACCTAATTTATTAAACTTTTTTATCCAACTTACTCAACTTTTTTTTAACCTAATTTACCCAGCTCTTTATCACTGTGCCAAAATCAAATGGAGCAACATAAAAAAATGGAGGGAGTATTAGTTTGTGAATTTATGACAAAATGACAGGTTATTTAATGAAAAGAATGCATTTTTTTTATAAACTTACATTTTGTTTGATTTCTTATGCATGTGCAACCCTTAGGGATCCATATATACTTATTTCTTTAAGGTCGTGTTTGGGAAGACATATTTTATTTCAAATGCATCATTTGAATCATCAAATTTGAGTTATGTTGTCATTTAAGATCCTTTCCTTGATGACTTATTACTTGATAGTTATTGAAGATGGACAAATTCTTCATTTGAAATTATGTAACATCCAAACACTATAATTGTCTCAATTCCATAATTTCAAATGAAATTATAGAATACAAACATGCCATAAAATTATTTACATCTATTTCAAATTCCGATGAACCAGATGTATTCTCGAACTTCAAAAAAGAGGATGGAAGCTTCAAGGAATCGTTGAAGAAGGATGTGGTGGGCATACTAAACTTGTACGAAGCCTCATACCTTAGAGTGCATGGAGAAAAGATCCTTAATGAAGCATTGGAATTTACAACCAAACACTTGGAATCACTACTACTAGGCCAACTAATAACTGAACCCTTGGCAACCCAAGTAACCCAAGCCTTGAAGTTGCCCCTCCACAAAGGCGTCACGAGGCTGTTGTCTAGATACTACATCTCCACATATGAGACCGATCCTTTCCACGACGAAATGTTGCTTCGATTCGCAAAATTAGATTTCAACTTGTTGCAAACATTGCATTTGAAAGAGCTACAAGAACTCTCGAGGTAATTTACATACAATTTCCAATAGATTTAAATTATCTAGAAATTAAATTAAACGGATTTCTTATAYTTCAATAATTAACATCATTTTATTGTGCACATTATGTRGTGAATCTTGTGAATGATATACTTCCTTCGTAGCATAAAAAAACTTAACAAAAGAATATTCTATGTCGCGCAATTGCTGTATTTTACTATTACAGAGGAACGATCTATAACTTTCCATCAATTAGTCTCACGTTGGAGTACATTTTTTTTTATTTCTATGACACGCGTATTAGCTTATAAGTTAACATACACCCACTATGGTCATAAATTAACGTAGTCGACCTTGGTGTAGTTATACCTAGCCAACTAGTTGTATTATGTACTACGTATATTTTTTTGGTGTACCACTCGGTTCACCCTTTTAGCTAATCTGGATTTGAGGATCAGTTTTGGATGGTTAGGTTCCAGTTCCCTCCCAATTCTTGTTGCGAGTTATACTATGTATATTATGTAGCATAAATGCTTTGGTTTCTTGATATCGTCCCTATTTATATCATACTAGGTGGTGGAGAAACCTCAACTTCGGCTCAAAATTGCCATTTGCGAGGGATAGAATTGCGGAGGTATACTTTTGGATGTTGGGAACTTTCTATGAGCCACAATATGCATTGGGTAGGGAAATATTCACAAAGCTATACAAAATGACATCGGTTATGGATGATACATATGATGCATATGGCTACTTTGATGAACTTGAACTGTATACGGATGCTGTCCAAAGGTTGGTTATCGAACTCGAATTGTTTTGATTTTCTCCATTCTAAACAACAATTGTTCATCTAAATCAATTTCTTCATATGATTATTATTACAAACTCTTCGATCAACTTGAGTACGTACAAGTGTATGTGCAATAACAAACATTGATCATCGACTTATGTATGAAAGAAAATGCATTGATTAGGTGGGACAAAAGCTGCATGAAACAACTCCCTGACTACATGAAGCTAACTTATGAGGCTCTCCTTGACACCTTCGATGGATTCGAACAAAGTTTAGCTATGGAAGGACGATCACAGCTNAAAAGTAAATGTGGGAAATCATTTAATAAACATGGGTAAATGAAGAGTTTCCTTGATAGAGGGAAAAAAGTTTTTATTTTATTTTATTTTACTTTTAGGTAGTATTGGGAGGGAAATGAAAGTAAGTTTAGGAGGGAAAATATAGATAGTGGGGATTGCTTTAGTATAGGTATATAGATTCTCTAATTCTAATGCTGTACTATTGTGTTTGTAACTATATTTCTAATAGAGATTATTATTTATTTGTCATCCATATGCTAATATGTTTATTTAAATTTTTTGTACAATAGTAAAATTTATTATAAAAATTCATATTTTAAACAATTTAATTTGAGTATTAAATAAATAAATAAAAATGCATTGCACGCATCGCGTGCAAATTAGGCACTCCCTTCATCTTTTATTAGTTGTTTCAACTTTTATTTTTGGATATTTTCAAATAGTTGTTTCAAACCAATCAAAAAAGAACTTTTTTACTTTTTTACCTATTTTATTTACTCTAACATTACAGAATTACTTTTCCCTAGTTTCAACATTCATTGCACTTTCTCTAAATTTTTCCAAATATTTTCCTCTACGCATTTTTTTTTATCTAACTTATTCAACTCTTTTACCTAATTTACTAAACTTTTTTAGCCAACTTACTCAACTTTTTTACCTAATTTACTCAGCTTTTAGTCACTGTGCCAAAATGAAATGAAATAACATAAAAAAACGGATGGAGTATTTGTTTGTGAACTTATGACAAAATCACAGATTATTTAATGAAAAGAATGCATTTTTTTTTATTTTCTCCGTTTTTTTAGATGACCCACTTTGGGTTTTGTGGTTTTTGAGGCAAAATATTGGTGTATGTGATTAGGTGAGTAGATTGGTAATTTAATAAAGTATGTGAGATTCATAGATGAGAGAGATAGAGAGAAAGAGATTGTGGACTCCAAAAAGGTAGAAAGTAAATGCGATTATATGATAATTTATTGTGGTCTCCATGTCTTGAAAGGGAAAAAAATCAAAGTGGGACAACTATTTCCAAATTTCTTAAAATAGAAACTGGATCATCTAATAAAAAACGGAGGAAGTATAAACTTACATTTTTCGATTTCTTTTGTATGTGCAATCCTTAGGGATCCATATATACTTGTTTTCTTAATAAGGTTGTGTTTAGAAAGATATATTTTATTTGAAATGCATCATTTGAATTATGAAATTTGAGTATTTCAAATGACATGGTTTATGTTGTCATTTGAGATCTTTCCATTCATGACTTATTACTTGATAGTTGTTGAAGATGGACATATTCTTCATTTGGAATTATGTAACATCCAAACGCTATAATTGTCTTAATTCTAGAATTTCAAATGAAATTCTAGAATACAAACATACTGTAATATTATTTACTTCTATTTCAAATTTTGATGAACCAGATGTATTCTCGAACTTCAAAAATGAGGATGGAAGCTTTAAGGAATCGTTGAAGAAGGATGTGGTGGGCATACTAAACTTGTACGAAGCCTCATACCTTAGAGTGCATGGAGAAAAGATCCTTAATGAAGCATTGGAATTTACAACCAAACACTTGGAATCACTACTACTAGGCCAACTAATAACTGAACCCTTGGCAACCCAAGTAACCCAAGCCTTGAAGTTGCCCCTCCACAAAGGCGTCACGAGGCTGTTGTCTAGATACTACATCTCCACATATGAGACCGATCCTTTCCACGACGAAATGTTGCTTCGATTCGCAAAATTAGATTTCAACTTGTTGCAAACATTGCATTTGAAAGAGCTACAAGAACTCTCGAGGTAATTTACATACAATTTCCAATAGATTTAAATTATCTAGAAATTAAATTAAACGGATTTCTTATAYTTCAATAATTAACATCATTTTATTGTGCACATTATGTRGTGAATCTTGTGAATGATATACTTCCTTCGTAGCATAAAAAAACTTAACAAAAGAATATTCTATGTCGCGCAATTGCTGTATTTTACTATTACAGAGGAACGATGTATAACTTTCCATCAATTAGTCTCACGTTGGAGTACATTTTTTTTTTTATTTCTATGACACGCGTATTAGCTTATAAGTTAACATACACCCACTATGGTCATAAATTAACGTAGTCGACCTTGGTGTAGTTATACCTAGTCAACTAGTTGTATTATGTACTACGTATATTTTTTTGGTGTACCACTCGGTTCACCCTTTTAGCTAATCTGGATTTGAGGATCAGTTTTGGATGGTTAGGTTCCAGTTCCCTCCCAATTCTTGTTGCGAGTTATACTATGTATATTATGTAGCATAAATGCTTTGGTTTCTTGATATCGTCCCTATTTATATCATACTAGGTGGTGGAGAAACCTCAACTTCGGCTCAAAATTGCCATTTGCGAGGGATAGAATTGCGGAGGTATACTTTTGGATGTTGGGAACTTTCTATGAGCCACAATATGCATTGGGTAGGGAAATATTCACAAAGCTATACAAAATGACATCGGTTATGGATGATACATATGATGCATATGGCTACTTTGATGAACTTGAACTGTATACGGATGCTGTCCAAAGGTTGGTTATCGAACTCGAATTGTTTTGATTTTCTCCATTCTAAACAACAATTGTTCATCTAAATCAATTTCTTCATATGATTATTATTACAAACTCTTCGATCAACTTGAGTACGTACAAGTGTATGTGCAATAACAAACATTGATCATCGACTTATGTATGAAAGAAAATGCATTGATTAGGTGGGACAAAAGCTGCATGAAACAACTCCCTGACTACATGAAGCTAACTTATGAGGCTCTCCTTGACACCTTCGATGGATTCGAACAAAGTTTAGCTATGGAAGGACGATCACAGCTMGTGTCGTATGTTCGAGAATTGGTACGTGCTACTAATAACGTTGCTTGTTACTTTGATAACTACTCCTTTCAATACTACTTCTAAATCTTGGACTGCAACAATTAATTCAATACTGTCTTCTCATTTTGTATTTGATCAATTGTATTTTTAATTGCATTTGGAAAAAAACTTATTCTTGTATGAATTTAATATAATAATTTGTTGATTAACTCAAATTAAACCGTCCGTTTACGAAATTTGACTCTAAATTAGAAACGTGTATATATACTATGTTGCACTCGGCTTCAATCACCCAAATCAATTCAAAATGGACATTATATTGAATCAAACAGACTGTAAGAATAATAGCAATGTGAGTCATTTGAAAACGATAAACTATATACGATTTTGCATTTTTTGTAGATGAAAGCTCAATGCCGAGGTTACTTTCAAGAAGCAAAGTGGTGTCATGAAAAGTATGTTCCGATGTACGACGAGTATCTCAATGCTGCGGCCATCAGAACCGCTGGCTATACCTTGATGTCGGGGACAACTTTTCTAGGAATGGGAGAACTTGCAACGAAATCGGCCTTCGAATGGGTCAGCCASACCCCTAAGCCCGTCAAAGCTTCATGTATTATTGGAAGGCTCATAGGTGACATTGCTAGCTACAAGGTAAAACCATTGGACCATAGGACTATCTTATTCATGGATATGTTGTTACACAATTCATTATGTGGTAATTTAAAATTTAGATCTCAAATTGATTTAGGATTAGGATGAACTTAAGCTTTGATACCATGTTAATGGTTTATCCCAACAAAAAATTTAAGCTGATGGTTGAAATCCAGAAATACGTTATATACTCTATTATTATGTATTCTCATTTATAAAATATATATAGGAATAGGGATATAAACATAATGTTCTAAATTAAATATCCTAACATCTATCCTAAAAACATTACAATATACAATTTGTATCATAATAAAAAATATATCCCAATAGGTAATGACTTCAAAACTTCTAGGTCTTGTAGTTTTATCAAAAGTGAATTTTATTAGTCAATTGTAAAAAAAAAAATACTTCAAATTAAATTCATCATTGATCGAAATTGATTTAATTTGGGGCATACGTACATTGACAGATTGAGCGAAAACGAGAACACGTGGCATCAGTTGTCGAATGTTACATGAAGCAATATGAAGTCAGTGAAGATGAAGCTGTGAAACAACTGCATAACGTAGTTGAGGAAGCATGGATGGATTTGAACGAGGAAATGCTTAGGCCAACTACGTTGCCAAGACCGTTAATGACTCGAATCCTCAACCTCTCAAGGGTCATCGAAGTTTTCTACCGGCTTGGTGAAGACGATTACTCGATTGTTAGCGAAAATATGCAACACAAAGTTCAAATGGTGCTCATAGATCCTTTCATTACTTAAGCTTCTTCATGTAGACCTAGCTAGTAGTAATGTATGGTTTGAGTCTTTGTGAAGCTTGGTGTTAAGTAATAACGCCATTTACAATTTACAAATGGTATGTATTATTTGTTTGAGAGTGATTAGTTTTTAATGTTTTTCTTTCATCTGATCATCAATAAGGTAAACAAGATAAATGAATGATGTTGGATCTTTATAACTATTGTTACTGAGAATGGGTCTAGTGATTTCCACCTAATGAAGGTTACAACTAGAGCACATGATTATAAGGAGTAATTTAGTGACATCTATCCATCAGCTATATAGTTGTCAGTTTAGTTAGTTCTGGTTAAATCATAGCAGTTCAATTATATTTCAGTTTAGTTGATTTCAATTTAATGTGTAAACARTTCAGTTCAATTAGCAATTATTTCAGTTCAGTTTAGTCYAGTTTTTTTAAATTTCAATTTCAATTTARTTGATTTCAATTTAATGTGTAAACAGTTCAGTTCAGTTGAGTATATATGCAAGCCATASACCTACCAGGTCAGATATTCTCTGACACTCGAATAGGCTGTTCCTGGCCAATCCAAGGTAAACTAACATGTTTTAAAGGTACTTACGAAGATGAAAGGTTCAACCCACACATCACCGCCCCGTTGGAGCTTGGCACCTCAACAAGACCAGTTTTTGTACAAACACATATGGGTTGATGTTAAGAGCAACCTATAAAGACCTTAATTTGATCATCTACTGTCAACCTTTCAATTAATTTGATCATCCGATGGAGCTCATCGACTGAAAATCAGTCGGTAAACCCGATTACCTCGATCGGCCGAAGTCATTTTTCTTGTTGTGAATTACTTTTAGTTTCAACATAACTTTTGTGCATGCATCGCGTGAAAAATATACTAGTAGGTGCATATTGAATAATGTATTTAACAAAAATTACTCTTAACAACCATCAAACTAGTTTGCTGATTATTATCATACTCGTGTATGGACTCCCTCCACTCCATAATATTTTGCGTGTGAGCTATTTGGGGACAAGCCAATAATAAGGCAATGATCTAAAAGATACATGGAAATCTAGAAGATATATGAACAATGATCACTTATCAAATAACAATATCATTAATCATTTCAACTACTCCTTAAACAAATTAACCAAAACCTACCCACTTTAAGCAAAATTAATAATGACAACTCAATCATGATATCTTATAAACTGATTAATGTATAATACCATATAAACTGATTAAATTTTTTGAAGCSCAACTCAATCATGGATGAATTTGAAATTATAAGACCGATCTTGCTAAAGGACGTCCCAGTGCGTTAGTTAAGATCTAATTTTATTTCCTAAAATGGTACAAATGTTGAAATACATGTCAAAATCACGCATCAATCAGTATAATTAATGTTTAGATTTATTTATTTATTTTCAATTTTTTGTGAATGAACTTATCTAACACTCGGGGCACTCATGCATTAGCTTTTGATTTATCACGTTATTAGTAGGAAATTATCATATAACTTTATTAACACTATTATTATACCATATGTAACACGGACATCGTTTGTGATTAAATCTAATTTTTATATAAGTACTTGTTAATTTTCTTGACTTCTCTCCTCATGTCCACCTACTCGGGTAACTAATGTGTTGACTAACGTACAACTTGAATAATGGTTCTATAATCTTTGTTTCTTTGGGGCAAGGGCCCAATTAAGGGGACAAGGGTAGGCTAGATGGATTGGTATAATCAGYCCATGTTGTGGGAAAAGATAGAAAAGGAAGGAAAAATGAAGAATGAGAAATTTCCAGGATTTTTCTAGGGCATTACAAATTCAAAAAATTCCAAGATCAGTTGTTTCATTAAAAGGGACCACATTTCTTCTTCCTTGACTTAGCTACTATATTATTTCCTATATTATTCCTAGCAAATTGGTTAAATCGGTCAATTACGTCGATTACAAATCGGTCAGTATTATTAAAWGAGTTTTTTGTTTAAAAATAGGCTTTGAATTCTGATTAATGRTTTCGAGTTTGGTCAAATAGATCGGGTTCGTTGGTAACCATTGCCATTGTCTGGTCTATTTTGGTTCGGGTTTTGGGTTAGGTTTACGTTTGCCTTGTATATGTCCTACACTCACAATTACCAAAATCTAAGTGTGCATGGTGGACCTCATTTTTGTGCATGCTGCCTTCCAACATTTCTGCATGTGCATGGTGCCTATCAATTGTGTATGGTGCCATAACTATGTTGCCTTACAATGTTTTAGTTGACAGCAGTACACATTATGTCCAAATTTCAACTTAATTTCAATAAAATATGGCTTATTTATATCTGATAGTGAATAAAAATTTTCATTAAATGAAAATTACAGATAATACTTTTCATAGAATGAACATTACAAAATTAATAAGGAATGGGTTTGGAGCAGTGGCTTCAACCCYACCTTTGATCCCCATGGTCAGAGGTTCGAATTGTCATACCCCCCTCCCCTTGTAAATGTACCCCGCCCTTGTGGCTCTTTCGCACAAAAAAAAAACATTACAAAATTAATGATCACTTTGTCCTACACTATTGACTTTCAAAAGTAAATATATCACATACACTAAGAAAATTAATATTGTTTTTTTTATTTGTATTACTATGTCTGTTTCCAATTATTATTCTCGTTTTAGAATCATTGTTTCTTTCTGTTATCCTACAAAACAAACATCACATACACGTAAAATAACTAAATCACCATTGATTTTTTTAAAAAATTGAACTATATGTGGAGTATTTAAGATTATATCCATTTTCGATCTCACTTTAACTTAATTGAAATCATGTGAGTTGTTGAACTCAATTTTTTTAATCCTCTTGTCGATTTCAAATAAAATTAGCAAATGAAAATAGATCAAAGGACAAATTGTATAGTACAACAAGTGGAATCCAACTCTAGATACAATACAACCATACTCAAATTTTTTCATATACAAAAACACTTTATAGAAACTGAAAGTTACGTAAAACCAGTTGTATTATGCACGTGTGTATAAGAATGGAGACAATCATGATGAGGGGTACATTTTTACCACTATTTAAACCCAAGATTAACCCTTGTAATTTTCTATATATAGCACTCATGCATGTATCCCAAAGATCAATTTTGAGAAATTAAAAAACCTAGTTTAAACATTAGTATATCTATGGCTCACACATCGTTGTTAATCATTCTGTCCATTCTCTCATTGCTAGCAATCCCTACATCCCAGCATGAATTACACCACCAACATCACAAAGGCGGTCTAAGATCCCTCCACTTCTSACTATACATACACGAAACGTTCGAAAAGACCGCTTACTTCATAGTAAAAGGTGTGGCTGGTCCAAGTGGTACCACCACGACATGGAACCCCTTTGGTTCGCTTTTCGCGTTCAATGACCCCCTSACCGAAACACCCGACCCAAAATCTAGGGTCCTAGGCTACATTGAGGGCTCCGCTGTAACCTCGAGCTTCGACGGGGAACGAACCACCCTTACTTTAAGGGTTACCCTGAAGTTAAATGGTTACAAAGGTGAGCTCTTGAATGTTGGTACCGCTCATTATGTCAAGGTTTCGGAACTTCCTTTTGTTGGTGGCACAGGGGATTTTAGGTTTGTACAAGGTTACATGACCTTATCCGTTTTAGACCGTAGTGGTCCTACTAGTTGTTACAAGGCTGATTTCAATATCTTTTGGCCTCCTTATGCTGCTCTAGTATAATACCTGTCTCTTATACACATCTAGATGTGTATAAGAGACAGGTTCAATGGTTACAAAGGTGAGCTCTTGAATGTTGGTACCGCTCATTATGTCAAGGTTTCGGAACTTCCTTTTGTTGGTGGCACAGGGGATTTTAGGTTTGTACAAGGTTACATGACCTTATCCGTTTTAGACCGTAGTGGTCCTACTAGTTGTTACAAGGCTGATTTCAATATCTTTTGGCCTCCTTATGCTGCTCTAGTATAATACTACTACTTCCTCCGTTTTCGAAAAGTCGTTGCATTTTAATTAGTTGCTACAGACAAATGTTTTTTTTTAGTTTGAGTATTTAATGGGTAGAAGGATAAGAGATTTAGTGTTGTGGGGGTAAAATAATAAATAAATTAAAAAGAGAGACGGTGTGAGGATCATTTTGAATAAGAATAGTATTGTGAATTCCTCATTAAAAAGTTACTAAAAGGGGAATGAAATAAAAAGTGTAGTAAGTATTGTGAAGCATCCTTATAAGAAAAATGTAATTGCAATAGTGAAAATGGTCGAGTTGTGAGTTTGTGACTTGTAAGCCATGATACATGCATTTTCAATTACTACATAATTATTAATTTATTATAAGTGGCTACTTTGATATATAAAAGATGAAATGCAAGCTTGTGCTATAAATTACCTTCTCCATTATAACGTACTCCTTCCGTATTAGTTTAACTGCAACACTTATTTTTCACGCTTATCAAGGAGGAGATTTAAAAGGGTAAACGAATTAATTAATGAAAATTATTTTTAAGACAATCAAGAATAGGATTGTACGATACTAATCCTAAAATTATTTCATATAATTTTGTCCATTTATACCTTAATCGTCTTGTTGATAAGCGTGGAAAAAAATGTTGTAATTAAACCAATACGAAGGGAGTAGTTATTCACTATGTAGTACGTAAACGATTAGAATTTTTCAAAATAGATTTGTTTCGAAAACTAATAGATGTCAATTCCAAAAAAAAGGAAACGGAAAAATGTTGACAATATTTAAAGAATAAAAGATTTAAACAAGAGATTTTACTAAATTGCCTTTAAAACAAGTAAATATCAATAGATCGAATTACATCTAAATAAAAATACTTCATATGTTTCAATTTAGTAGAAACTTTGAAAGATGTTCGAATTTTTAGACAAAATTTAGAAATTGTGCTATTTGTGAGGTGCAAATGATTACCTTATTACCCTTAATAATTATGAAGGAAAAAAGGTGATGGGAGGTACTATCAACCACCAATGCAAATTAATAACAGTAAATATGTTAGTTTACCCAATATAGAAAGAAAATGAAAGTTTTCGATAATATGTAACTTCCCTAATTGGCAAAAGTTTCCAATAAAATGAAACGGGGAAGTATAACTAATGATCATCTGTTAACTTTTTTGTTAAAGTAAGAGCATTTGAGGCAATATGTCTGACTTCAAGGGTACACAAGACAACTCGAAAAATACAAAGGTATATGACTGTGTGACTTGGTCATATTTTAGAGGTATATGGAGAAATTTCCATCATTATTATTATTATTATTATTATTATTATTATTATTATTATTATTATTATAATAAATATTGTTATTATAATAATATGTTTGTTCCTTGGTAAATTGATTGCCGTGGACCCACATTGTTTCTCCTTTTCTTTTGTACTAATGGACATATTCTAATTTTTGTCTATAACTCTATAAGAGCACCAACATTGGTGCTCTCCTACATGCTTTCCAAGGAGCTCTTCAAGGAGAGAGAAATTGGAGAGCTTACTCTACCTTAACAGTGGTGATCTTCGATTGCTCTCCGGTTATTCTTCATGGAGAGCACTTAGAACAATGCTCTTCCTGATGTATTGTATTGATATATGGTTTTTCTCCCCATTCTCTTGCTATTTTGCATGGTTTTTGGCCTCGTTAAGGCCCTCTTTGCTACTAATGTGTTTGTTTAGTGTTTGAATGAGTTTTAGGTTGCTTTCATTTGATTCAGAGTGATTTTGGACTTCATTGCGAGCACTACGGAACCTTAGAAGGAGTTAGTGAAGAGCTAGGAGTGGAGCTACGTGAAAATGATGCGTTGCGAGCATCGATTCTGACATATGTTCACTCTTTTGGTCATAAGTCACGTTTCGTACGTCGGATTGTGTGATTCTACTTGCATTGGAAACTAGACTTCGAGATCTTCTATTTGATAGGTTACATGCTTAATTTGGACAACCAAAGCTCGAGATAAGGCCTTCGGAAGATAGCCCAGCGAATCTGCAGCGATTTACCATGAGCCGATCGGTTCGGCTAATCCGATCGGTTCAAGCTCGATTTATAACGATTTTAATTATCTTCCTTTGGGCTTTTTATTCACAAGGATAATATTTATATTTTAGCAAGTCATCTATCTTAGGGAATTAGTAGTATTTAAAGAGAGAGATCCTGATGGATACTTGAGATTATTAGATTTTAGTTTAGTTTAGAATTACTTTTTTTCTCTCTAAAAAACCCTAGTTTTAGTTTTAATTCAATTATTCCATAGTTCATTCATTGGTTCTTCAATTATTGCATTTTGGTATTATTCTTAATCTCTAAACTCCTTTATTCTTTGTTATTAGTCTAATTTATGTTTTTTTTCAATTGCTTTTAATGTTAATTGCATTATGATTGAGTAGTTTCCTTTCTAGGGCAATTGGGGATCTATGGCAATATGATTAGCATGTTTGGGGTTTGATTCAATTCATACTTCCGGCAATTTATCGAATTCCTATTTGATTTGTCTTCATGTTATTCAATTAGGTAGTGCACGACTTAAATTGCATAATTAGATTAGTCACGAAGTTTCTAGATCTAGCGATTGAAACTTAATACAAGATCTACTTCATCAATAGGTAGAACGAGACTTATCCTAGTCGAGAGATACGGTTAGGATGTAGTTCTATGGTTCATTCGATTCGAGAGAACTTTGATCCTATCGATTGTGCCTTATTGTGAATTGTTGATATCCAATTATTGTTGAATTGTTGTTATAACGTGAACGAACCATAGCCCTAGACTTTAGTTGATTATAGTTTAGTCATAGTTAATTCATTGCTTTTAATTATTTGTAGCTTAAAATAACTCAAACTACAAAGTTCTTTTACTAATCTAGATGCTTTTATTAATTAATAATTAATTGCTGCTTCTTGTGGATTCGATCCTGTTACCACTACTACATTATTTAGTTAGTTTTAATAGCTTATTTTTGATAGGTACGTGACAAGCCTGTCAAATTTTGGCGCCGTTGCCGGGAAGCGGCATATTAATTGTTTAATTAATTGAGTATAGATTATTATTTTTTTTATTTATTTTTAATATTTTTTGTACATATGACTAATTTTTAGTATGCTTCAAATTTCTGCAAATACCTTTCTATTTTTCTCAATTTGACGATGATGTGTTTTGGCGATATATTTGATAGGCTTTGGGATTTCAATTGGTCCACACCATTCGTATAGCGAAATGGACTTATGTTTCGCGATATATGGGGGTGCGACACGGATGACACAATTGGAGATAGAAATATAAGTGTAATTATCAATTTTAACGCTTAACGATAAAAGAACGGTTGAATGTGATGATGCATATGCTAGAGAGACCTATGATGAAGAGATGAATTATATGTTGAGCCGACTCTAGCAAATTACTCTACACATAGTATTACAATGATATATCACAATCTTATATTGTTCTAATTGCTACACTTTATGATCATGATGTATCCTTTGTCCTCACAAGGTTCGTATATGCATGCTTATAACTCTTCTCCTCAATTTGATATGAATAACTTACATCCTGAACCATCTAACGATATAGCAGAACTTATGGCTTTAATGAAAGATTTTCAGGAAAGTCAGAAAAGTTTTCGATTGCAATTAAGTGAGGTTGTTGAGAGTCAACGTTGTCTTCAACAACGATTAAATTCTCTTCAGCTATCTTATGAGCAAATTATTTCGATGATGATGATTATAATGATGGATGGTTCGCGGGTAAGGGTTCTAATAATATAGCAGAACTTATGGCTTTAATGAAAGATTTTCAGGAAAGTCAGAAAAGTTTCGATTGCATTAGTGAGGTTGTTGAGAGTCACGTTGTCTTCAACAACGATAAATTTCTCTTCAGCTATTTATGAGCAATTATGTTCGATGATGATGATTATAATGATGGATGGTTCGGGGTAAGGGTTCTAATAATATTGGCTCTAATGAGAATGATCGAAGTGAGAAAATGGAGGAATGTATGAATTATCATGAGAATGTTAATCCATTAGTTGAAAAATCATTAGTTGAGGAATCAACTAATAATTCAAAACTTTTGGCTACACATTATTGGATGAGTGGTTGTTGTTGAGAGTAAGTTTGTAAGTGATACTATTAAGGTTGAGCCTGCTCCTTTATCATTTTCATGACTATTTTCCATGTTGGATATGGTTCCTCCATTGACTATGATTTATGGGGTAATGTTTATGGTTATCTTGTTAAGTCAATTTATCCAATGAGGAACTGACTGGTAGTTGTAATTTCTCTTCTCTTCTTCTAATTTTCTTTTCTTTAATTCTTCTTTTGATTTTTTGTTTTGTAATCTAACTTCCGTTTTGAGCTGATTAAGGTGCTTGTACCATGCCGTATGTAGTGCTTCATAATAGTTTGCAGGGGAATTTGACAAGCTACTCAGGGCTTTGGATTCTTCTGATTGGTTGTTTGGGTACAAGAAACGAAGAGAAGCAACACGAAGAGTGTACTAACCGGTCGGATGGCGCAATCGACCGGATTAGTGGGTCGGTTCAAATGAACCGACCGGATGCACAAGGCCAAAAAGGGGGCGAGGAGTGTGAACCGGTCCGTTCAAATGAACCGACCAAATGCGCGAAGGATAAAATCGCTGGAAAGAGTTTCTAACGTCGATACCTCGGTTTCTATGAACCCGGCGTTCAGAGAGGTTTTCGCGAAAAAATCAAAATTCTTCAAATCAAGCAAAACAGTATTTTTCTGACTGGAAACAGCATTCTAAGAAGACCCACTACAAGTAGTGGGACCACCTATTTTGGCCAAATTCGGCTCCGAAAATGGATTTTGCGCACTTTTTTGTTTTCATCAAAGGAAAAATGACGAAATGAGTCCGATTGTTCGTCATCCTTCGCTCTTCCACCATGATGGGTGTGCGCTTGATTTACTTTCCTTTCTCTTGCACTGAGGCATTGAGAGTTCGCTTGGGGGAGGAATGTATCGAGCGCATTGGTTTGAGGTAAGTTTTATTGCTTTCTAGTTTAGAGTTTATTGCTTTCTCGTGTAGATTTTATTGGTTTCTTAGTATAGTTGCAAGGTTTGTACCATTAATAGGAGTAGGAGTTTACTTGCAACCAAAAAAATGTATGCTTTCTTAGTTTAGTGTAGAAAAATTGTGATGGTTCCTTTGAGTACCCCTTGTGATATATAGATCTCTTGAAAAAGCATGTCTCCCTGTGCCCCATTGTGTAAAATTTTGATGCTTGTGTTGCTTGAACTCGACTCTTTGTGAACTTGGTGATTGCTTTTCTAATTCCTTGACTGGATTTGATTGACATGGCTTAGCTTGATGTATCTTTGGAACGAGGAAGAACTGAACTTGAGAAGGATTTGAGCTATTGTATAATCATTTCATATTTCTTTCTTGTGTGTGTTAGTTTTTCTGGTGCGTATTATCTCTTAATCTTGGCTTGCTACTTGTCTATTTGGCTATTTGGTCGTGTGTTGAACTGATAGGAGGCTTTCGTTGTTAGGAGTCGTGCTTCAGTGTTTAGAAACATTATATTATCCCTTGATCCCTGATTTGAGCCTATTCCTTTCATTTCATAATTACGTACATTACAACCCATATTGGCTTGTTCGTGTAACCCAAGTTTAGTTTGGGGGAGTAATTGAGAGGTTGGTATGTGTTTGGTGTTTACTATATTGGTGGCTCGTATTAGTGGTTATTCGGAGTGGTTGTGGTGTTTCACATTTGGTTCTTAGCTTGAATATCGTCATCATTTCTATGTATAGTGCAAGGCAAAAGTTGTATTCTTTAGTTAATAAAAAAGGAAAAAAAGAAAAAAGGAAAAACAAAGGAAAAAAAGTGAAAAATAAAAAGTCCCAAAAAAATAAGTTTTTACTTTATAGTTTTGTTAGCGAATAATGCTTTGTACTGTGTAATGCTTTAACAAGGATGATGATGCGATGTGGTTGCGATTCTTGGAGTTGGTCGTTTGGTTATTGAGTGGGGTTTGCTTGAAGTTGTCTTAGCCTTATACTTGGCTATTTGCGTTGATTGAAGAATGCTCCCTTAAGTTTAGACTTTTAGCTCACATGTCCAAAATTTGTCCTACCCCTAACCTTAGCCCATTACAAGCTATTAAAAGTCCTCACTTGATAAACATGTGTCCATTTGTGTCTTATAGATTGAGTACTTGCCAAGGTCGTTGAGTTGTGTACATTTCGAGTCGACTTGTAGGTTAGTGCTAATGTCATCCTTTCAAACACATGAGTGTTCGTGAGATGGAGGGTTGCCTCTAGTGATTTAGGCCACAAAGTTGATTCATGTGCAATTTTATGCGCATGTGGGGTTGTGAGTGAATGGGTTCATTTTTAACCCACCACATAAAGAGAGGAGTGCCACTATCGAGAAGTTCTTCCTTGATTCTAATTCTCTCTATACTTGATGACTGGTTGTTTTTTGATGATTATGCTCTTGGATAGGCATTGAGTACTTGGGATCAATTGGTCGGGGATTGGTCATGACATTTTGCGATGTTGCTTTTATGGGGTGAGATGTGTTTTGAATTGAGAATCTGAATGAGCTTTGCTTGAGGACAAGCAAGAGTTTGGCTTGGGGGAGTTCATGTATTGTATGATAATGGTTTTACTCCCATCTCTCTTGCTATTTTTGCATGGTTTTTGGCCTCGTTAAGGCCTCTTTGCTACTAATGTGTTTGTTTAATGTTTGAATGAGTTTTTAGGTTGCTTTCATTGATTCGGAGTGATTTGGACTCATTTGCGAGCACTACGGAACCTTAGAAGGAGTAGTGAGGAGCTAGGAGTGGAGCTACGTGAAAATGATCGTTGCGAAGCATCGATTCTGACATAGGTTCTCTCTTTGGTCATAAGTCACGTTTCGTATGTCGGATTGGTGTGATTCTAATTGCATTGGAAACTAGACTTCGAGATCTTCTATTTGATAGGTCATATGCTTAATTTGACAACCAGAGCTCGAGATAAGGATTTGGAAGATAGCCCAGCGAATCAGCCGCGATTTACCATGAACCGATCGGTTTGGCTAATCCGATCGGTTCAGGCTCGATTTTAACGATTTTAATTATCTTCCTTTGGGCTTTTATTCACAAGGATATAATTATATTTTTAGCAAGTCATCTATCTTAGGAATTAGTAGTTTAAAGAGAGAGATCTTGAGGATATCGGAACCACGCCGGAGCCAAGCAGAAGCATGATCCCCCTGTTGTGATTTCCACAAGGAACCTAACGGGTAGACAATGAGTAGTGGATTGAGCCAGATGCAGTAACCTTCGTGAATACAAATTGCCAGTTCTTTCATGAGCTTTGGGGCAGCGATCTCACTAGAGTTAACGCATAAGTCAGTCTTCACGTCCTATTAAAAAGACACAACGCACATCAAAGGCCGACCAAACAAAACCAACAACGCCAGAAGCTGAAGAAGTTTCCCTGTAATAGAAGACTGCAACCGCAATGCGAGAAAGCATAGTGCGAAACATCACCGCTGAATAACACCCAAACCACCGTAAGCAAAGGGTAAGGTGGCAAGCCGCCATTGCCAATCACCAAAACCAGGACAAATGCTGTGACAATGCGTTCCAAGGAAGCTCGCAAAGCCACATCAAAGGAGAGCTGAGCCGCCTCGAAAAGATTAGGGGGGCAAGTACGCATAGCAAAGTAGGTTTCGAAACTCCGGTACACGCACGAAGAAGTAAACTCATCATTGAGGATCATCAAGTTGAGCAACAATATCCATAAGCTCAATAGTCTTCACACTCTTTGTGAAACAAGGTCCCCACAAAAGGAAGAATCCCACTAACAGGCCCACCAACAACCGACACACAAGGGAAGGCCGAGCGATATCGGGAGGAAAGACCTTCAAGACGACTCCGTGGGTCCTCAGTGGCCAAAAGAGCTCCGTTTCGCGACGTTAACATGGAGGCCAAGATCGTCCCTCGCCGAAATCATCTGCAAAACTTGCCACAACCACCAAGGTATCACCAATGATAGTACCATCATCCAAATATCCAAGCCTGCAAGCTCAAGCGAAAGGTGTCCCTATACGCACACAAGGTATCACTATTATTATTATTATTATTTTATTATATTATTATTATTTATTATTATATTATTATTTTATTATTATTATTATATTATTATATTATTATTAGGTTTTTTGTCCAAAATTACCTTAGTTACACACTTTTTTTTGCAAAATACTACCTACATTAGAAATCCTTAGACTTAACTACCTTTAATTTTCATTCTCTCGTTGACCACTACCTTAATCGATTTTCAAGCGTTGACTACGGGTTTCCGATCACTAATTCTCACGTATGCTGCATGTGAGGTGGTTTTGTGGCCAAATTCTCGATTTTCCCCTCCAATCTGCCGTGCTCTGTACTTTTGCTTTCTAAAACTGATTTCCCTCCCTTTTTTCCACATTTTTTTGACGAGAAARAGGAGATTTTATTAAGGAATATCACTGTTTACATCCGAAAGTATCTCATTTGGGGCCTCCTCTAACCAAACTGTGAAGGAACCATACGAACGGCTAAGGTTCGCAAGGCGATGATCGACCTTATTACCGCTTCTACGGACAAAAGAAATAGTCAAAAAATTACATAAATATCCATAAGAAATAATGTCCTTAATTAATTTACCAAAAGCAGAGGGCTCAATGTTCTTCTTCATGATCGAATTGAACAGCTTCATACAATYTGTCTCAACAACTAAGCTTCGCAGCCCCGCTTCTCACGCCGTACGAACCACCAACCTCATGGCCATAGCCTCCGCCACATCCACCGCTGCCTCCATCTCAAGAACGTCACAAACCGCCATAAAAACATCCCCACACCCATTGCGAACTACACCACCCAATCCCACTTTGCCATCACGAAAAACAGCAGCGTCGCAATTAGCTTTCAGCAGGTTCGAAGAAGGGGGTTGCCACGATGAACCACCTATCGGAGGAGCCACCAGTGCAGCCTGGCTGATGACATTAGCCTCAAAATATTCCCCCACTAMACACTGAGCATTAGATAGGAGCAAAGGAATCGGCTTACGAGTGTTATTGAATAGCCACTCATTACGCCTCAACCAAATTTTCCAGAACAAAACCCAKAATATACTCCACCATTATTCATGGGTATGGCGAGAATTCAGCATTCCAAACCATTCCCACAGGCTCATTCGTGAAGCTTCTTTTGTGTCTAGTCTTAAAGTCGAAGCCATCCATATACCCTTCAATTCAGAACAAAGAAAAAGGG